>OY282608.1:76214805-76839805 GCA_958298945.1 Atherix ibis | reverse complement strand
CAACAAGCCATCAAACCAACAAACCAACAAGCCAACAAACGAACAAACCAACAAACAAACAAACAGCAAACCAACAAGCCAACAAGCCAATAAACCAACAAGCCAACAAACCAACAAACAAATAAACCAACAAATCAACAAACCAACAAACCAACAATTCAACAAGCCAACAAGCCAACAAAGCAACAAACGAACAAACAAACAAACCAACAAACCAACAAACCAACAAACCAACAAGCCAACAAGCCGACAAGCCAACAAGCCAACAAACCAACAAGCCAACAAACGAACAAACCAACAAACAAACAAACCAACAAACCAACAAACCAACAAACCAACAAGCCAACAAACCAACAAACCAACAAACAAACAAACAAACAAACCAACAAACCAACAAATCAACAAACCAACAAACAAATAAACCAACAACCCAACAAACCAACAAACCAACAAACCAACAAACAAACAAACCAACAAACCAAAAAACCAACAAACCAACAAGCCAACAAACGAACAAACGAACAAACCAACAGACAAACAAGCCAACAAATCAAAAACCAACAAACCAACAAACCAACAAACCTACAAACCAACAAACCAACAAACCAACAAACCAACAAACCAACAAACCAACAAACCAACAAACCAAGAAATCAAGAAACCAACATGCCAACAAGCCAACAAGCCAACAAACCAACAAGCCAACAAACAAACAAACCAACAAACCAACAAACCAACAAACTAACAAACCAACAAACCAACAAACCAACAAACCAACAAACAAACAAACCAACAAACCAACAAAAACCAACAAACCAACAAACAAATAAACCAACAAAACAACAAACAAACAAACAAACAAACTAACAGACCAACAAGCCAACAAGCCAACATACCAACAAGCCAAAAAACAAACAAACCAACAAACCAACAAACAAACAAACCAACAAAACAACAAACCAACAAACAAACAAACAAACAAACCAACAAACCAACAAACCAACAAGCCAACAAACCAACAAGCCAACAAACGAACAAACCGACAAACCAACAACCAACAAGCCAACAAGCCACCAAACCAACAAGCCAACAAACCAACAAAACAACAAACCAACAAACCAACAAACCAACAAACCAACAAACCAACAAACCAACAAACCAACAAACCAACAAGCCAACAAGCCAACAAACCAACAAGCCAACAAACCAAAAAACCAACAAACCAAAAAACCAACAAGCCAACAAACCAAAAAAACCAGCAAACCAACAAACCAAAAAACCAACAAACGATCAAACCAACACACCAACAAACCAACAAACCAACAAACCAACAAACCAACAAACCAACAAACCAACAAGCCAACAAACTAAAAAAACCAACAAACCAACAAACCAACAAACCAAAAAAACCAACTAACGAGGGAACCAACAAACCAACAAACCAACAAACCAACAAACCAACAAACCAATAAGCCAACAAACCAAAAAACCAACAAACCAACAAACCAACAAACCAACAAACCAACAAACCAACAAACCAACAAACCAACAAACCAACAAACCAACAAACCATTAAACCAACAAACCAACAAACCAAAAAACCAACAAACCAACAAACCAACAAACCAACAAACCAACAAACCAACAAACCAACAAACCAACATGCCAACAAGCCAACAAGCCAACAAATTAATAAGCCAACAAACGAACAAACCGACAAACAAACAAACCAACAAACCAACAAACCAACAAGCCAACAAACCAACAAACCAACAAGCCAACAAACCAACAAACAAATAAACCAAAATACCAACAAACCAACAAACCAACAAACCAACAAGCCAACAAGCCAACAAACCAACAAACCAACAAACCAACAAACCAACAAACCAACAAACCAACAAACCAACAAACCAACAAACCAACAAGCCAACAAGCCAACACACCAACAAGCCAACAAACAGACAAACCAACACACAAATAAACCACCAAACCAACAAACCAACAAGCCATCAAACCAACAAACCAACAAGCCAACAAACGAACAAACCAACAAACAAACAAACAGCAAACCAACAAGCCAACAAGCCAATAAACCAACAAGCCAACAAACCAACAAACAAATAAACCAACAAATCAACAAACCAACAAACCAACAATTCAACAAGCCAACAAGCCAACAAAGCAACAAACGAACAAACAAACAAACCAACAAACCAACAAACCAACAAACCAACAAGCCAACAAGCCGACAAGCCAACAAGCCAACAAACCAACAAGCCAACAAACGAACAAACCAACAAACAAACAAACCAACAAACCAACAAACCAACAAACCAACAAGCCAACAAACCAACAAACCAACAAACAAACAAACAAACAAACCAACAAACCAACAAATCAACAAACCAACAAACAAATAAACCAACAACCCAACAAACCAACAAACCAACAAACCAACAAACAAACAAACCAACAAACCAAAAAACCAACAAACCAACAAGCCAACAAACGAACAAACGAACAAACCAACAGACAAACAAGCCAACAAATCAAAAACCAACAAACCAACAAACCAACAAACCTACAAACCAACAAACCAACAAACCAACAAACCAACAAACCAACAAACCAACAAACCAACAAACCAAGAAATCAAGAAACCAACATGCCAACAAGCCAACAAGCCAACAAACCAACAAGCCAACAAACAAACAAACCAACAAACCAACAAACCAACAAACTAACAAACCAACAAACCAACAAACCAACAAACAAACAAACCAACAAACCAACAAAAACCAACAAACCAACAAACAAATAAACCAACAAAACAACAAACAAACAAACAAACAAACTAACAGACCAACAAGCCAACAAGCCAACATACCAACAAGCCAAAAAACAAACAAACCAACAAACCAACAAACAAACAAACCAACAAAACAACAAACCAACAAACAAACAAACAAACAAACCAACAAACCAACAAACCAACAAGCCAACAAACCAACAAGCCAACAAACGAACAAACCGACAAACCAACAACCAACAAGCCAACAAGCCACCAAACCAACAAGCCAACAAACCAACAAAACAACAAACCAACAAACCAACAAACCAACAAACCAACAAACCAACAAACCAACAAACCAACAAACCAACAAGCCAACAAGCCAACAAACCAACAAGCCAACAAACCAAAAAACCAACAAACCAAAAAACCAACAAGCCAACAAACCAAAAAAACCAGCAAACCAACAAACCAAAAAACCAACAAACGATCAAACCAACACACCAACAAACCAACAAACCAACAAACCAACAAACCAACAAACCAACAAACCAACAAGCCAACAAACTAAAAAAACCAACAAACCAACAAACCAACAAACCAAAAAAACCAACTAACGAGGGAACCAACAAACCAACAAACCAACAAACCAACAAACCAACAAACCAACAAACCAATAAGCCAACAAACCAAAAAACCAACAAACCAACAAACCAACAAACCAACAAACCAACAAACCAACAAACCAACAAACCAACAAACCAACAAACCAACAAACCATTAAACCAACAAACCAACAAACCAAAAAACCAACAAACCAACAAACCAACAAACCAACAAACCAACAAACCAACAAACCAACAAACCAACATGCCAACAAGCCAACAAGCCAACAAATTAATAAGCCAACAAACGAACAAACCGACAAACAAACAAACCAACAAACCAACAAACCAACAAGCCAACAAACCAACAAACCAACAAGCCAACAAACCAACAAACAAATAAACCAAAATACCAACAAACCAACAAACCAACAAACCAACAAGCCAACAAGCCAACAAACCAACAAACCAACAAACCAACAAACCAACAAACCAACAAACCAACAAACCAACAAACCAACAAACCAACAAGCCAACAAGGCAACAAGCCAACACACCAACAAGCCAACAAACAGACAAACCAACACACAAATAAACTAACAAACCAACAAACCAACAAAACAACAAACCAACAAAAAAACAAACCAACAAACCAACAAACCCACAAACCGACAAACCAACAAACCAACAAACAAACAAACCAACAAGCCAACAAACGAACAAACGAACAAACCAACAATCCAACAAACAAACACGCCTACAAACCAAACAAACCAACAAACCAACAAACCAACAAACCAACAAACCAACAAACTACCAAACCTACAAACCAACAAACCAACAAACCAACAAACCAAAAAACCAACAAACCAACAAACCAACAAACCAACAAACCAACAAACCAACAAACCAACAAACCAACAAACCAACATGCCAACAAGCCAACAAACCAACAAGCGAACAAACGAACAAACCAACAAGCCAACAAACGAACAAACCAACAAACAAACAAACCAACAAACCAACAAACCAACAAACCAACAAACCAACAAACCAACAAACCAACAAACCAACAAACCAACAAACCAACAAACCAACAAACCAACAAACCAACAAACCAACAAACCAACAAACCAACAAACAAACAAACCAACAAACCAACAAACCAACAAACCAACAAACCAACAAACCAACAAACCAACAAACCAACAAACCAACAACCAACAAACCAACAAGCCAACAAACCAACAAGCCAACAAACCAACAAACCAACAAACCAACAAACCAACAAACCAACAAACCAACAAACCAACAAACCAACAAATCAACAAACCAACAAACCAACAAGCCAACAAGCCAACAACCCAACAAGCCAACAAACCAAAAAACCAACAAACCAACAAGCCAACAAACCAAAATACCAACAAACCAACAAACCAAAAAACTAACAAACTAACAAACAAACAAACCAACAAACCAACAAACCAACAAACCAACAAACCAACAAACCAACAAACCAACAAACCAACAAACCAACAAGCCAACAAACCAAAAACCCAACAAACCAACAAACCAACAAACCAACAAACCAACAAGCCAACAAGCCAACAAACCAACAAGCCAACAAACCAAAAAACCAACAAACCAACAAGCCAACAAACCAAAAAACCAACAAACCAACAAACCAAAAAACTAACAAACAATCAAACCAACAAACCAACAAACCAACAAACCAACAAACCAACAAACCAACAAACCAACAAACCAACAAACCAACAAACCAACAAACCAACAAACCAACAAACCAACAAACCAACAAACCAACAAACCAACAAACCAACAAACCAACAAACCAACAAACCAACAACCAACAAGCCAACAAGCCAACAAACCAACAAGCCAACAAACCAACAAACCAACAAACCAACAAACCAACAAACCAACAAACCAACAAACCAACAAACCAACAAACCAACAAGCCAACAAGCCAACAAACCAACAAACCAAAAAACCAACAAACTAACAAGCCAACAAGCCAAAAAACCAACAAACCAACAAACCAAAAAACCAACAAACGAACAAACCAACAAACCAACAAACCAACAAACCAACAAACCAACAAACCAACAAACCAACAAACCAACAAACCAACAAACCAACAAACCAACAAACCAACAAGCCAACAAACCAAAAAAACCAACAAAAAAACAAACCAACAAACCAACAAACCAAAAAAACCAACTAACGAAGGAACCAACAAACCAACAAACCACCAAACCAACAAACCACCAAACCAACAAACCAACAAACCAATAAGCCAACAAACCAAAAAACCAACAAACCAACAAACCAACAAACCAACAAACCAAAAAGCCAACAAACCAACAAACCAACAAACCATTATGCCAACAAGCCAACAAGCCAACAAACCAATAAGCCAACAAACGAACAAACCGACAAACAAACAAACCAACAAACCAACAAGCCAACAAGCCAACAAACCAACAAGCCAACAAACCAACAAACAAATAAACCAACAAAACAACAAACCAACAAACCAACAAATCAACATGCCACCAAGCCAACAAACCAACAAACCAACAAACCAACAAACCAACAAACCAACAAACCAACAAACCAACAAGCCAACAAGCCAACAAGCCAACAAGCCAACAAGGCAACAAGCCAACAAACCAACAAGCCAACAAACGGACAAACCAACACACAAACAAACCAACAAACCAACAAAACAACAAACTGACAAACCAACAAACAAACAAACCAACAAATCAACAAACCTACAATCCAACAAACAAATAAACCAACAAACCAACAATTCAACAAACCAACAAACCAACAAACCAACAAACCAACAAACCAACAAACCAACAAACCAACAACCAACAAGCCAACAAGCCAACAAACCAATAACCCAACATAACAACAAGCCAACAAACGAACAAACGAACAAACCAACAAACCAACAAACAAACAAACCAACAAACCAACAAACCAACAAGCCAACAAACCAAAAAACCAACAAACCAACAAACCAACAAGCCAACAAGCCAACAAACCAACAAGCCAACAAACCAAAAAACCAACAAACCAACAAGCCAACAAACCAAAAAACCAACAAACCAACAAAGCAAAAAACTTCCAAACAAACAAACAAACCAACCAACAAACCAACAAACCAACAAACCAACAAACCAACAAACCAACAAACCAACAAACCAACAAACCAACAAACCAACAAACCAACAAACCAAAAAACCAACAAACCAACAAACCAACAAACCAACAAACCAACAAACCACCAAGCCAACAAACCAACAAACCAACAAGCCATCAAACCAACAAACCAACAAGCCAACAAACCAACAAACAAACAAACAACAAACCAACAAGCCAACAAGCCAACAAACCAATAAGCCAACAAACCAACAAACAAATAAACCAACAAATCAACAAACCAACAAACCAACAAATCAACAAGCCAACAAGCCAACAAACCAACAAACGAACAAACAAACAAACCAACAAACCAACAAACCAACAAACCAAGCCAACAAGCCAACAAACCAACAAGCCAACAAACGAACAAACCAACAAACAAACAAACCAACAAACCAACAAACCAACAAACCAACAAACCAACAAACCAACAAACCAACAAACAAACAAACAAACAAACCAACAAACCAACAAACCAACAAATCAACAAACCAACAAACAAATAAACCAACAACCCAACAAACCAACAAACCAACAAACCAACAAACCAACAAACAAAAAACCAACAAACCAACAAGCCAACAAACGAACAAACGAACAAACCAACAGACAAACAAGCCAACAAATCAAAACCAACAAACCAACAAACCAACAAACCTACAAACCAACAAACCAACAAACCAACGAACCAACAAACCAACAAACCAACAAACCAAGAAATCAAGAAACCAACATGCCAACAAGCCAACAAGCCAACAAACCAACAAGCCAACAAACAAACAAACCAACAAACTAACAAACTAACAAACCAACAAACAAACAAACCAACAAACCAACAAAAACCAACAAACCAACAAACAAATAAACCAACAAACCAACAAACAAATAAACCAAAATACCAACAAACCAACAAACCAACAAACCAACAAGCCAACAAGCCAACAAACCAACAAACCAACAAACCAACAAACCAACAAACCAACAAACCAACAAACCAACAAACCAACAAACCAACAAACCAACAAACCAACAAGCCAACAAGGCAACAAGCCAACACACCAACAAGCCAACAAACAGACAAACCAACACACAACAAACCAAAACCAACAAACCAACAAACCAACAAACCAACAAACCAACCAACAAACAAACAAACCAACAAACCAACAACCCACAAACCGACAAACCAACAAACCAACAAACAAACAAACCAACAAGCCAACAAACGAACAAACGAACAAACCAACAATCCAACAAACAAACACGCCTACAAACCAAACAAACCAACAAACCAACAACCAACAAACCAACAAACCACCAAACCTACAAACCAACAAACCAACAAACCAACAAACCTAAAAACCAACAAACCAACAAACCAACAAACCAACAACCAACAAACCAACAAACCAACAAACCAACAAACCAACAAACCAACATGCCAACAAGCCAACAAACCAACAAGCGAACAAACGAACAAACCAACAAGCCAACAAACCAACAAACCAACAAACCAACAAACCAACAAACCAACCACAAACCAACAAACCAACAAACCAACAACACCCAACCAACACCAACAAACCAACAAACCACAACCAACCAACCAACAACCAACAAACCAACAAACCAACAAACCAACAAACCAACAACCCAACAAACCAACAAACAACCAAACCAACAAACCAACAAACCAACAAACCAACAAACCAACAAACCAACAAACCAACAAACCAACAACCAACAAACCAACAAACCAACAACACAACAAACCAACAACCCAACAAACCAACAAGCCAACAAACCAACCAACCAACAAACAACAAACCAACAACCACAAACCAACAACCAACAAACCAACAACCAACAACCAACAAACCACAACAACAACAAGCAACAAGCCAACAACCAACAACCAACCAAACCACAACCACACCACAACCAACAAACCAACAACAAACCAAACAAACCAACAAACCAACAACCCAACAAACCAACAAACCAACAAACCAACAAACCAACAAACCAACAAACCAACAAACAAACAAACCAACAAGCCAACAAACCAAAAACCAACAAACCCAACAAACCAACAAACCAACAAACCACAGCCAACAAGCCAACAAACCAACAATCCAACAAACCAACAAACCAACAAACCACACAAGCCAACAAACCAAAAAACCAACAAACCAACAAACCAAAAAAACTAACAAACAAACCAAACCAACAAACCAACAAACCAACAACAAACCAACAAACCAACAAACAACAAACCAACCAACCACAACCAACAACCAACAAACCAACAAACCAACAAACCAACAAACCAACAACACAACCAACAAGCCACAAACCAACAAACCAACAAACCAACAAACCAACAAGCCAACAAACCAACAACCAACAAACCAACAAACCAACAAACCAACAAACCAACAAACCAACAAACCAACAAACCAACAAACCAACAAACCAACAAACCAACAAACCAACAAACCAACAAACCAACAAACCAACAAACCAACAAACCAACAAACCAACAAACCAACAAACCAACAAACCAACAAACCAACAAACCAACAAACCAACAAACCAACAAACCAAAAACCAACAAGCCAACAAACCAACAAGCCAACAAACCAAAAAACCAACAAACTAACAAGCCAACAAACCAACAAGCCAACAAACCAACAAACCAACAAACCAACAAACCAACAAACCAACAAACCAAAAAACCAACAAACCAACAAACCAACAAGCCAACAAACCAACAAGCCAACAAACCAAAAAACCAACAAACTAACAAGCCAACAAGCCAAAAAACCAACAAACCAACAAACCAAAAAACCAACAAACGAACAAACCAACAAACCAACAAACCAACAAACCAACAAACCAACAAACCAACAAACCAACAAACCAACAAACCAACAAACCAACAAGCCAACAAACCAAAAAAACCAACAAAACAACAAACCAACAAACCAACAAACCAAAAAAACCAACTAACGAAGGAACCAACAAACCAACAAACCACCAAACCAACAAACCACCAAACCAACAAACCAACAAACCAATAAGCCAACAAACCAAAAAACCAACAAACCAACAAACCAACAAACCAACAAACCAACAAACCAACAAACCAACAAACCAACAAACCATTATGCCAACAAGCCAACAAGCCAACAAACCAATAAGCCAACAAACGAACAAACCGACAAACAAACAAACCAACAAACCAACAAGCCAACAAGCCAACAAACCAACAAGCCAACAAACCAACAAACAAATAAACCAACAAAACAACAAACCAACAAATCAACATGCCACCAAGCCAACAAACCAACAAACCAACAAACCAACAAACCAACAAACCAACAAACCAACAAACCAACAAGCCAACAAGCCAACAAGCCAACAAGCCAACAAGGCAACAAGCCAACAAACCAACAAGCCAACAAACGGACAAACCAACACACAAACAAACCAACAAACCAACAAAACAACAAACAAACAAACCAACAAACAAACAAACCAACAAATCAACAAACCTACAAACCAACAAACAAATAAACCAACAAACCAACAAACCAACAAACCAACAAACCAACAAACCAACAAACCAACAAACCAACAACCAACAAGCCAACAAGCCAACAAACCAATAACCCAACAAACCAACAAGCCAACAAACGAACAAACGAACAAACCAACAAACCAACAAACAAACAAACCAACAAACCAACAAGCCAACAAGCCAACAAACCAAAAAACCTACAAACCAACAAACCAACAAGCCAACAAGCCAACAAACCAACAAGCCAACAAACCAAAAAACCAACAAACCAACAAGCCACCAAACCAAAAAACCAACAAACCAACAAACCAAAAAACTACTAAACAAACAAACAAACCAACCAACAAACCAACAAACCAACAAACCAACAAACCAACAAACCAACAAACCAACAAACCAACAAACCAAAAAACCAACAAACCAACAAACCAACAAACCAACCAACCAACAAACCACCAAACCAACAAACCAACAAACCAACAAGCCATCAAACCAACAAACCAACAAGCCAACAAACGAACAAACCAACAAACAAACAAACAACAAACCAACAAGCCAACAAGCCAACAAACCAACAAGCCAACAAACCAATAAACAAATAAACCAACAAATCAACAAACCAACAAACCAACAAATCAACAAGCCAACAAGCCAACAAACCAACAAACGAACAAACAAACAAACCAACAAACCAACAAACCAACAAACCAACAAGGCAACAAGCCGACAAGCCAACAAGCCAACAAACCAACAAGCCAACAAACGAACAAACCAACAAACAAACAAACCAACAAATCAACAAACCAACAAACAAATAAACCAACAACCCAACAAACCAACAAACCAACAAACCAACAAACCAACAAACCAACAAACCAAAAAACCAACAAACCAACAAGCCAACAAACGAACAAACGAACAAACCAAGAGACAAACAAGCCAACAAATCAAAAACCAACAAACCAACAAACCAACAAACCTACAAACCAACAAACCAACAAACCAACAAACCAACAAACCAACAAACCAACAAACCAAGAAATCAAGAAACCAACATGCCAACAAGCCAACAAGCCAACAAACCAACAAGCCAACAAACAAACAAACCAACAAACCAACAAACTAACAAACCAACAAACCAACAAACAAACAAACCAACAAACCAACAAAAACCAACAAACCAACAAACAAATAAACCAACAAAACAACAAAAAAACAAACAAACAAACTAACAGACCAACAAGCCAACAAGCCAACATACCAACAAGCCAAAAAACAAACAAACCAACAAACCAACAAACAAACAAACCAACAAAACAACAAACCAACAAACCAACAAACCAACAAGCCAACAAACCAACAAACCAAGAATCCAACAAACCAAAAAACCAACAAACGAACAAACCAACAAACAAACAAACCAACAAACCAACAAACCAACAAACCAACAAGCCAACAAACCAACAAGCCAACAAACGAACAAACCGACAAACCAACAACCAACAAGCCAACAAGCCACCAAACCAACAAGCCAACAAACCAACAAACCAACAAACCAACAAACCAACAAACCAACAAACCAACAAACCAACAAACCAACATACCAACAAACCAACAAGCCAACAAGCCAACAAACCAACAAGCCAACAAACCAAAAAACCAACAAACCAAAAAACCAACAAGCCAACAAACCAAAAAAACCAGCAAACCAACAAACAAAAAAACCAACAAACGATCAAACCAACAAACCAACACACCAACAAACCAACAAACCAACAAACCAACAAACCAACAAACCAACAAACCATTAAACCAACAAGCCAACAAACTAAAAAAACCAACAAACCAACAAACCAACAAACCAACAAACCAAAAAAACCAACTAACGAGGGAACCAACAAACCAACAAACCAACAAACCAACAAACCAACAAACCAACAAACCAATAAGCCAACAAACCAAAAAACCAACAAACCAACAAACCAACAAACCAACAAACCAACAAACCAACAAACCAACAAACCAACAAACCAACAAACCAACAAACCAACAAACCAACAAACCAACAAACCAACAAACCAACAAACCAACAAACCAACAAACCAACAAACCAACAAACCAACATGCCAACAAGCCAACAAGCCAACAAATTAATAAGCCAACAAACGAACAAACCGACAAACAAACAAACCAACAAACCAACAAGCCAACAAGCCAACAAACCAACAAGCCAACAAACCAACAAACAAATAAACCAAAATACCAACAAACCAACAAACCAACAAACCAACAAACCAACAAGCCAACAAGCCAACAAACCAACAAACCAACAAACCAACAAACCAACAAACCAACAAACCAACAAACCAACAAACCAACAAACCAACAAACCAACAAGCCAACAAGGCAACAAGCCAACACACCAACAAGCCAACAAACAGACAAACCAACACACAAACAAACCAACAAACCAACAAACCAACAAAACAACAAACCAACAAACCAACAAACAAACAAACCAACAAACCAACAAACCCACAAACCGACAAACCAACAAACCAACAAAACAACAAACCAACAAACCAACAAACAAATAAACCAACAAACCAACAAACAAACAAAAAAACAAACTAACAGACCAACAAACCAACAAACCAACAAACCAACAAACCAACAAACCAACAAGCCAACAAGGCAACAAGCCAATACACCAACAAGCCAACAAACGGACAAACCAACACACAAACAAACCAACAAACCAACAAACCAACAAAACAACAAACCAACAAACCAACAAACAAACAAACCAACAAACCAACAAACCCACAAACCGACAAACCAACAAACCAACAAACCAACAACCCAACAAGCCAACAAACCAAGAAGCCAACAAACCAAAAAACCAACAAACGAACAAACCAACAAACAAACAAACCAACAAACCAACAAACCAACAAACCAACAAGCCAACAAACCAACAAACCAACAAACCAACAAACCAACAAACCAACAAACCAACATGCCAACAAGCCAACAAATTAATAAGCCAACAAACGAACAAATCGACAAACACACAAACCAACAAACCAACAAGCCAACAAGCCAACAAACCAACAAGCCAACAAACCAACAAACAAATAAACCAACATACCAACAAACCAAGAAACCAACAAACCAACAAACCAACAAACCAACAAACCAACAAACCAACAAACCAACAAACCAACAAACCAACAAACCAACAAACCAACAAACCAACAAACCAACATGCCAACAAGCCAACAAATTAATAAGCCAACAAACGAACAAACCGACAAACACACAAACCAACAAACCAACAAGCCAACAAGCCAACAAACCAACAAGCCAACAAACCAACAAACAAATAAACCAACATACCAACAAACCAACAAACCAACAAACCAACAAGCCAACAAGCCAACAAACCAACAAACCAACAAACCAACAAACCAACAAACCAACAAACCAACAAACCAACAAACCAACAAGCCAACAAGGCAACAAGCCAATACACCAACAAGCCAACAAACGGACAAACCAACACACAAACAAACCAACAAACCAACAAACCAACAAAACAACAAACCAACAAACCAACAAACAAACAAACCAACAAACCAACAAACCCACAAACCGACAAACCAACAAACCAACAAACCAACAAACCAACAAACCAACAAGCCAACAAGGCAACAAGCCAATACACCAACAAGCCAACAAACGGACAAACCAACACACAAACAAACCAACAATCCAACAAACAAACACGCCTACAAACCAAACAAACCAACAAACCAACAACCCAACAAACCAACAAACCAACAAACCACCAAACCTACAAACCAACAAACCAACAAACCAACAAACCAAAAAACCAACAAACCAACAAACCAACAAACCAACAAACCAACAAACCAACAAAACAACAAACCAACAAACCAACATGCCAACAAGCCAACAAACCAACAAGCGAACAAACGAACAAACCAACAAGCCAACAAACGAACAAACCAACAAACAAACAAACCAACAAACCAACAAACCAACAAACCAACAAACCAACAAACCAACAAACCAACAAACCAACAAACCAACAAACCAACAAACCAACAAACCAACAAACCAACAAACCAACAAACCAACAAACCAACAAACCAACAAACCAACAAACCAACAAACCAACAAACCAACAACCAACAAACCAACAAGCCAACAAACCAACAAGCCAACAAACCAACAAACCAACAAACCAACAAACCAACAAACCAACAAACCAACAAACCAACAAACCAACAAATCAACAAACCAACAAACCAACAAGCCAACAAGCCAACAAACCAACAAGCCAACAAACCAAAAAACCAACAAACCAACAAGCCAACAAACCAAAATACCAACAAAACAACAAACCAAAAAACTAACAAACAAACAAACCAACAAACCAACAAACCAACAAACCAACAAACCTACAAACCAACAAACCAACAAACCAACAAACCAACAAACCAACAAGCCAACAAACCAAAAAACCAACAAACCAACAAACCAACAAACCAACAAACCAACAAGCCAACAAGCCAACAAACCAACAAGCCAACAAACCAAAAAACCAACAAACCAACAAGCCAACAAACCAACAAACCAACAAACCAACAAACCAACAAACCAACAAACCAACAAACCAAAATACCAACAAACCAACAAACCAAAAAACTAACAAACAAACAAACCAACAAACCAACAAACCAACAAACCAACAAACCAACAAACCAACAAACCAACAAACCAACAAACCAACAAACCAACAAACCAACAACCAACAAGCCAACAAGCCAACAAACCAACAAGCCAACAAACCAACAAACCAACAAACCAACAAACCAACAAACCAACAAACCAACAAACCAACAAACCAACAAACCAACAAGCCAACAAACCAACAAACCAACAAACCAACAAACCAACAACCAACAAGCCAACAAGCCAACAAACCAACAAGCCAACAAACCAACAAACCAACAAACCAACAAACCAACAAACCAACACACCAACAAACCAACAAACCAACAAGCCAACAAGCCAACAAACCAACAAGCCAACAAACCAAAAAACCAACAAACTAACAAGCCAACAAGCCAAAAAACCAACAAACCAACAAACCAAAAAACCAACAAACGAACAAACCAACAAACCAACAAACCAACAAACCACCAAACCAACAAACCAACAAACCAATAAGCCAACAAACCAAAAAACCAACAAACCAACAAGCCAACAAACCAAAAAAACCAACAAAACAACAAACCAACAAACCATTATGCCAACAAGCCAACAAGCCAACAAACCAATAAGCCAACAAACGAACAAACCGACAAACAAACAAACCAACAAACCAACAAGCCAACAAGCCAACAAACCAACAAGCCAACAAACCAACAAACAAATAAACCAACAAAACAACAAACCAACAAATCAACATGCCACCAAGCCAACAAACCAACAAACCAACAAACCAACAAACCAACAAACCAACAAACCAACAAACCAACAAACCAACAAGCCAACAAGCCAACAAGCCAACAAGGCAACAAGCCAACAAACCAACAAGCCAACAAACGGACAAACCAACACACAAACAAACCAACAAACCAACAAAACAACAAACCAACAAACCAACAAACAAACAAACCAATAAATCAATAAAAACCTACAAACCAACAAACAAATAAACCAACAAACCAACAAACCAACAAACCAACAAACCAACAAACCAGCAAACCAACAAACCAACAACCAACAAGCCAACAAGCCAACAAACCAATAACCCAACAAACCAACAAGCCAACAAACGAACAAACGAACAAACCAACAAACCAACAAACAAACAAACCAACAAACCAACAAGCCAACAAGCCAACAAACCAAAAAACCAACAAACCAACAAACCAACAAGCCAACAAACCAATAAGCCAACAAACCAAAAAACCAACAAACCAACAAACCAACAAACCAACAAACCAACAAACCAACAAACCAACAAACCATTATGCCAACAAGCCAACAAGCCAACAAACCAATAAGCCAACAAACGAACAAACCGACAAACAAACAAACCAACAAACCAACAAGCCAACAAGCCAACAAACCAACAAACCAACAAGCCAACAAACCAACAAACAAATAAACCAACAAAACAACAAACCAACAAATCAACATGCCACCAAGCCAACAAACCAACAAACCAACAAACCAACAAACCAACAAACCAACAAACCAATAAACCAACAAGCCAACAAGCCAACAAGCCAACAAGCCAACAAGGCAACAAGCCAACAAACCAACAAGCCAACAAACGGACAAACCAACACACAAACAAACCAACAAACCAACAAAACAACAAACCAACAAACCAACAAACAAACAAACCAACAAATCAACAAACCTACAAACCAACAAACAAATAAACCAACAAACCAACAAACCAACAAACCAACAAACCAACAAACCAACAAACCAACAAACCAACAAACCAACAACCAACAAGCCAACAAGCCAACAAACCAATAACCCAACAAACCAACAAGCCAACAAACGAACAAACGAACAAACCAACAAACCAACAAACCAACAAACAAACAAACCAACAAACCAACAAGCCAACAAGCCAACAAACCAAAAAACCAACAAACCAACAAACCAACAAGCCAACAAGCCAACAAACCAACAAGCCAACAAACCAAAAAACCAACAAACCAACAAGCCAACAAACCAAAAAACCAACAAACCAACAAACCAAAAAACTACTAAACAAACAAACAAACCAACCAACAAACCAACAAACCAACAAACCAACAAACCAACAAACCAACAAACCAACAAACCAACAAACCAACAAACCAACAAACCAAAAAACCAACAAACCAACAAACCAACAAACCAACCAACCAACAAACCACCAAACTAACAAACCAACAAACCAACAAGCCATCAAACCAACAAACCAACAAGCCAACAAACGAACAAACCAACAAACAAACAAACAACAAACCAACAAGCCAACAAGCCAACAAACCAACAAGCCAACAAACCAACAAACAAATAAACCAACAAATCAACAAACCAACAAACCAACAAATCAACAAGCCAACAAGCCAACAAACCAACAAACGAACAAACAAACAAACCAACAAACCAACAAACCAACAAACCAACAAGCCAACAAGCCGACAAGCCAACAAGCCAACAAACCAACAAGCCAACAAACGAACAAACCAACAAACAAACTAACCAACAAACCAACAAACCAACAAACCAACAAACCAACAAACCAACAATCCAACAAACAAACAAACAAACAAACCAACAAACCAACAAATCAACAAACCAACAAACAAATAAACCAACAACCCAACAAACCAACAAACCAACAAACCAACAAACCAACAAACCAAAAAACCAACAAACCAACAAGCCAACAAACGATCAAACGAACAAACCAACAGACAAACAAGCCAACAAATCAAAAACCAACAAACCAACAAACCAACAAACCTACAAACCAACAAAACAACAAACCAACAAACCAACAAACCAACAAACCAAGAAATCAAGAAACCAACATGCCAACAAGCCAACAAGCCAACAAACCAACAAGCCAACAAACAAACAAACCAACAAACCAACAAACTAACAAACCAACAAACCAACAAACAAACAAACCAACAAACCAACAAAAACCAACAAACCAACAAACAAATAAACCAACAAAACAACAAACAAACAAACAAACAAACTAACAGACCAACAAGCCAACAAGCCAACATACCAACAAGCCAAAAAACAAACAAACCAACAAACCAACAAACAAACAAACCAACAAAACAACAAACCAACAAACCAACAAACCAACAAGCCAACAAACCAACAAACCAAGAAGCCAACAAACCAAAAAACCAACAAACGAACAAACCAACAAACAAACAAACCAACAAACCAACAAACCAACAAACCAACAAGCCAACAAACCAACAAGCCAACAAACGAACAAACCGACAAACCAACAACCAACAAGCCAACAAGCCACCAAACCAACAAGCCAACAAACCAACAAACCAACAAACCAACAAACCAACAAACCAACAAACCAACAAACCAACAAACCAACATACCAACAAACCAACAAGCCAACAAGCCAACAAACCAACAAGCCAACAAACCAAAAAACCAACAAACCAAAAAACCAACAAGCCAACAAACCAAAAAAACCAGCAAACCAACAAACAAAAAAACCAACAAACGATCAAACCAACAAACCAACACACCAACAAACCAACAAACCAACAAACCAACAAACCAACAAACCAACAAACCAACAAGCCAACAAACTAAAAAAACCAACAAACCAACAAACCAACAAACCAACAAACCAAAAAAACCAACTAACGAGGGAACCAACAAACCAACAAACCAACAAACCAACAAACCAACAAACCAACAAACCAATAAGCCAACAAACCAAAAAACCAACAAACCAACAAACCAACAAACCAACAAACCAACAAACCAACAAACCAACAAACCAACAAACCAACAAACCAACAAACCAACAAACCAACAAACCAACAAACCAACAAACCAACAAACCAACAAACCAACAAACCAACAAACCAACAAACCTACATGCCAACAAGCCAACAAGCCAACAAATTAATAAGCCAACAAACGAACAAACCGACAAACAAACAAACCAACAAACCAACAAGCCAACAAGCCAACAAACCAACAAGCCAACAAACCAACAAACAAATAAACCAAAATACCAACAAACCAACAAACCAACAAACCAACAAACCAACAAGCCAACAAGCCAACAAACCAACAAACCAACAAACCAACAAACCAACAAACCGACAAACCAACAAACCAACAAACCAACAAACCAACAAGCCAACAAGGCAACAAGCCAACACACCAACAAGCCAACAAACAGACAAACCAACACACAAACAAACCAACAAACCAACAAACCAACAAAACAACAAACCAACAAACCAACAAACAAACAAACCAACAAACCAACAAACCCACAAACCGACAAACCAACAAACCAACAAACCAACAAACCAACAAGCCAACAAACGAACAAACGAACAAACCAACAATCCAACAAACAAACACGCCTACAAACCAAACAAACCAACAAACCAACAAACCAACAAACCAACAAACCAACAAACCACCAAACCTACAAACCAACAAACCAACAAACCAACAAACCAAAAAACCAACAAACCAACAAACCAACAAACCAACAAACCAACAAACCAACAAAACAACAAACCAACAAACCAACATGCCAACAAGCCAACAAACCAACAAGCGAACAAACGAACAAACCAACAAGCCAACAAACGAACAAACCAACAAACAAACAAACCAACAAACCAACAAACCAACAAACCAACAAACCAACAAACCAACAAACCAACAAACCAACAAACCAACAAACCAACAAACCAACAAACCAACAAACCAACAAACCAACAAACCAACAAACCAACAAACCAACAAACCAACAAACCAACAACCAACAAACCAACAAGCCAACAAACCAACAAGCCAACAAACCAACAAACCAACAAACCAACAAACCAACAAACCAACAAACCAACAAACCAACAAACCAACAAATCAACAAACCAACAAACCAACAAGCCAACAAGCCAACAAACCAACAAGCCAACCAACCAAAAAACCAACAAACCAACAAGCCAACAAACCAAAATACCAACAAATCAACAAACCAAAAAACTAACAAACAAACAAACCAACAAACCAACAAACCAACAAACCAACAAACCTACAAACCAACAAACCAACAAACCAACAAACCAACAAACCAACAAGCCAACAAACCAAAAAACCAACAAACCAAGAATTCAACAAACCAACAAACCAACAAGCCAACAAGCCAACAAACCAACAAGCCAACAAACCAAAAAACCAACAAACCAACAAGCCAACAAACCAATAAACCAACAAACCAACAAACCAACAAACCAACAAACCAACAAACCAACAAACCAAAATACCAACAAACCAACAAACCAAAAAACTAACAAACAAACAAACCAACAAACCAACAAACCAACAAACCAACAAACCAACAACCCAACAAACCAACAAACCAACAAACCAATAAGCCAACAAACGAACAAACCAACAAACAAACAAACCAACAAACCAACAAGCCAACAAGCCAACAAGCCAACAAACCAATAAGCCAACAAACCAAAAAACAAATAAACTAACAAACCAACAAACCAACAAACCAACAAACCAACAAGCCAACAAGCCAACAAGCCAACAAACCAACAAACCAACAAACCAACAAACCAACAAACCAACAGACCAACAAGCCAACAAGTCAACAAGGCAACAAGCCAACAAGGCAACAAACCAACAAACCAACAAACCAACAAACCAACAAACCAACAAAACAACAAACCAACAAACCAACAAACCAACAACCAACAAGCACACAAGTCAACAAACCAACAAACAAATAAACCAACAAACCAACAAACCCACAAACCAACAAACCGACAAACCAACAAACCAACAAACCAAGAAGCCAACAAACGAACAAACGCACAAACCAACAAACCAACAAACCAACAAACCAACAAACCAACAAACCAACAAACCAACAAACCAACAAACCAACAAACCAACAAACCAACAAACCAACAAACCAACAAACCAAGAAACCAACAAGCCAACAAGCCAACAAACCAACTAGCCAAGAAACCAACAAACAAGTAAACCAACAAATCAACAAACCAACAAACCAACAAAGCAACAAGCCAACAAGCCAACAAACCAGCAAACGAACAAACCAACAAACCAACAAACCAACAAACCAACAAGCCAAAAAGCCAACAAGCCAACAAGCCAACAAACCAACAAGCCAACAAACGAACAAACCAACAAACAAACACGCCTACAAACCAAAAACCAACAAACCAACAAACCAACAAACCAACAAACCAACAAACCAACAAACCAACAAACCGACAAACCGACAAACCGACAAACCAACAAACCAACAAACCAACAAACCAAAAAACCAACAAACCAACAAACCAAAAAACCAACAAACCAACAAACCAACAAACCAACAAACCAACAAACCAACAAACCAACAAACCAACAAACCAACAAACCAACAAACCAACAAACCAAAAAGCCAACAAACGAACAAACCAACAAACAAACACGCCTACAAACCAAAAACCAACAAACCAACAAACCAACAAACCCACAAACCAACAAACCGACAAACCAACAAACCAACAAACCAACAAACCACCAAACCAAAAAACCAACAAACCAACAAACCAACAAACCAACAAACCAACAAACGAACAAACCAACAAACCAACAAACCAACAAACCAACAAACCAACAAACTAACAAACCAACAAACCAACAAGCCAACAAACCAACAAACCAACAAGCCAACAGACGAAAAAACCAACAAACAAAGAAACCAACAAACCAACAAGCCAACAAACCAACTAGCCAACAAACCAACAAACAAATAAACCAACAAATCAACAAACCAACAAACCAACAAAACAACAAACCAACAAGCCAACAAACCAACAAACCAACAAACCAACAAACCAACAAACCAACAAACCAACAAACCAACAAGCCAAAAAGCCAACAAGCCAACAAGCCAACAAACCAACAAGCCAACAAACAAACAAACCAACAAACAAACAAACCAACAAACCAACAAACCAACAAACCAACAAACCAACAAACCAACAAACCAACAAACCAACAAACTAACAAACCAACAAACCAACAAACCAACAAACCAACAAACCAACAAACCAACAAACCAACAAACCAAAAAGCCAACAAACGAACAAACCAACAAACAAACACGCCTACAAACCAAAAACCAACAAACCAACAAACCAACAAACCCACAAACCAACAAACCAACAAACCAACAAACCAACAAACCAACAAACCAACAAGCCAAAAAGCCAACAAGCCAACAAGCCAACAAACCAACAAGCCAACAAACGAACAAACCAACAAACAAACAAACCAACAAACCAACAAACCAACACACCAACAAACCAACAAACCAACAAACCAACAAACAAACAAACAAATAAACCAACAAATCAACAAACCAACAAACCAACAAACCAACAAACCAACAAGCCAACAAACCAACAAACCAACAAGCCAACAAACCAACAAACCAACAAACCAACAAACCAACAAACCAACAAACCAACAAACCAACAAGCCAAAAAGCCAACAAGCCAACAAGCCAACAAACCAACAAGCCAACAAACGAACAAACCAACAACCCAACAAACCAACAAACCAACAAACCAACAAACCAACAAACCAACAAACCAACAAACCAACAAACCGACAAACCAACAAACCAACAAACCAACAAACCACCAAACCAAAAAACCAACAAACCAACAAACCAACAAACCAACAAACCAACAAACGAACAAACCAACAAACCAACAAACCAACAAACCAACAAACCAACAAACTAACAAACCAACAAACCAACAAGCCAACAAACCAACAAACCAACAAGCCAACAGACGAAAAAACCAACAAACAAAGAAACCAACAAACCAACAAGCCAACAAACCAACTAGCCAACAAACCAACAAACAAATAAACCAACAAATCAACAAACCAACAAACCAACAAACCAACAAACCAACAAGCCAACAAACCAACAAACCAACAAACCAACAAACCAACAAACCAACAAACCAACAAACCAACAAGCCAAAAAGCCAACAAGCCAACAAGCCAACAAACCAACAAGCCAACAAACAAACAAACCAACAAACAAACAAACCAACAAACCAACAAACCAACAAACCAACAAACCAACAAACCAACAAACCAACAAACCAACAAACCAACAAACTAACAAACCAACAAACCAACAAACCAACAAACCAACAAACCAACAAACCAACAAACCAACAAACCAAAAAGCCAACAAACGAACAAACCAACAAACAAACACGCCTACAAACCAAAAACCAACAAACCAACAAACCAACAAACCCACAAACCAACAAACCAACAAACCAACAAACCAACAAACCAACAAACCAACAAGCCAAAAAGCCAACAAGCCAACAAGCCAACAAACCAACAAGCCAACAAACGAACAAACCAACAAACAAACAAACCAACAAACCAACAAACCAACACACCAACAAACCAACAAACCAACAAACCAACAAACAAACAAACAAATAAACCAACAAATCAACAAACCAACAAACCAACAAACCAACAAACCAACAAGCCAACAAACCAACAAACCAACAACCCAACAAACCAACAAACCAACAAACCAACAAACCAACAAACCAACAAACCAACAAACCAACAAGCCAAAAAGCCAACAAGCCAACAAGCCAACAAACCAACAAGCCAACAAACGAACAAACCAACAACCCAACAAACCAACAAACCAACAAACCAACAACCCAGCAAACCAACAAACCAACAAACCAACAAACCAACAAACCAACAAACCAACAAACCAACAAACCAACAAACCAGCAAACCAACAAACCAACAAACCAACAAACCTACAAACCAACAAACCAACAAACCAACAAACCAAGAAACCAACATGCCAACAAGTAAGCAAACCAACAAACCAACAAACAAACAAGCCAACAAACCAAAAAACCAACAAACCAACAAACCAACAAACCAACAACCCAACAAACCAACAAAGCAACAAACCAACAAACCAACAAACCAGCAAACCAACAAACCAACAAACCAACAAACCTACAAACCAACAAACCAACAAACCAACAAACCAAGAAACCAACATGCCAACAAGTAAACAAGCCAACAAACCAACAAACCAACAAACAAACAAGCCAACAAGCCAACAAACTAACCAACCAACAAACCAACAAACCAACAAACCAACAAACCAACAAGCCAACAAACCAACAAGCGAACAAACGAATAAACAAATAAACCAACAAACCAACAAACCAACAAACAAACAAACTAACAGACCAACAAGCCAACAAGCTAACATACCAACAAGCCAAAAAACAAACAAACCAACAAACGAACAAGCCAAAAAGCCAACAAGCCAACAAGCCAACAAACCAACAAGCCAACAAACGAACAAACCAACAAACAAACAAACCAACAAACCAACAAACCAACACACCAACAAACCAACAAACCAACAAACCAACAAACAAACAAACAAATAAACCAACAAATCAACAAACCAACAAACCAACAAACCAACAAACCAACAAGCCAACAAACCAACAAACCAACAAGCCAACAAACCAACAAACCAACAAACCAACAAACCAACAAACCAACAAACCAACAAACCAACAAACCAACAAGCCAAAAAGCCAACAAGCCAACAAGCCAACAAACCAACAAGCCAACAAACAAACAAACCAACAACCCAACAAACCAACAAACCAACAAACCAACAAACCAACAAACCAACAAACCAACAAACCAACAAACGAACAAACGAACAAACCAACAAACCAACAAACAAACAAGCCAACAAACCAAAAAACCAACAAACCAACAAACCAACAAACCAACAACCCAACAAACCAACAAAGCAACAAACCAACAAGCCAACAAACTAACCTACCAACAAACCAACAAACCAACAAACCAACAAACCAACAAGCCAACAAACCAACAAGCGAACAAACGAATAAACAAATAAACCAACAAACCAACAAACCAACAAACAAACAAACTAACAGACCAACAAGCCAACAAGCTAACATACCAACAAGCCAAAAAACAAACAAACCAACAAACGAACAAACGAACAAACCAACAAACAAACAAACCAACAAACCAACAAACCAACAAACCAACAAACCAACAAGCCAACAAACCAACAAGCGAACAAACGAATAAACAAATAAACCAACAAACCAACAAACCAACCAACCCACAAACCAACAAGCCAACAAGCCAACAAGACAACAAACCAACAAACCAACAAACCAACAAACCAACAAACCAACAAACCAACAAACCACCAAACCAACAAACCAACAAACCAACAAACCAACCACCAACAAGCACACAAGCCAACAAACCAACAAACAAATAAACCAATAAACCAACAAACCAACAAACCAACAAACCAACAAACCAACAAACCAACAAGCCAACAAACGAACAAACGAACAAACCAACAAACCAACAAACAAACACGCCTACAAACCAAAAACCAACAAACCAACAAACCAAAAACCAACAAACCAACAAACCAACAAACCAACAAACCAACAAACCAACAAACCAACAAACCGACAAACCAACAAACCAACAAACCAACAAGCCAACAAGCCAACAAACCAACAAACGAACAAACCAACAAACCAACTAACCAACAAACCAACAAACCAACAAGCCAAAAAGCCAACAAGCCAACAAGCCAACAAACCAACAAGCCAACAAACGAACAAACTAACAAACAAACAAACCAACAAACCAACAAACCAACAAACCAACAAACCAACAAACCAACAAACCAACAAACCAACAAACAAACAAACAAACAAATCAACAAACCAACAAATCAACAAACCAACAAACAAATAAACCAACAACCCAACAAACCAACAAACCAACAAACCAACAAACCAACAAACTAACAAACCAACAAGCCAACAAATGAACAAACGAACAAACCAACAAACCAACAAACAAACAAGCCAACAAACCAAAAAACCAACAAACTAACAAACCAACAAACCAACAACCCAACAAACTAACAAACCAACAAACCAACAAACCAACAAACCAACAAACCAACAAACCAACAAACCAACAAACCAACAAACCAACAAACCAAGAAACCAACAAACCAACAAACCAAGAAACCAATATGCCAATAAGTAAACAACCCAACAAACCAACAAGCCAACAAACAAACAAACCAACAAACCAACAAACTAACCAACCAACAAACCAACAAACAAACAAACCAACAAACCAACAAAAACCAACAAACCAACAAACAAATAAACCAACGAACCAACAAACCAACAAACAAACAAACTAACAGACCAACAAGCCAACAAGCCAACACACTAACAAGCTAAAAAACACACAAACCAACAAACCAACAAACAAACAAACCAACAAAACAACAAACCAACAAACCAACAAACCAACAAACCAACAAACCAACAAACCAATAAACCAACAAGCCAACAAACGAACAAACCAACAAACCAACAAACAAAAAAACCAACAAACCAACAAACCAACAAACCAACAAACCAACAAACCAACAAGCCAACAAATCAACAAGCGAACAAACGAATAAACAAATAAACCAACAAACCAACAAACCAGCAAACCAACAAACCAACAAACCAACAAACCAACAAACCAACAAACCAACAAACCAACAAGCCAAGAAACCAACAAGCGAACAAACGAATAAACAAATAAACCAACAAACCAACAAACCAACCAACCAACAAACCAACAAGCCAACAAGCCAGCAAGGCAACAAACCAACAAACCAACAAACCAACAAACCAACAAACCAACAAACCAACAAACCAACAAACCACCAGACCAACAAACCAACAAACCAACAAACCAACAAACCAACCACCAACAAGCACACAAGCCAACAAGCCAACAAACAAATAAACCAATAAACCAACAAACCAACAAACCAACAAACCAACAAACCAACAAACCAACAAGCCAACAAACGAACAAACGAACAAACCAACAAACCAACAAACAAACACGCCTACAAACCAAAAACCAACAAACCAGCAAACCAAAAACCAACAAACCAACAAACCAACAAACCAACAAACCAACAAACCAACAAACCAACAAACCGACAAACCAACAAACCAACAAACCAACAAGCCAACAAGCCAACAAACCAACAAACGAACAAACCAACAAACCAACTAACCAACAAACCAACAAACCAACAAGCCAAAAAGCCAACAAGCCAACAAGCCAACAAACCAACAAGCGAACAAACGAACAAACTAACAAACAAACAAACCAACAAACCAACAAACCAACAAACCAACAAACCAACAAACCAACAAACCAACAAACCAACAAACCAACAAACAAACAAACAAACAAACCAACAATCTAAAAAATCAACAAACCAACAAACAAATAAACCAACAACCCAACAAACCAACAAACCAACAAACCAACAAACCAACAAACCAACAAGCCAACAAATGAACAAACGAATAAACCAACAAACCAACAAACAAACAAGCCAACAAACCAAAAAACCAACAAACTAACAAACCAACAAACCAACAACCCAACAAACTAACAAACCAACAAACCAACAAACCAACAAACCAACAAACCAACAAACCAACAAACCAACAAACCAAGAAACCAACAAACCAACAAACCAAGAAACCAATATGCCAACAAGTAAACAAGCCAACAAACCAACAAGCCAACAAACAGACAAACCAACAAACCAACAAACTAACCAACCAACAAACCAACAAACAAACAAACCAACAAACCAACAAAAACCAACAAACCAACAAACAAATAAACCAACAAACCAACAAACCAACAAACAAACAAACTAACAGACCAACAAGCCAACAAGCCAACACACCAACAAGCTAAAAAACAAACAAACCAACAAACCAACAAACAAACAAACCAACAAAACAACAAACCAACAAACCAACAAACCAACAAACCAACGAACCAACAAACCAATAAACCAACAAGCCAACAAACGAACAAACCAACAAACCAACAAACAAAAAACCAACAAACCAACAAACCAACAAACCAACAAACCAACAAACCAACAAGTCAACAAACCAACAAGCGAACAAACGAATAAACAAATAAACCAACAAACCAACAAACCAGCAAACCAACAAACCAACAAACCAACAAACCAACAAACCAACAAACCAAGAAACCAACATGCCAACAAGCCAACAAACCAACAAGCCAACAAACGAATAAACCAACAAGCCAACAAAGGAACAAACCAACAAACAAACAAACCAACAAACCAAAAAACCAACAAACCAAGAAACCAACAAACCAACAAACCAACAAACCAACAAACCAACAAACCAACAAACCAACAAACCAACAAACCAACAAACCAACAAACCAACAAACCAACAAATCAAGAAACCAACAAACCAACAACCAACAAGAACACAAGCCAACAAACCAACATGCCAACAAACCAACAAACCAACAAACCAACAAACCAACAAACCAACAAACCAACAAACCAACAAGCCAACAAGCTAACAAACCAACAAGCCAACAAACTAAAAAACCAACAAACCAACAAGCCAACAAACCAAAAAACCAACAAACTAACAAACCAAAAAACCAACAAACGAACAAACCAACTAACCAACAAACCAACAAACCAACAAACCAACAAACCAACAAACCAACAAACCACAAACCAACAAACCAACAAACCAACAAGCCAACAAACCAAAAAAAACCAACAAACGAAGGAACCAACAAACCAACAAATCAACAAACCAACAAACCAACAAACCAATAAGCCAACAAACCAAAAACCAACAAACCAACAAACCAAAAAACCAACAAACCAACAAGCCAACAAACCAACAAACCAACAAACCAACAAACCAACAAACCAACAAACCAACAAACCAACAAACCAACATGCCAACAAACCAACAAGCCAACAAGCCAACAAGCCAACAAACCAATAAGCCAACAAACGAACAAACCAACAAACAAACAAACCAACAAACCAACAAGCCAACAAGACAACAAACAAACTAGCCAACAAACCAACAAACAAATAAACCAACAAACCAAGAAACCAACAAACCAACAAACCAACAAGCCAACAAACCAACAACCCAACAAACCAACAAACCAACAAACCAACAAACCAACAAACCAACAAGCCAACAAGCCAACAAGCCAACAAACCAACAAGCCAACAAACGGACAAACCAACACACAAACAAACCAACAAACTAACAAACCAACAAACCAACAAACCAACAAACCAACAAACAAACAAACCAACAAATCAACAAACCAACAAACAAATAAACCAACAAACCAACAAACCAACAAACCAACAAACCAACAACCCAACAAACCAACAAGCCAACAAACGAACAAACGAACAAACCAACAAACCAACAAACAAACACGCCTACAAACCAAAAACCAACAAACCAACAAACCAACAAACCAAAAAACCAACAAACCAACAAACCAACAAACCAACAAACCAACAAACCAATAAACCAACAAGCCAACAAACGAACAAACCAACAAACCAACAAACAAAAAAACCAACAAACCAACAAACCAACAAACCAACAAACCAACAAACCAACAAGCCAACAAACCAACAAGCGAACAAACGAATAAACAAATAAGCCAACAAACCAACAAACCAGCAAACCAACAAACCAACAAACCAACAAACCAACAAACCAACAAACCAAGAAACCAACATGCCAACAAGCCAACAAACCAACAAGCCAACAAACGAATAAACCAACAAGCCAACAAAGGAACAAACCAACAAGCCAACAAACGAACAAACCAACAAACAAAGAAACCAACAAACCAACAAACCAACAAACCAACAAACCAACAAACCAACAAACCAACAAACCAACAAACCAATAAACCAAGAAACCAACAATCCAACAAACCAACAAACCAACAACCAACAAGCACACAAGCCAACAAACCAAAAAGCCAACAAACCAACAAACCAACAAAACCAACAAACCAACAAACCCACTAATAAACAAACCAACAAGGCAACAAGCCAACAAACCAACAAGCCAACAAACCAAAAAACCAACAAACCAACAAGCCAACAAACCAAAAAACCAACAAACCAACAAACCAACAAACCAACAAACCAACAAGCCAAAAAGCCAACAAGACAACAAGCCAACAAACCAACAAGCCAACAAACTAAAAAACCAACAAACCAACAAGCCATCAAACCAAAAAACCAACAAACTAACAAACCAAAAAACCAACAAACGAACAAACCAACTAACCAACAAACCAACAAACCAACAAACCAACAAACCAACAAACCAACAAACCAACAAACCAACAAGCCAACAAACCAAAAAAAAACCAACAAACGAAGGAATCAACAAACCAACAAATCAACAAACCAACAAACCAACAAACCAATAAGCCAACAAACCAAAAACCAACAAACCAACAAACCAAAAAACCAACAAACCAACAAACCAACAAACCAACAAACCAACAAACCAACAAACCAACAAACCAACAAACCAACAAACCAACAAACCAACATGCCAACAAACCAACATGCCAACAAGCCAACAAGCCAACAAACCAATAAGCCAACAAACGAACAAACCAACAAACAAACAAACCAACAAACCAACAAGCCAACAAGACAACAAACCAACAAGCCAACAAACCAACAAACAAATAAACCAACAAACCAAGAAACCAACAAACCAACAAACCAACAAGCCAACAAACCAACAACCCAACAAACCAACAAACTAACAAACCAACAAGCCAACAAGCCAATAAGCCAACAAACCAACAAGCCAACAAACGGACAAACCAACACACAAACAAACCAACAAACCAACAAACCAACAAACCAACAAACCAACAAACCAACAAACAAACAAACCAACAAATCAACAAACCAACAAACCAACAAACAAATAAACCAACAAACCAACAAACCAACAAACCAACAAACCAACTACACAACAAACCAACAAGCCAACAAACGAACAAACGAACAAACCAACAAACCAACAAACAAACACGCCTACAAACCAAAAACCAACAAACCAACAAACCAAGAAACCAACAAACCAACAAACCAACAAACCAACAAACCAACAAACCAACAAACCAACAAACCAACAAACCAAGAAACCAACAAACCAAAAAACTAACAAACCAACAAACCAACAACCCAACAAACCAACAAACCAAGAAACCAACATGCCAACAAGCCAACAAACCAACAAGCCAACAAACGAACAAACCAACAAACCAACAAGCCAACAAACCAACAAACCAACAAACCAACAAACCAACAAACCAACAAACCAACAAACCAACAAACCAACAAACCAACAAACCAACAAACCAACAACCAACAAGCCAACAAACCAACAAACCAAGAAACCAACAATCCAACAAACCAACAAACCAACAACCAACAAGCACACAAGCCAACAAACCAAAAAGCCAACAAACCAACAAACCAACAAAACCAACAAACCAACAAACCCACTAATAAACAAACCAACAAGGCAACAAGCCAACAAACCAACAAGCCAACAAACCAAAAAACCAACAAACCAACAAGCCAACAAACCAAAAAACCAACAAACCAACAAACCAACAAACCAACAAACCAACAAGCCAAAAAGCCAACAAGACAACAAGCCAACAAACCAACAAGCCAACAAACTAAAAAACCAACAAACCAACAAGCCATCAAACCAAAAAACCAACAAACTAACAAACCAAAAAACCAACAAACGAACAAACCAACTAACCAACAAACCAACAAACCAACAAACCAACAAACCAACAAACCAACAAACCAACAAACCAACAAGCCAACAAACCAAAAAAAAACCAACAAACGAAGGAATCAACAAACCAACAAATCAACAAACCAACAAACCAACAAACCAATAAGCCAACAAACCAAAAACCAACAAACCAACAAACCAAAAAACCAACAAACCAACAAACCAACAAACCAACAAACCAACAAACCAACAAACCAACAAACCAACAAACCAACAAACCAACAAACCAACATGCCAACAAACCAACATGCCAACAAGCCAACAAGCCAACAAACCAATAAGCCAACAAACGAACAAACCAACAAACAAACAAACCAACAAACCAACAAGCCAACAAGACAACAAACCAACAAGCCAACAAACCAACAAACAAATAAACCAACAAACCAAGAAACCAACAAACCAACAAACCAACAAGCCAACAAACCAACAACCCAACAAACCAACAAACTAACAAACCAACAAGCCAACAAGCCAATAAGCCAACAAACCAACAAGCCAACAAACGGACAAACCAACACACAAACAAACCAACAAACCAACAAACCAACAAACCAACAAACCAACAAACCAACAAACAAACAAACCAACAAATCAACAAACCAACAAACCAACAAACAAATAAACCAACAAACCAACAAACCAACAAACCAACAAACCAACTACACAACAAACCAACAAGCCAACAAACGAACAAACGAACAAACCAACAAACCAACAAACAAACACGCCTACAAACCAAAAACCAACAAACCAACAAACCAAGAAACCAACAAACCAACAAACCAACAAACCAACAAACCAACAAACCAACAAACCAACAAACCAACAAACCAAGAAACCAACAAACCAAAAAACTAACAAACCAACAAACCAACAACCCAACAAACCAACAAACCAAGAAACCAACATGCCAACAAGCCAACAAACCAACAAGCCAACAAACGAACAAACCAACAAACCAACAAGCCAACAAACCAACAAACCAACAAACCAACAAACCAACAAACCAACAAACCAACAAACCAACAAACCAACAAACCAACAAACCAACAAACCAACAACCAACAAGCCAACAAGCCAACAAACCAACAAGCCAACAAACGAACAAACCAACAAGCCAACAAACGAACAAACCAACAAACAAAGAAACCAACAAACCAACAAACCAACAAACCAACAAACCAACAAACCAACAAACCAACAATCCAAGAAACCAACAATCCAACAAACCAACAAACCAACAACCAACAAGCACACAAGCCAACAAACCAACAAGCCAACAAACCAACAAACCAACAAAACCAACAAACCAACAAACCCACTAATAAACAAACCAACAAACCAACAAGGCAACAAGCCAACAAACCAACAAGCCAACAAACCAAAAAACCAACAAACCAACAAGCCAACAAATCAAAAAACCAACAATCCAACAAACCAACAAACCAACAAACCAACAAGCCAAAAAGCCAACAAGCCAACAAGCCAACAACCCAACAAGCCAACAAACGAACAAACTAACAAACAAACAAACCAACAAACCAACAAACCAACAAACCAACAAACCAACAAACCAACAAACCAACAAACCAACAAACCAACAAACAAACAAACCAACAAACCAACAAATCAACAAACCAACAAACAAATAAACCAACAACCCAACAAACCAACAAACCAACAAATCAACAAACCAACAACCAACAAACCAACAAACCAACAAGCCAACAAACGAACAAACGAACAAACCAACAAACCAACAAACAAACAAGCCAACAAACCAAAAAACCAACAAACTAACAAACCAACAAACCAACAACCCAACAAACCAACAAACCAACAAACCAACAAACCAACAAACCAACAGACGAACAAACCAACAAACCAACAAACCAACAAACCAACAAACCAAGAAACCAACATGCCAACAAGTAAACAAGCCAACAAACCAACAAACCAACAAACAAACAAACCAACAAACCAACAAACTAACCAACCAACAACCAACAAACAAACAAACCAACAAACCAACAAAAACCAACAAACCAACAAACAAATAAACCAACAAACCAACAAACACACAAACTAACAGACCAACAATCCAACAAGCCAACATACCAACAAGCCAAAAAACAAACAAACCAACAAACCAACAAACAAACAAACCAACAAAACAACAAACCAACAAACCAACAAACCAACAAACCAACAAACCAACAAACCAATAAACCAACAAGCCAATAAACCAACAAGCCAATAAACGAACAAACCAACAAACCAACAAACAAAAAAACCAACAAACCAATAAACCAACAAACCAACAAACCAACAAACCAATAAGCCAACAAACCAAGAAGCGAACAAACGAATAAACAAATAAACCAACAAACCAACAAACCAACAAACCAACAAACCAACAAACCAACAAACCAACAAACCAACAACCCAAGAAACCAACATGCCAACAAGCCAACAAACCAACAAGCCAACAAACGAATAAACCAACAAGCCAACAAACGAACAAACAAACAAACCAACAAACCAACAAACCAACAAACCAACAAACCAACAAACCAACAAACCAACAAACCAATAAACCAACAAACCAACAAACCAACAAACCAACAAATCAACAAACCAACAAACCAACAACCAACAAGCACACAAGCCAACAAACCAACAAGCCAACAAACCAACAAACCAACAAACCAACAAACCAACAAACCAACAAACCAACAAACCAACAAACCAACAAACCAACAAACCAACAAACCAACAAGCCAACAAGCCAACAAACCAACAAGCCAACAAACTAAAAAACCAACAAACCAACAAGCCAACAAACTAAAAAACCAACAAACTAACAAACCAAAAAACCAACAAACGAACAAACCAACTAACCAACAAACCAACAAACCAACAAACCAACAAACCAACAAATCAACAAATCAACAAACCAACAAACCAACAAGCCAACAAACCAAAAAAAACCAACAAACGAAGGAACCAACAAACCAACAAATCAACAAACCAACAAACCAACAAACCAATAAGCCAACAAACCAAAAACCAACAAACCAACAATACAAAAAACCAACAAACCAACAAACCAACAAACCAACAAACCAACAAACCAACAAACCAACAAACCAACAAACCAACAAACCAACAAACCAACAAACCAACAAACCAACATGCCAACAAGCCAACAAGCCAACAAACCAATAAGCCAACAAACGAACAAACCAACAAACAAACAAACCAACAAACCAACAAGCCAACAAGCCAACAAACCAACAAACCAACAAACCAACAAACCAACAAACCAACAAACCAACAAACCAACAAGCCGACAAGCCAACAAGCCAACAAACCAACAAACCAACAAACCAACAAACCAACAAACCAACAAACCAACAAACCAACAAACCAACAAACCAACAAACCAACAAACCAACAAACCAACAAACCAACAAACCAACAACCCAACAAACCAACAAACCAACAAACCAAAAAACCAACAAACCAACAAGCCAACAAGCCAACAAGCCAACAAACCAACAAGCCAACAAACGGACAAACCAACACACAAACAAACCAACAAACCAACAAACCAACAAACCAACAAACCAACAAACCAACATACCAACAAGCCAACAAGCCAACAAGCCAACACACCAATAAGCCAACAAACGAACAAACCAACAAACAAACAAACCAACAAACCAACAAGCCAACAAGCCAACAAACCAACAAGCCAACAAACCAACAACCCAACAAACCAACAAACCAACAAACCAACAAACCAACAAACCAACAAGCCAACAAGCCAACAAGCCAACAAACCAACAAGCCAACAAACGAACAAACGAACAAACCAACAAACCAACAAACAAACACGCCTACAAACCAAAAACCAACAAACCAACAAACCAACAAACCAACAAACCAACAAACCAACAAACCAACAAACCAACAAACCAACAAACCAACAAACCAACAAACCAACAAACCAACAAACCAACAAACCAACAACCCAACAACCCAACAAACCAACAAACCAACAAACCAACAAACCAACAAACCAACAAACCAACAAACCAACAAGCCAACAAGCCAACAAGCCAACAAACCAACAAGCCAACAAACGGACAAACCAACACACAAACAAACCAACAAACCAACAAACCAACAAACCAAAAAACCAACAAACCAACAAACAAACAAACCAACAAATCAACAAACCAACAAACCAACAAACAAATAAACCAACAAACCAACAAACCAACAAACCAACAAACAAACAACCCAACAAACCAACAAGCCAACAACCGAACAAACGAACAAACCAACAAACCAACAACCAAACACGCCTACAAACCAAAAACCAACAAACCAACAAACCAACAAACCAACAAACCAACAAACCAACAAACCAACAAACCAACAAACCAACAAACCAACAAACCGACAAACGAACAAACCAACAAACCAAAAAACCAACAAACCAACAAGCCAACAAACCAACAAACCAACAAACCAAGAAACCAACATGCCAACAAGCCAACAAACCAACAAGCCAACAAACGAACAAACCAACAAACCAACAAGCCAACAAACGAACAAACCAACAAACAAACAAACCAACAAACCAACAAACCAACAAACCAACAAACCAACAAACCAACAAACCAACAAACCAACAAACCAACAAACCAACAAACCAACAAACCAACAAACGAACAAACCAACAAACCAACAAACCAACAAACCAACAACCAACAAGCCAACAAGCCAACAAACCAACAAGCCAACAAACGAACAAACCAACAAGCCAACAAACCAAAAAGCCAACAAGCCAACAAGCCAACAAACCAACAAGCCAACAAACGGACAAACCAACACACAAACAAACCAACAAACCAACAAACCAACAAACCAACAAACCAACAAACAAACAAACCAACAAATCAACAAACCAACAAACCAACAAACAAATAAACCAACAAACCAACAAACCAACAAACCAACAAACCAACAACCCAACAAACCAACAAGCCAACAAACGAACAAATGAACAAACCAACAAACCAACAAACAAACACGCCTACAAACCAAAAACCAACAAACCAACAAACCAACAAACCAACAAACCAACAAACCAACAAACCAACAAACCAACACACCAACAAACCAACAAAACAACAAACCAACAAACCAACAAACGAACAAACCAACAAACCAAAAAACCAACAAACCAACAAACCAACAAACCAAGAAACCAACATGCCAACAAGCCAACAAGCCAACCAACGAACAAACCAACAAACCAACAAGCCAACAAACGAACAAACCAACAAACAAACAAACCAACAAACCAACAAACCAACAAACCACCAAACCAACAAACCAACAAACCAACAAACCAACAACCCAACAAACCAACAAACCAACAAACCAACAAACCAACAAACCAACAAACCAACAACCAACAAGCCAGCAAGCCAACAAACCAACAAGCCAACAAACGAACAAACCAACAAGCCAACAAACGAACAAACCAGCAAACAAACAAACCAACAAACCAACAAACCAACAAACCAACAAACCAACAAACCAACAAACCAACAAACCAACAAACCAACAAACCAACAAACCAACAAACCAACAAACCAACAAACCAACAAACCAAGAAACCAACAAACCAACAAACCAACAAACCAACAAACCAACAACCAACAAGCACACAAGCCAACAAACCAACATGCCAACAAACCAACAAACCAACAAAACCAACAAACCAACAAACCAACTAATAAACAAACCAACAAACCAACAAGCCAACAAGCCAACAAACGAACAAGCCAACAAACCAAAAAACCAACAAACCAACAAGCCAACAAACCAAAAAACCAACAAAACAACAAACCAACAAACCAACATGCCAACAAACGAACAAACCAACAAACAAACAAACCAAAAAACCAAAAAACCAACAAACCAACAAACCAAAAAAACCAACAAACCAACAAACCAACAAACCAACAAACAAACAAACCAACAAACCAACCAACCAACAAACCAACAACCAACAAGCACACAAGCCAACAAACCAACAAGCCAACAAACCAACAAACCAACAAACCAACAAACCAACAAACCAACAAACCAACAAACCAACAAGCCAACAAGCCAACAAACCAACAAGCCAACAAACCAAAAAACCAACAAACCAACAAGCCAACAAACCAAAAAACCAACAAACCAACAAACCAAAAAACCAACAAACGAACAAACCAACTAACCAACAAACCAACAAACCAACAAACCAACAAACCAACAAACCAACAAACCAACAAACCAACAAACCAACAAGCCAACAAACCAACAAACCAGAAAAACCAACAAACGAAGGAACCAACAAACCAACAAATCACCAAACCAACAAACCAACAAACCAATAAGCCAACAAACCAAAAAACCAACAAACCAACAAACCAACAAACCAACAAAATAACAAACCAACAAACCAACAAACCAACAAACCAACAAACCAACTAACCAACAAACCAACAAACCAACAAACCAACAAACCAACAAACCAACAAACCAACAAACCAACAAACCAACAAACCAACAAACCAACAAACCAACAAACCAACATGCCAACAAGCCAACAAGCAAACAAACCAATAAGCCAACAAACGAACAAACCAACAAACAAACAAACCAACAAACCAACAAGCCAACAAGCCAACAAACCAACAAGCCAACAAACCAACAAACAAATAAACCAACAAACCAACAAACCAACAAACCAACAAACCAACAAACCAACAAGCCAACAAGCCAACAAACCAACAAACCAACAAACCAACAAACCAACAAACCAACAAACCAACAAACCAACAAGCCAACAAGCCAACAAGCCAACAAAAAAACAAGCCAACAAAAAAACAAGCCAACAAACCAACAAGCCAACAAACGGACAAACCAACACACAAACAAACCAACAAACCAACAAACCAACAAACCAACAAACCAACAAACCAACAAACCAACAAACAAACAAACCAACAAATCAACAAACCAACAAACCAACAAACAAATAAACCAACAAACCAACAAACCAACAAACCAACAAACCAACAAACCAACAAACCAACAAGCCAACAAACGAACAAACGAACAAACCAACAAACAAACACGTCTACAAACCAAAAACAAACAAACCAACAAACCAACAAACCAACAAACCAACAAACCAACAAACCAACAAACCAACAAACCAACAAACCAACAAACCAACAAACCAACAAACCAACAAACGAGCAAACCAACAAACCAAAAAGTCAACAAACTAAGAAACCAACAAACCAAGAAACCAACATGCCAACAAGCCAACAAACCAACAAGCCAACAAACGAACAAACCAACAAACCAACAAGCCAACAAACGAACAAACCAACAAACAAACAAACCAACAAACCCACAAACCAACAAACCAACAAACCAACAAACCAACAAACCAACAAACCAACAAACCAACAAACCAACAAACCAAGAAACCAACATACCAACAAGCCAACAAACCAACAAGCCAACAAACGAATTAACCAACAAGCCAACAAACGAACAAACCAACAAACAAACAAACCAACAAACCAACAAACCAACAAACCAACAAACCAACAAACCAACAAACCAACAAACCAACAAGCCAACAAACCAAAAAAAAACCAACAAACGAAGGAACCAACAAACCAACAAATCACCAAACCAACAAACCAACAAACCAACAAACCAATAAGCCAACAAACCAAAAAACCAACAAACCAACAAACCAACAAACCAACAAACCAACAAACCAACAAACCAATAAACCAACAAACCAACAAACCAACAAACCAACAAACCAACAAACCAAGAAACCAACAAACGAACAAACCAACAAACCAACAAACCAACAAACCAACAAGCCAATAAACAAACAAACCAACAAATCAACAAACCAACAAACAAATAAACCAACAAACCAACAAACCAACAAACCAACAAACCAACAACCCAACAAACCAACAAGCCAACAAACGAACAAACGAACAAACCAACAAACCAACAAACAAACACGGTACAAACCAAAAACCAACAAACCAACAAACCAAGAAACCAACAAACCAACAAACCAACAAACCAACAAACCAACAAACCAACAAACCAACAAACCAACAAACGAAAAAACCAACAAAGCAAAAAATCAACAAACGAACAAACCAACTAACCAACAAACCAACAAACAAACAAAAAAACAAACCAACAAACCAACAAACCAACAAACCAACAAGCCAACAAACCAAAAAACCAACAAACCAACAAACCAACAAACCAGAAAAACCAACAAACGAAGGAACCAACAAACCAACAAACCACCAAACTAACAAACCAACAAACCAATAAGCCAACAAACCAAAAAACCAACAAACCAACAAACCAACAAACCAACAAACCAACAAACCAACAAACCAACAAACCAACAAACCAACAAACCAAGAAACCAACAAACCAACAAACCAACAAACCAACAAACCAACAAACCAAGAAACCAACAAACCAACAAACCAACAAACCAACAAACCAACAACCAACAAGCACACAAGCCAACAAACCAACAAGCCAACAAACCAACAAACCAACAAAACCAACAAACCAACTAATAAGCAAACCAACAATCCAACAAGCCAACAAGCCAACAAACCAACAAGCCAACAAACCAAAAAACCAACAAACCAACAAGCCAACAAACCAAAAAACCAACAAAACAACAAACCAACAAACCAACATGCCAACAAACGAACAAACCAACAAACAAACAAACCAAAAAACCAAAAATCCAACAAACCAACAAACCAAAAAACCAACAAACCAACAAACCAACAAACCAACAAACCAACAAACCAACAAACCAACAAACCAACCAACCAACAAACCAACAACCAACAAGCACACAAGCCAACAAACCAACAAGCCAACAAACCAACAAACCAACAAACCAACAAACCAACAAACCAACAAACCAACAAACCAACAAACCAACAAACCAACAAACCAACAAACCAACAAGCCAACAAGCCAACAAACCAACAAGCCAACAAACCGAAAAACCAACAAACCAACAAGCCAACAAACCAACAAACCAACAAACCAACAAACCAACCAACCAACAAACCAACAACCAACAAGCACACAAGCCAACAAACTAACAAGCCAACAAACCAACAAACCAACAAACCAAAAAACCAACAAACGAACAAACCAACTAACCAACAAACCAACAAACCAACAAACCAACAAACCAACAAACCAACAAACCAACAAACCAACAAACCAACAAACCAACAAACCAACAAGCCAACAAACCAACAAACCAGAAAAACCAACAAACGAAGGAACAAACAAACCAACAAACCAACAAACCAACAAACCAACAAACCAACAAACCAACAAACCAACAAACCAACAAACCAACAAACCAACATGCCTACAAGCCAACAAGCCAACAAACCAATAAGCCAACAAACGAACAAACCAACAAACAAACAAACCAACAAACCAACAAACCAACAAGCCAACAAGCCAACAAACCAACAAACCAACAAACCAACAAACCAACAAACCAACAAACCAACAAACCAACAAGCCGACAAGCCAACAAGCCAACAAACCAACAAACCAACAAACCAACAAACCAACAAACCAACAAACCAACAAACCAACAAACCAACAAACCAACAAACCAACAAACCAACAAACCAACAAACCAACAACCCAACAAACCAACAAACCAACAAACCAAAAAACCAACAAACCAACAAGCCAACAAGCCAACAAGCCAACAAACCAACAAGCCAACAAACGGACAAACCAACACACAAACAAACCAACAAACCAACAAACCAACAAACCAACAAACCAACAAACCAACAAACCAACAAACCAACAAACCAACATGCCAACAAGCCAACAAGCCAACAAGCCAACACACCAATAAGCCAACAAACGAACAAACCAACAAACAAACAAACCAACAAACCAACAAGCCAACAAGCCAACAAACCAACAAGCCAACAAACCAACAACCCAACAAACCAACAAACCAACAAACCAACAAGCCAACAAGCCGACAAAACAACAAATCAACAAACCAACAAACCAACAAACCAACAAACCAAAAAACCAACAAACAAACACGCCTACAAACCAAAAACCAACAAACCAACAAACCAACAAACCAACAAACCAACAAACCAACAAACAAACAAACCAAAAAACCAAAAAACCAACAAACCAACAAATTAAAAAACCAACAAACCAAAAAACCAACAAACCAACAAACCAACAAACCAACAAACCAACAAATCAACAAGCCAACAACCAACAAGTACACAAGCCAACAAACCAACAAGCCAACAAACCAACAAACCAACAAACCAACAAACCAACAAACCAATAAGCCAACAAACCAAAAAACCAACAAACCAACAAACCAACAAACCAACAAACCAACAAACCAACAAACCAACAAACCAACAAACCAACAAACCAACAAACCAACAAACCAACAAACCAACAAACCAACAAACCAACAAACCAACAAACAAACAAACCAACAAACCAACAAACCAACAAACCAACTAACCAACAAACCAACAAACCAACAAACCAACAAACCAACAAACCAACAAACCAACAAACCAACAAGCCAACAAACCAACAAACCAACAAACCACAAAAACCAACAAACGAAGGAACCAACAAACCAACAAACCACCAAACCAACAAACCAACAAACCAATAAGCCAACAAACCAAAAAACCAACAACCCAACAAACCAACAAACCAACAAACCAACAAACCAACAAACCAACAAACCAACAAACCAACAAACCAACAAACCAACGAACCAACAAACCAACAAACCAACAAACCAACAAACCAACAAACCAACAAACCAACAAACCAACATGCCAACAAGCCAACAAGCAAACAAACCAATAAGCCAACAAACGAACAAACCAACAAACAAACAAACCAACAAACCAACAAGCCAACAAGCCAACAAACCAACAAGCCAACAAACCAACAAACAAATAAACCAACAAACCAACAAACCAACAAACCAACAAACCAACAAGCTAACAAGCCAACAAACCAACAAACCAACAAACCAACAAACCAACAAGCCAACTAGCCAACAAACCAACAAGCCAACAAACCAACAAGCCAACAAACGGACAAACCAACACACAAACAAACCAACAAACCAACAAACCAACAAACCAACAAACCAACAAACCAACAAACCAACAAACAAACAAACCAACAAATCAACAAACCAACAAACCAACAAACAAATAAACCAACAAACCAACAAACCAACAAACCAACAAACCAACAAACCAACAAACCAACAAGCCAACAAATGAACAAACGAACAAACCAACAAACAAACACGCCTACAAACCAAAAACAAACAAACGAACAAACCAACAAACCAACAAACCAACAAACCAACAAACCAACAAACTAACAAACCAACAAACCAACAAACCAACAAACCAACAAACGAGCAAACCAACAAACCAACAAACCAACAAACCAACAAACCAACAAACCAACAAACCAACAAACCAACAAACCAACAAACCAACATGCCAACAAGCCCACAAGCCAACAAATCAATAAGCCAACAAACGAACAAACCAACAAACAAACAAACCAACAAACAGACAAGCCAACAAGAGAACAAACCAACAAGCCAACAAACCAACAAACAAATAAACCAACAAACCAACAAACGAACAAACCAACAAACCAACAAACCAACAAGCCAACAAGCCAACAAAACAACAAACCAACAAACCAACAAACCAACAAACCAACAAACCAAAAAACCAACAAACAAACACACTTACAAACCAAAAACCAACAAACCAACAAACCAACAAACCAACAAACCAACAAACAAACAAACCAAAAAACCAAAAAACCAACAAACCAACAAACCAAAAAACCAACAAACCAACAAACCAACAAACCAACAAGCCAACAAGCCAACAAAACAACAAACCAACAAACCAACAAACCAACAAACCAACAAACCAACAAACCAAAAAACCAACAAACAAACACACCTACAAACCAAAAACCAACAAACCAACAAACCAACAAACCAACAAACCAACAAACCAACAAACAAACAAACCAAAAAACCAAAAAACCAACAAACCAACAAACCAAAAAACCAACAAACCAACAAACCAACAAACCAACAAACCAACAAACCAACAAACCAACAAACCAACAAACCAACAACCAACAAGCACACAAGCCAACAAACCAACATGCCAACAAACCAACAAACCAACAAACCAACAAACCAACAAACCAACAAACCAACAAACCAACAAACCTACAAACCAACAAGCCAACAAGTTAACAAACCAACAAGCCAACAAACCAAAAAACCAACAAACCAACAAGCCAACAAACCAAAAAACCAACAAACCAACAAACCAAAAAACCAACAAACGAACAAACCAACTAACCAACAAACCAACAAACCAACAAACCAACAAACCAACAAACCAACAAACCAACAAACCAACAAACAGACAAGCCAACAAACCAACAAACCAACAAACCAACAAACCAGAAAAACCAACAAACGAAGGAACCAACAAACCAACAAACCACCAAACCAACAAACCAACAAACCAATAAGCCAACAAACCAAAAAACCAACAAACCAACAAACCAACAAACCAACAAACCAACAAACCAACAAACCAACAAACCAACAAACCAACATGCCAACAAACCAACAAACAAATAAACCAACAAACCAACAAACCAACAAACCACCAAACCAACAAGCCAACAAGCCAACAAACCAACAAACCAACAAACCAACAAACCAACAAACCAACAAACCAACAATCCAACAAGCCAACAAACCAACAAGCCAACAAGCCAACAAACGGACAAACCAACACACAAACAAACCAACAAAACCAACAAACCAACAAACCAACAAACCAACAAACAAACAAACCAACAAATCAACAAACCAACAAGCCAACAAGCCAACAAACCAACAAACAAATAAACCAACAAACCAACAAACCAAGAAACCAACAAACTAACAAAGCAACAAACCAACAAGCCAACAAACGAACAAACGAACAAACCAACAAACCAACAAACAAACACGCCCACAAACCAAAAACAAACAAACCAACAAACCAACAAACCAACAAACCAACAAACCAACAAACCAACAAACCAACAAACCAACAAACCAACAAACCAACAAAAGAGCAAACCAACAAACCAAAAAACCAACAAACCAAGAAACCAACAAACCAAGAAACCAACATGCCAACAAGCCAACAAACCAACAAGCCAACAAACGAACAAACCAACAAACCAACAAACAAACAAACCAACAAACCAACAAACAAACAAACCAACAAATCAACAAACCAACAAGCCAACAAGCCAACAAACCAACAAACAAATAAACCAACAAACCAACAAACCAACAAACCAACAAACTAACAAACCAACAAACCAACAAGCCAACAAACGAACAAACGAACAAACCAACAAACCAACAAACAAACACGCCCACAAACCAAAAACAAACAAACCAACAAACCAACAAACCAACAAACCAACAAACCAACAAACCAACAAACCAACAAACCAACAAACGAGCAAACCAACAAACCAAAAAACCAACAAACCAAGAAACCAACAAACCAAGAAACCAACATGCCAACAAGCCAACAAACCAACAAGCCAACAAACGAACAAACCAACAAACCAACAAGCCAACAAACGAACAAACCAACAAACAAACAAACCAACAAACCAACAAACCAACAAACCAACAAACCAACAAACCAAGAAACCAACATACCAACAAGCCAACAAACCAACAAGCCAACAAACGAATAAACCAACAAGCCAACAAACGAACAAACCAACAAACAAACAAACCAACAAACCAACAAACCAACAAACCAACAAACCAACAAGCCAACAAACCAAAAAAAACCAACAAACGAAGGAACCAACAAACCAACAAATCACCAAACCAACAAACCAACAAACCAATAAGCCAACAAACCAAAAAACCAACAAACCAACAAACCAACAAACCAACAAACCAACAAACCAACAAACCAACAAACCAACAAACCAACAAACCAACAAACCAACAAACCAACAAACCAACAAACCAACAAACCAACAAACAAACCAACCAACAAACCAACAAACCAACAAACCAACAAACGAACATGCCAACAAGCCAACAAGCCAACAAACCAATAAGCCAACAAACGAACAAACAAACAAACCAACAAATCAACAAACCAACAAACCAACAAACAAATAAACCAACAAACCAACAAACCAACAAACCAACAAACCAACAAACCAACAAACCAACAAGCCAACAAATGAACAAACGAACAAACCAACAAACAAACACGCCTACAAACCAAAAACAAACAAATGAACAAACCAACAAACCAACAAACCAACAAACCAACAAACCAACAAACCAACAAACGAGCAAACCAACAAACCAACAAACCAACAAACCAACAAACCAACAAACCAACAAACCAACAAACCAACAAACCAACAAACCAACATGCCAACAAGCCCACAAGCCAACAAATCAATAAGCCAACAAACGAACAAACCAACAAACAAACAAACCAACAAACCAACAAGCCAACAAGAGAACAAACCAACAAGCCAACAAACCAACAAACAAATAAACCAACAAACCAACAAACCAACAAACCAACAAACCAACAAACCAACAAGCCAACAAGCCATCAAAACAACAAACCAACAAACCAACAAACCAACAAACCAACAAACCAAAAAACCAACAAACAAACACACCTACAAACCAAAAACCAACAAACCAACAAACCAACAAACCAACAAACCAACAAACCAACAAACCAACAAACAAACAAACCAAAAAACCAAAAAACCAACAAACCAACAAACCAAAAAACCAACAAACCAACAAACCAACAAACCAACAAGCCAACAAGCCAACAAAACAACAAACCAACAAACCACCAAACCAACAAACCAACAAACCAAAAAACCAACAAACAAACACACCTACAAACCAAAAACCAACAAACCAACAAACCAACAAACCAACAAACAAACAAACCAACAAACCAACAAACCAACAAACCAACAAACCAACAACCAACAAGCACACAAGCCAACAAACCAACAAGCCAACAAACCAACAAACCAACAAACCAACAAACCAACAAACCAACAAACCAACAAACCAACAAACCTACAAACCAACAAGCCAACAAGTTAACAAACCAACAAGCCAACAAACCAAAAAACCAACAAACCAACAAGCCAACAAACCAAAAAACCAACAAACCAACAAACCAAAAAACCAACAAACGAACAAACCAACCAACCAACAAACCAACAAACCAACAAACCAACAAACCAACAAACCAACAAACCAACAAACCAAAAAACCAACAAACCAACAAACCAACAAACCAACAAACCAACAAACCAACAAACCAACAAACCAACAAACCAACATGCCAACAAACCAACAAACAAATAAACCAACAAACCAACAAACCAACAAACCACCAAACCAACAAGCCAACAAGCCAACAAACCAACAAACCAACAAACCAACAAACCAACAAACCAACAAACCAACAAGCCAACAAGCCAACAAACCAAAAAGCCAACAAGCCAACAAACGGACAAACCAACACACAAACAAACCAACAAACCAACAAACCAACAAACCAACAAACCAACAAACCAACAAACAAACAAACCAACAAATCAACAAACCAACAAGCCAACAAGCCAACAAACCAACAAACAAATAAACCAACAAACCAACAAACCAACAAACCAACAAACTAACAAACCAACAAACCAATAAGCCAACAAACGAACAAACGAACAAACCAACAAACCAACAAACAAACACGCCCACAAACCAAAAACAAACAAACCAACAAACCAACAAACCAACAAACAAATAAACCAACAAACCAACAAACCAACAAACCAACAAACTAACAAACCAACAAACCAACAAGCCAACAAACGAACAAACGAACAAACCAACAAACCAACAAACAAACACGCCCACAAACCAAAAACAAACAAACCAACAAACCAACAAACCAACAAACCAACAAACCAACAAACCAACAAACCAACAAACCAACAAACGAGCAAACCAACAAACCAAAAAACCAATAAACCAAGAAACCAACAAACCAAGAAACCAACATGCCAACAAGCCAACAAACCAACAAGCCAACAAACCAACAAACCAACAAACCAACAAGCCAACAAACGAACAAACCAACAAACAAACAAACCAACAAACCAACAAACCAACAAACCAACAAACCAACAAACCAACAAACCAACAAGCCAACAAACCAAAAAAAAACAACAAACGAAGGAACCAACAAACCAACAAATCACCAAACCAACAAACCAACAAACCAATAAGCCAACAAACCAAAAAACCAACAAACCAACAAACCAACAAACCAACAAACCAACAAACCAACAAACCAACAAACCAACAAACCAACAAACCAACAAACCAACAAACCAACAAACCAACAAACCAACTAACCAACAAACCAACAAACCAACAAACCAACAAACCAACAAACAAACAAACCAACAAACCAACAAACGAACATGCCAACAAGCCAACAAGCCAACAAGCCAACAAACCAATAAGCCAACAAACGAACAAACCAACAAACAAACAAACCAACAAACCAACAAGCCAACAAGCCAACAAACCAACAAGCCAACAAACCAACAAACAAATAAACCAACAAACCAACAAACCAACAAACCAACAAACCAACAAACCAATAAGCCAACAAACCAACAAACCAACAAACCAACAAACCAACAAACCAACAAACCAACAAACCAACAAACCAACAAACCAACAAGCCAACAAGAAAACAAGCCAGCAAACCAACAAGCCAACAAACGGACAAAGCAATACACAAACAAACCAACAAACCAACAAAACAACAAACCAACAAACCAACAAACCAACAAACAAACAAACCAACAAATCAACAAACCAACAAACCAACAAACAAATAAACCAACAAACCAACAAACCAACAAACCAACAAACCAACAAACCAACAAACCAACAAGCCAACAAACCAACAAGCCAACAAACGAACAAACGAACAAACCAACAAACCAACAAACAAACACGCCTACAAACCAAAAACCAACAAACCAACAAACCAACAAACCAACAAACCAACAAACCAACAAACCAACAAACCAACAAACCAACAAACCAACAAACCAACAAACCAACAAACCAACAAACCAACAAACCAACAAACGAACAAACCAACAAACCAAAAAACCAACAAACCAACAAACCAACAAACCAAGAAACCAACATGCAAACAAGCCAACAAACCAACAAGCCAACAAACGAACAAACCAAGAAACCAACAAGCCAACAAACGAACAAACCAACAAACAAACAAACTAACAAACCAACAAACCAACAACCAACAAGCCAACAAGCCAACAAACCAACAAGATAACAAACGAACAAACCAACAAGCCAACAAACGAACAAACCAACAAACAAACAAACCAACAAACCAACAAACCAACAAACCAACAAACCAACAAACCAACAAACCAACAAACCAACAAACCAACAAACCAACAAACCAATAAACCAACAAACCAACACACCAACAAACCAACAAACCAACAACCAACAAGCACACAAGCCAACAAACCAACAAGCCAACAAACCAACAAACCAACAAACCAACAAACCAACAAACCAACAAACCAACAAACCAACAAATAAACAAACCAACAAACCAACAAGCCAACAAGCCAACAAACCAACAAGCCAACAAACCAAAAAACCAACAAACCAACAAGCCAACAAACCAAAAAACCAACAAACCAACAAACCAACAAACCAACATGCCAACAAACGAACAAACCAACAAACAAACAAACCAAAAAACCAAAAAACCAACAAACCAACAAACCAAAAAACCAACAAACCAACAAACCAACAAACCAACAAACCAACAAACCAACAAACCAACAAACCAACAAACCAACAAACCAACAAACCAACAAACCAACAAACCAACAACCAACAAGCACACAAGCCAACAAACCAACAAGCCAACAAACCAACAAACCAACAAACCAACAAACCAACAAACCAACAAACCAACAAACCAACAAACCAACAAACCAACAAACCAACAAGCCAACAAGCCAACAAACCAACAAGCCAACAAACCAAAAAACCAACAAACCAAAAAGCCAACAAACCAAAAAACCAACAAACCAACAAACCAACAAACCAAAAAACCAACAAACGAACAAACCAACTAACCAACAAACCAACAAACCAACAAACCAACAAACCAACAAACCAACAAACCAACAAACCAACAAACCAACAAACCAACATGCCAACAAGCAAACAAACCAATAAGCCAACAAACGAACAAACCAACAAACAAACAAACCAACAAACCAACAAGCCAACAAGCCAACAAACCAACAAGCCAACAAACCAACAAACAAATAAACCAACAAACCAACAAACCAACAAACCAACAAACCAACAAGCCAACAAGCCAACAAACCAACAAACCAACAAACCAACAAACCAACAAACCAACAAACCAACAAACCAACAAGCCAACAAGCCAACAAGCCAACAAGCCAACAAACCAACAAGCCAACAAACCAACAAGCCAACAAACGGACAAACCAACACACAAACAAACCAACAAACCAACAAACCAACAAACCAACAAACCAACAAACCAACAAACAAACAAACCAACAAATCAACAAACCAACAAACCAACAAACAAATAAACCAACAAACCAACAAACCAACAAACCAACAAACCAACAAACCAACAAACCAACAAGCCAACAAACGAACAAACGAACAAACCAACAAACAAACACGTCTACAAACCAAAAACCAACAAACCAACAAACCAACAAACCAACAAACCAACAAGCCAACAAACCAACAAACCAACAAACCAACAAACCAACAAACGAGCAAACCAACAAACCAAAAAGTCAACAAACCAAGAAACCAACAAACCAAGAAACCAACATGCCAACAAGCCAACAAGCCAACAAGCCAACAAACCAACAAGCCAACAAACCAACAAGCCAACAAACGGACAAACCAACACACAAACAAACCAACAAACCAACAAACCAACAAACCAACAAACCAACAAACCAACAAACCAACAAACCAACAAACCAACAAACCAACAAACCAACAAACCAACAAACCAACAAACCAACAAACCAACAAACCAACAAACCAACAAACGAACAAACCAACAAACCAACAAGCCAACAAACCAACAAACCAACAAACCAACAAACCAACAAACGAGCAAACCAACAAACCAAAAAGTCAACAAACCAAGAAACCAACAAACCAACAAACCAACAAGCCAACAAGCCAACAAGCCAACAAGCCAACAAACCAACAAGCCAACAAACCAACAAGCCAACAAACGGACAAACCAACACACAAACAAACCAACAAACCAACAAACCAACAAACCAACAAACCAACAAACCAACAAACCAACAAACCAACAAACCAACAAACCAACAAACCAACAAACCAACAAACCAACAAACCAACAAACCAACAAACCAACAAACCAACAAACCAACAAACGAACAAACCAACAAACCAAAAAACCAACAAACCAACAAACCAACAAACCAAGAAACCAACATGCAAACAAGCCAACAAACCAACAAGCCAACAAACGAACAAACCAAGAAACCAACAAGCCAACAAACGAACAAACCAACAAACAAACAAACTAACAAACCAACAAACCAACAACCAACAAGCCAACAAGCCAACAAACCAACAAGATAACAAACGAACAAACCAACAAGCCAACAAACGAACAAACCAACAAACAAACAAACCAACAAACCAACAAACCAACAAACCAACAAACCAACAAACCAACAAACCAACAAACCAACAAACCAACAAACCAACAAACCAATAAACCAACAAACCAACACACCAACAAACCAACAAACCAACAACCAACAAGCACACAAGCCAACAAACCAACAAGCCAACAAACCAACAAACCAACAAACCAACAAACCAACAAACCAACAAACCAACAAACCAACAAATAAACAAACCAACAAACCAACAAGCCAACAAGCCAACAAACCAACAAGCCAACAAACCAAAAAACCAACAAACCAACAAGCCAACAAACCAAAAAACCAACAAACCAACAAACCAACAAACCAACATGCCAACAAACGAACAAACCAACAAACAAACAAACCAAAAAACCAAAAAACCAACAAACCAACAAACCAAAAAACCAACAAACCAACAAACCAACAAACCAACAAACCAACAAACCAACAAACCAACAAACCAACAAACCAACAAACCAACAAACCAACAAACCAACAAACCAACAACCAACAAGCACACAAGCCAACAAACCAACAAGCCAACAAACCAACAAACCAACAAACCAACAAACCAACAAACCAACAAACCAACAAACCAACAAACCAACAAACCAACAAACCAACAAGCCAACAAGCCAACAAACCAACAAGCCAACAAACCAAAAAACCAACAAACCAAAAAGCCAACAAACCAAAAAACCAACAAACCAACAAACCAACAAACCAAAAAACCAACAAACGAACAAACCAACTAACCAACAAACCAACAAACCAACAAACCAACAAACCAACAAACCAACAAACCAACAAACCAACAAACCAACAAACCAACATGCCAACAAGCAAACAAACCAATAAGCCAACAAACGAACAAACCAACAAACAAACAAACCAACAAACCAACAAGCCAACAAGCCAACAAACCAACAAGCCAACAAACCAACAAACAAATAAACCAACAAACCAACAAACCAACAAACCAACAAACCAACAAGCCAACAAGCCAACAAACCAACAAACCAACAAACCAACAAACCAACAAACCAACAAACCAACAAACCAACAAGCCAACAAGCCAACAAGCCAACAAGCCAACAAACCAACAAGCCAACAAACCAACAAGCCAACAAACGGACAAACCAACACACAAACAAACCAACAAACCAACAAACCAACAAACCAACAAACCAACAAACCAACAAACAAACAAACCAACAAATCAACAAACCAACAAACCAACAAACAAATAAACCAACAAACCAACAAACCAACAAACCAACAAACCAACAAACCAACAAACCAACAAGCCAACAAACGAACAAACGAACAAACCAACAAACAAACACGTCTACAAACCAAAAACCAACAAACCAACAAACCAACAAACCAACAAACCAACAAGCCAACAAACCAACAAACCAACAAACCAACAAACCAACAAACGAGCAAACCAACAAACCAAAAAGTCAACAAACCAAGAAACCAACAAACCAAGAAACCAACATGCCAACAAGCCAACAAACCAACAAGCCAACAAACGAACAAACCAACAAACCAACAAGCCACCAAACTAACAAACCAACAAACAAACAAACCAACAAACCAACAAACCAACAAACCAACAAACCAACAAACCGACAAACCAACAAACCAACAAACCAACAAACCAAGAAACCAACATACCAACAAGCCAACAAACCAACAAGCCAACAAACGAATTAACCAACAAGCCAACAAACGAACAAACCAACAAACAAACAAACCAACAAACCAACAAACCAACAAACCAACAAACCAACAAACCAACAAACCAACAAACGAACAATCCAACAAACCAAAAAAAACCAACAAACGAAGGAACCAACGAACCAACAAATCACCAAACCAACAAACCAACAAACCAATAAGCCAACAAACCAAAAAACCAACAAACCAACAAACCAACAAACCAACAAACCAACAAACCAACAAACCAACAAACCAACAAACCAACAAACCAACAAACCAACAAACCAACAAACCAACAAACCAACAAACAAACACGGTACAAACCAAAAACCAACAAACCAACAAACCAAGAAACCAACAAACCAACAAACCAACAAACCAAGAAACCAACAAACCAACAAACCAACAAACGAACAAACCAACAAAGCAAAAAATCAACAAACGAAGAAACCAACTAACCAACAAACCAACAAACAAACAAAAAAACAAACCAACAAACCAACAAACCAACAAACCAACAAGCCAACAAACCAAAAAACCAACAAACCAACAAACCAACAAACCAGAAAAACCAACAAACGAAGGAACCAACAAACCAACAAACCACCAAACTAACAAACCAACAAACCAATAAGCCAACAAACCAAAAAACCAACAAACCAACAAACCAACAAACCAACAAACCAACAAACCAACAAACCAACAAACCAACAAACCAAGAAACCAACAAACCAACAAACCAACAAACCAACAAACCAACAAACCAAGAAACCAACAAACCAACAAACCAAAAAACCAACAAACCAACAACCAACAAGCACACAAGCCAACAAACCAACAAGCCAACAAACCAACAAACCAACAAACCCAACAAACCAACTAATAAACAAACCAACAATCCAACAAGCCAACAAGCCAACAAACCAACAAGCCAACAAACCAAAAAACCAACAAACCAACAAGCCAACAAACCAAAAAACCAACAAAACAACAAACCAACAAACCAACATGCCAACAAACGAACAAACCAACAAACAAACAAACCAAAAAACCAAAAAACCAACAAACCAACAAACCAAAAAACCAACAAACCAACAAACCAACAAACCAACAAACCAACAAACCAACAAACCAACAAACCAACAAACCAACCAACCAACAAACCAACAACCAACAAGCACACAAGCCAACAAAACCAACAAGCCAACAAACCAACAAACCAACAAACCAACAAACCAACAAACCAACAGACCAACAAACCAACAAACCAACAAACCAACAAGCCAACAAGCCAACAAACCAACAAGCCAACAAACCGAAAAACCAACAAACCAACAAGCCAACAAACCAAAAAACCAACAAACCAACAAACCAAAAAACCAACAAACGAACAAACCAACTAACCAACAAACCAACAAACCAACAAACCAACAAACCAACAAACCAACAAACCAACAAACCAACAAGCCAACAAACCAACAAACCAGAAAAACCAACAAACGAAGGAACCAACAAACCAACAAACCACCAAACCAACAAACCAACAAACCAATAAGCCAACAAACGAAAAAACCAACAAACCAACAAACCATTAAACCAACAAACCAACAAACCAACAAACCAACAAACCAACAAACCAACAAACCAACAAACCAACAAACCAACAAACCAACAAACCAACAAACCAACAAACCAACAAACCAACAAACCAACAAACCAACAAACCAACAAACCAACAAACCAACATGCCAACAAGCCAACAAGCAAACAAACCAATAAGCCAACAAACGAACAAACCAACAAACAAACAAACCAACAAACCAACAAGCCAACAAACCAACAAACCAACAAGCCAACAAACCAACAAACAAATAAACCAACAAACCAACAAACCAACAAACCAACAAACCAACAAGCCAACAAGCCAACAAACCAACAAACCAACAAACCAACAAACCAACAAACCAACAAGCCAACAAGCCAACAAACCAACAAGCCAACAAACCAACAAGCCAACAAACCAACAAGCCAACAAACGGACAAACTAACACACAAACAAACCAACAAACCAACAAACCAACAAACCAACAAACCAACAAACCAACAAACCAACAAACAAACAAACCAACAAATCAACAAACCAACAAACAAATAAACCAACAAACCAACAAACCAACAAACCAACAAACCAACAAACCAACAAACCAACAAACCAACAAGCCAACAAACGAACAAACGAACAAACCAACAAACCAATAAACAAACACGCCTACAAACCAAAAACAAACAAACCAACAAACCAACAAACCAACAAACCAACAAACCAACAAACCAACAAACCAACAAACCAACAAACCAACAAACCAACAAACGAGCAAACCAACAAACCAAAAAACCAACAAACCAAGAAACCAAAAAACCAAGAAACCAACATGCCAACAAGCCAACAAACCAATAAGCCAACAAATGAACAAACCAACAAACCAACAAGCCAACAAACGAACAAACCAACAAACAAACAAACAAACCAACAAACCAACAAACCAACAAACCAACAAACCAACAAACCAACAAACCAACAAACCAACAAACCAACAAACCAAGAAACCAACAAACCAACAAACCAACAAACCAACAAACCAACAAACCAACAAACCAAGAAACCAACAAACCAACAAACCAACAAACCAACAAACCAACAACCAACAAGCACACAAGCCAACAAACCAACAAGCCAACAAACCAACAAACCAACAAACCCAACAAACCAACTAATAAACAAACCAACAATCCAACAAGCCAACAAGCCAACAAACCAACAAGCCAACAAACCAAAAAACCAACAAACCAACAAGCCAACAAACCAAAAAACCAACAAAACAACAAACCAACAAACCAACATGCCAACAAACGAACAAACCAACAAACAAACAAACCAAAAAACCAAAAAACCAACAAACCAACAAACCAAAAAACCAACAAACCAACAAACCAACAAACCAACAAACCAACAAACCAACAAACCAACAAACCAACAAACCAACCAACCAACAAACCAACAACCAACAAGCACACAAGCCAACAAAACCAACAAGCCAACAAACCAACAAACCAACAAACCAACAAACCAACAAACCAACAAACCAACAAACCAACAAACCAACAAACCAACAAACCAACAAACCAACAAGCCAACAAGCCAACAAACCAACAAGCCAACAAACCGAAAAACCAACAAACCAAAAACCAACAAACCAACAAACCAACAAACAAACAAACCAAAAAACCAAAAAACCAACAAACCAACAAACTAAAAAACCAACAAACCAAAAAACCAACAAACCAACAAACTAACAAACCAACAAACCAACAAACCAACAAACCAACAAATCAACAAACCAACAACCAACAAGTACAAAGCCAACAAACCAACAAGCCAACAAACCAACAAACCAACAAACCAACAAACCAACAAACCAACAAACCAATAAGCCAACAAACCAAAAAACCAACAAACCAACAAACCAACAAACCAACAAACCAACAAACCAACAAACCAACAAACCAACAAACCAACAAACCAACAAACCAACAAACCAACAAACCAACAAACCAACAAACCAACAAGCCAACTAACCAACTAACCAACAAACAAACAAACCAACAAACCAACAAACCAACAAACCAACAAACCAACAAACCAACAAGCCAACAAACCAACAAACCAACAAACCACAAAAACCAACAAACGAAGGAACCAACAAACCAACAAACCAACAAACCAACAAACCAACAAACCAACAAAACAATAAACCAACAAACCAACAAACCAACAAACCAACAAACCAACAAACCAACATGCCAATAAGCCAACAAGCAAACAAACCAATAAGCCAACAAACGAACATACCAACAAACAAACAAACCAACAAACCAACAAGCCAACAAGCCAACAAACCAACAAACCAACAAACAAATAAACCAACAAACCAACAAACCAACAAACCAACAAACCAACAAGCTAACAAGCCAACAAACCAACAAACCAACAAACTAACAAATCGACAAGCCAACAAGCCAACAAACCAACAAGCCAACAAACCAACAAGCCAACAAACGGACAAACCAACACACAAACAATCCAACAAACCAACAAACCAACAAACCAACAAACCAACAAACCAACAAACCAACAAACAAACAAACCAACAAATCAACAAACCAACAAACCAACAAACAAATAAACCAACAAACCAACAAACCAACAAACCAACAAACCAACAAACCAACAAACCAACAAGCCAACAATCAAACAAACAAACAAACCAACAAACAAACACGCCTACAAACCAAAAACAAACAAACGAACAAACCAACAAACCAACAAACCAACAAACCAACAAACCAACAAACCAACAAACCAACAAACGAGCAAACCAACAAACCAACAAACCAACAAACCAACAAACCAACAAACCAACAAACCAACAAACCAACAAACCAACAAACCAACATGCCAACAAGCCCACAAGCCAACAAATCAATAAGCCAACAAACGAACAAACCAACAAACAAACAAACCAACAAACCAACAAGCCAACAAGAGAACAAACCAACAAGCCAACAAACCAACAAACAAATAAACCAACAAACCAACAAACCAACAAACCAACAAACCAACAAACCAACAAACCAACAAGCCAACAAGCCAACAAAACAACAAACTAACAAACCAACAAACCAACAAACCAACAAACCAAAAAACCAACAAACAAACACATCTACAAACCAAAAACCAACAAACCAACAAACCAACAAACCAACAAACCAATAAACCAACAAACAAACATACCAAAAAACCAAAAAACCAACAAACCAACAAACCAAAAAACCAACAAACCAACAAACCAACAAACCAACAAACCAACAAACCAACAAACCAACAAACCAACAAACAAACAAACCAACAACCAACAAGCACACAAGCCAACAAACCAACAAGCCAACAAACCAACAAACCAACAAACCAACAAACCAACAAACCAACAAACCAACAAACCTACAAACCAACAAGCCAACAAGTTAACAAACCAACAAGCCAACAAACCAAAAAACCAACAAACCAACAAGCCAACAAACCAAAAAACCAACAAACCAACAAACCAAAAAACCAACAAACGAACAAACCAACTAACCAACAAACCAACAAACCAACCAACCAACAAACCAACAAACCAACAAACCAACAAACCAACAAACCAACAAACCAACAAACCAACAAGCCAACAAACCAACAAACCAACAAACCAGAAAAACCAACAAACGAAGGAACCAACAAACCATCAAACCACCAAACCAACAAACCAACAAACCAATAAGCCAACAAACCAAAAAACCAACAAACCAACAAACCAACAAACCAACAAACCAACAAACCAACAAACCAACAAACCAACAAACCAACAAACCAACAAACCAACAAACCAACAAACCAACAAACCAACAAACCAACAAACCAACATGCCAACAAGCCAACAAGCAAACAAACCAATAAGCCAACAAACGACCAAACCAACAAACAAACAAACCAACAAACCAACAAGCCAACAAGCCAACAAACCAACAAGCCAACAAACCAACAAACAAATAAACCAACAAACCAACAAACCAACAAACCAACAAACCATCAAGCCAACAAGCCGACAAACCAACAAACCAACAAACCAACAAACCAACAAACCAACAAACCAACAAACCAACAAACCAACAAACCAACAAGCCAACAAGCCAACAAACCGACAAGCCAACAAGCCAACAAACGGACAAACCAACTCACAAACAAACCAACAAACCAACAAACCAACAAACCAACAAACCAACAAACAAACAAACCAACAAATCAACAAACCAACAAGCCAACAAGCCAACAAACCAACAAACAAATAAACCAACAAACCAACAAACCAACAAACCAACAAACTAACAAACCAACAAACCAACAAGCCAACAAACGAACAAACCAACAAACCAACAAACAAACACGCCCACAAACCAAAAACAAACAAACCAACAAACCAACAAACCAACAAACCAACAAACCAACAAACCAACAAACCAACAAACCAACAAACGAGCAAACCAACAAACCAAAAAACCAACAAACCAAGAAACCAACAAACCAAGAAACCAACATGCCAACAAGCCAACAAACCAACAAGCCAACAAACGAACAAACCAACAAACCAACAAGCCAACAAACGAACAAACCAACAAACAAACAAACCAACAAACCAACAAACCAACAAACCAACAAACCAACAAACCAACAAACCAACAAACCAACAAACCAAGAAACCAACATACCAACAAGCCAACAAACCAACAAGCCAACAAACGAATAAACCAACAAGCCAACAAACGAACAAACCAACAAACAAACAAACCAACAAACCAACAAACCAACAAACCAACAAACCAACAAACCAACAAACCAACAAACCAACAAGCCAACAAGCCAACAAACCAAAAAAAACCAACAAACGAAGGAACCAACAAACCAACAAATCACCAAACCAACAAACCAACAAATCAATAAGCCAACAAACCAAAAAACCAACAAACCAACAAACCAACAAACCAACAAACCAACAAACCAACAAACCAACAAACCAACAAACCAACAAACCAACAAACCAACAAACTAACAAACCAATAAACCAACAAACAAACAAACCAACAAACCAACAAACCAACAAACCAACAAACCAACAAACCAACAAACCAACATGCCAACAAGCCAACAAGCCAACAAACCAATAAGCCAACAAACGAACAAACCAACAAACAAACAAACCAACAAACCAACAAGCCAACAAACCAACAAGCCAACAAACCAACAAACAAATAAACCAACAAACCAACAAACCAACAAACCAACAAACCAACAAACCAACAAACCAACAAACCAATAAGGCAACAAACCAACAAACCAACAAACCAACAAACCAACAAACCAACAAACCAACAAACCAACAAACCAACAAACCAACAAACCAACAAACCAACAAGCCAACAAGCCAACAAGCCAGCAAACCAACAAGCCAACAAACGGACAAAGCAATACACAAACAAACCAACAAACCAAAAAACCAACAAACCAACAAACCAACAAACCAACAAACCAACAAACAAACAAACCAACAAATCAACAAACCAACAAACCAACAAACAAATAAACCAACAAACCCACAAACCAACAAACCAACAAACCAACAAACCAACAACCCAACAAACCAACAAGCCAACAAACGAACAAACGAACAAACCAACAAACTAACAAACAAACACGCCTACAAACCAAAAACCAACAAACCAACAAACCAACAAACCAACAAACCAACAAACCAACAAACCAACAAACCAACAAACCAACAAACCAACAAACCAACAAACCAACAAACCAACAAACCAACAAACCAACAAACCAACAAACCAACAAACCAACAAACGAACAAACCAACAAACCAAAAAACCAACAAACCAACAAACCAACAAACCAACAAACCAACAAACCAACAAACCAAGAAACCAACATGCAAACAAGCCAACAAACCAACAAGCCAAGAAACGAATAAACCAAGAAACCAACAAGCCAACAAACGAACAAACCAACAAACAAACAAACTAACAAACCAACAAACCAACAACCAACAAGCCAACAAGCCAACAAACCAACAAGCCAACAAACGAACAAACCACCAAGCCAACAAACGAACAAACCAACAAACAAACAAACCAACAAACCAACAAACCAACAAACCAACAAACCAACAAACCAACAAACCAACAAACCAACAAACCAACAAACCAACAAACCAACAAACCAACAAACCAACAAACCAACAAACCAATAAACCAACAAACCAACAAACCAACAAACCAACAAACCAACAACCAACAAGCACACAAGCCAACAAACCAACAAGCCAACAAACCAACAAACCAACAAACCAACAAACCAACAAACCAACAAACCAACAAACCAACAAACCAACAAATAAACAAACCAACAAACCAACAAGCCAACAAGCCAACAAACCAACAAACCAACAAACCAACAAACCAAAAAACCAACAAACAAACACACCTACAAACCAAAAACCAACAAACCAACAAACCAACAAACCAACAAACCAATAAACCAACAAACAAACATACCAAAAAACCAAAAAACCAACAAACCAACAAACCAAAAAACCAACAAACCAACAAACCAACAAACCAACAAACCAACAAACCAACAAACCAACAAACAAACAAACCAACAACCAACAAGCACACAAGCCAACAAACCAACAAGCCAACAAACCAACAAACCAACAAACCAACAAACCAACAAACCAACAAACCAACAAACCTACAAACCAACAAGCCAACAAGTTAACAAACCAACAAGCCAACAAACCAAAAAACCAACAAACCAACAAGCCAACAAACCAAAAAACCAACAAACCAACAAACCAAAAAACCAACAAACGAACAAACCAACTAACCAACAAACCAACAAACCAACCAACCAACAAACCAACAAACCAACAAACCAACAAACCAACAAACCAACAAACCAACAAACCAACAAACCAACAAGCCAACAAACCAACAAACCAACAAACCAGAAAAACCAACAAACGAAGGAACCAACAAACCAACAAACCACCAAACCAACAAACCAACAAACCAATAAGCCAACAAACCAAAAAACCAACAAACCAACAAACCAACAAACCAACAAACCAACAAACCAACAAACCAACAAACCAACAAACCAACAAACCAACAAACCAACAAACCAACAAACCAACAAACCAACAAACCAACATGCCAACAAGCAAACAAACCAATAAGCCAACAAACGACCAAACCAACAAACAAACAAACCAACAAACCAACAAGCCAACAAGCCAACAAACCAACAAGCCAACAAACCAACAAACAAATAAACCAACAAACCAACAAACCAACAAACCAACAAACCATCAAGCCAAAAAGCCAACAAACCAACAAACCAACAAACCAACAAACCAACAAACCAACAAACCAACAAACCAACAAGCCAACAAGCCAACAAACCAACAAACCAACAAACCAATAAGGCAACAAACCAACAAACCAACAAACCAACAAACCAACAAACCAACAAACAAACAAACCAACAAATCAACAAACCAACAAGCCAACAAGCCAACAAACCAACAAACAAATAAACCAACAAACCAACAAACCAACAAACCAACAAACTAACAAACCAACAAACCAACAAGCCAACAAACGAACAAACCAACAAACCAACAAACAAACACGCCCACAAACCAAAAACAAACAAACCAACAAACCAACAAACCAACAAACCAACAAACCAACAAACCAACAAACCAACAAACCAACAAACGAGCAAACCAACAAACCAAAAAACCAACAAACCAAGAAACCAACAAACCAAGAAACCAACATGCCAACAAGCCAACAAACCAACAAGCCAACAAACGAACAAACCAACAAACCAACAAGCCAACAAACGAACAAACCAACAAACAAACAAACCAACAAACCAACAAACCAACAAACCAACAAACCAACAAACCAACAAACCAACAAACCAACAAACCAAGAAACCAACATACCAACAAGCCAACAAACCAACAAGCCAACAAACGAATAAACCAACAAGCCAACAAACGAACAAACCAACAAACAAACAAACCAACAAACCAACAAACCAACAAACCAACAAACCAACAAACCAACAAACCAACAAACCAACAAGCCAACAAGCCAACAAACCAAAAAAAAACAACAAACGAAGGAACCAACAAACCAACAAATCACCAAACCAACAAACCAACAAATCAATAAGCCAACAAACCAAAAAACCAACAAACCAACAAACCAACAAACCAACAAACCAACAAACCAACAAACCAACAAACCAACAAACCAACAAACCAACAAACCAACAAACCAACAAACCAACAAACTAACAAACCAATAAACCAACAAACAAACAAACCAACAAACCAACAAACCAACAAACCAACAAACCAACAAACCAACATGCCAACAAGCCAACAAGCCAACAAACCAATAAGCCAACAAACGAACAAACCAACAAACAAACAAACCAAGAAACCAACAAGCCAACAAGCCAACAAACCAACAAGCCAACAAACCAACAAACAAATAAACCAACAAACCAACAAACCAACAAACCAACAAACCAACAAACCAACAAACCAACAAACCAACAAACCAACAAACCAATAAGGCAACAAACCAACAAACCAACAAACCAACAAACCAACAAACCAACAAACCAACAAACCAACAAACCAACAAACCAACAAACCAACAAACCAACAAGCCAACAAGCCAACAAGCCAGCAAACCAACAAGCCAACAAACGGACAAAGCAATACACAAACAAACCAACAAACCAACAAACCAACAAACCAACAAACCAACAAACCAACAAACCAACAAACCAACAAACCAACAAACAAACAAACCAACAAATCAACAAACCAACAAACCAACAAACAAATAAACCAACAAACCCACAAACCAACAAACCAACAAACCAACAAACCAACAAACCAACAACCCAACAAACCAACAAGCCAACAAACGAACAAACGAACAAACCAACAAACTAACAAACAAACACGCCTACAAACCAAAAACCAACAAACCAACAAACCAACAAACCAACAAACCAACAAACCAACAAACCAACAAACCAACAAACCAACAAACCAACAAACCAACAAACCAACAAACCAACAAACCAACAAACCAACAAACCAACAAACCAACAAACCAACAAACGAACAAACCAACAAACCAAAAAACCAACAAACCAACAAACCAACAAACCAACAAACCAACAAACCAACAAACCAACAAACCAAGAAACCAACATGCAAACAAGCCAACAAACCAACAAGCCAAGAAACGAATAAACCAAGAAACCAACAAGCCAACAAACGAACAAACCAACAAACAAACAAACTAACAAACCAACAAACCAACAACCAACAAGCCAACAAGCCAACAAACCAACAAGCCAACAAACGAACAAACCACCAAGCCAACAAACGAACAAACCAACAAACAAACAAACCAACAAACCAACAAACCAACAAACCAACAAACCAACAAACCAACAAACCAACAAACCAACAAACCAACAAACCAACAAACCAACAAACCAACAAACCAATAAACCAACAAACCAACAAACCAACAAACCAACAAACCAACAACCAACAAGCACACAAGCCAACAAACCAACAAGCCAACAAACCAACAAACCAACAAACCAACAAACCAACAAACCAACAAACCAACAAACCAACAAACCAACAAACCAACAAATAAACAAACCAACAAACCAACAAGCCAACAAGCCAACAAACCAACAAGCCAACAAACCAAAAAACCAACAAACCAACAAGCCAACAAACCAAAAAACCAACAAACCAACAAACCAACAAACCAACATGCCCACAAACGAACAAACCAACAAACAAACAAACCAAAAAACCAAAAAACCAACAAACCAACAAACCAAAAAACCAACAAACCAACAAACCAACAAACCAACAAACCAACAAACCAACAAACCAACAAACCAACAAACCAACAAACCAACAAACCAACAAACCAACAAACCAACAACCAACAAGCACACAAGCCAACAAACCAACAAGCCAACAAACCAACAAACCAACAAACCAACAAACCAACAAACCAACAAACCAACAAACCAACAAACCAACAAACCAACAAACCAACAAACCAACAAGCCAACAAGCCAACAAACCAACAAGCCAACAAACCAAAAAACCAACAAACCCAAAAGCCAACAAACCAAAAAACCAACAAACCAACAAACCAAAAAACCAACAAACGAACAAACCAACTAACCAACAAACCAACAAACCAACAAAAAAACAAACCAACAAACCAACAAACCAACAAACCAACAAGCCAACAAACCAAAAAACCAACAAACCAACAAACCAACAAACCAGAAAAACCAACAAACGAAGGAACCAACAAACCAACAAACCACCAAACCAACAAACCAACAAACCAATAAGCCAAGAAACCAAAAAACCAACAAACCAACAAACCAACAAACCAACAAACCAACAAACCAACAAACCAACAAACCAACAAACCAACAAACCAACAAACCAACAAACCAACAAACCAACAAAGCAACATGCCAACAAGCCAACAAGCCAACAAACCAATAAGCCAACAAACGAACAAACCAACAAACAAACAAACCAACAAACCAATAAGCCAACAAGCCAACAAACCAACAAGCCAACAAACCAACAAACAAATAAACCAACAAACCAACAAACCAACAAACCAACAAACCAACAAGCCAACAAGCCAACAAAACAACAAACCAACAAACCAACAAACCAACAAACCAACAAACCAACAAGCCAACAAGCCAACAAACCAATAAGCCAAAAAACCAAAAAACCAACAAACCAACACACAAACAAACCAACAAACCAACAAACCAACAAACCAACAAACCAACAAACCAACAAACCAACAAACGAACAAACCAACAAACAAACAAACAAACCAACAAACCAACAAACCAACAAACCAACAAACCAACAAACCAACAAACCAACAAACCAACAAACCAACAAACCAACAAACCAACAAACCAACAAACCAACAAACCAACAAACCAACAAGCCAACAAACAAACAAACCAACAAATCAACAAACCAACAAACCAACAAACAAATAAACCAACAAACCAACAAACCAACAAACCAACAACCCAACAAACCAACAAGCCAACAAACGAACAAACGAACAAACCAACAAACCAACAAACAAACACGGTACAAACCAAAAATTAACAAACCAACAAACCAAGAAACCAACAAACCAACAAACCAACAAACCAACAAACCAACAAACAAACAAACCAACAAACCAACAAACGAACAAACCAACAAACCAAAAAATCAACAAACGAACAAACCAACTAACCAACAAACCAACAAACAAACAAAAAAACAAACCAACAAACCAACAAACCAACAAACCAACAAGCCAACAACCCAAAAAACCAACAAACCAACAAACCAACAAACCAGAAAAACCAACAAACGAAGGAACCAACAAACGAACAAACCACCAAACTAACAAACCAACAAACCAATAAGCCAACAAACCAAAAAACCAACAAACCAACAAACCAACAAACCAACAAACCAACAAACCAACAAACCAACAAACCAACAAACCAACAAACCAACAAACCAACAAACCAAAAAACCAACAAACCAACAAACCAACAAACCAACAAACCAACAAACCAACAAACCAACAAACCAACAAGCCAACAAGCCAACAAGCCAACAAACCAATAAGCCAACAAACGAACAAACCAACAAACAAACAAACCAACAAACCAACAAGCCAACAAGCCAACAAACCAACAAGCCAACAAACCAACAAACAAATAAACCAACAAACCAACAAACCAACAAACCAACAAACCAACAAACCAACTAACCAACAAACCAACAAACAAACACGCCTACAAACCAAAAACCAACAAACCAACAAATCAACAAACCAACAAACGAACAAACCAACTAACCAACAAACCAACAAACCAACAAAAAAACAAACCAACAAACCAACAAACCAACAAACCAACAAGCCAACAAACCAAAAAACCAACAAACCAACAAACCAACAAACCAGAAAAACCAACAAACGAAGGAACCAACAAACCAACAAACCACCAAACCAACAAACCAACAAACCAATAAGCCAAGAAACCAAAAAACCAACAAACCAACAAACCAACAAACCAACAAACCAACAAACCAACAAACCAACAAACCAACAAACCAACAAACCAACAAACCAACAAACCAACAAACCAACAAACCAACAAACCAACAAAGCAACATGCCAACAAGCCAACAAGCCAACAAACCAATAAGCCAACAAACGAACAAACCAACAAACAAACAAACCAACAAACCAATAAGCCAACAAGCCAACAAACCAACAAGCCAACAAACCAACAAACAAATAAACCAACAAACCAACAAACCAACAAACCAACAAACCAACAAGCCAACAAGCCAACAAAACAACAAACCAACAAACCAACAAACCAACAAACCAACAAACCAACAAGCCAACAAGCCAACAAACCAATAAGCCAAAAAACCAAAAAACCAACAAACCAACACACAAACAAACCAACAAACCAACAAACCAACAAACCAACAAACCAACAAACCAACAAACCAACAAACGAACAAACCAACAAACAAACAAACAAACCAACAAACCAACAAACCAACAAACCAACAAACCAACAAACCAACAAACCAACAAACCAACAAACCAACAAACCAACAAACCAACAAACCAACAAACCAACAAACCAACAAGCCAACAAACAAACAAACCAACAAATCAACAAACCAACAAACCAACAAACAAATAAACCAACAAACCAACAAACCAACAAACCAACAACCCAACAAACCAACAAGCCAATAAACGAACAAACGAACAAACCAACAAACCAACAAACAAACACGGTACAAACCAAAAATTAACAAACCAACAAACCAAGAAACCAACAAACCAACAAACCAACAAACCAACAAACCAACAAACAAACAAACCAACAAACCAACAAACGAACAAACCAACAAACCAAAAAATCAACAAACGAACAAACCAACTAACCAACAAACCAACAAACAAACAAAAAAACAAACCAACAAACCAACAAACCAACAAACCAACAAGCCAACAACCCAAAAAACCAACAAACCAACAAACCAACAAACCAGAAAAACCAACAAACGAAGGAACCAACAAACGAACAAACCACCAAACTAACAAACCAACAAACCAATAAGCCAACAAACCAAAAAACCAACAAACCAACAAACCAACAAACCAACAAACCAACAAACCAACAAACCAACAAACCAACAAACCAACAAACCAACAAACCAACAAACCAAAAAACCAACAAACCAACAAACCAACAAACCAACAAACCAACAAACCAACAAACCAACAAACCAACAAGCCAACAAGCCAACAAGCCAACAAACCAATAAGCCAACAAACGAACAAACCAACAAACAAACAAACCAACAAACCAACAAGCCAACAAGCCAACAAACCAACAAGCCAACAAACCAACAAACAAATAAACCAACAAACCAACAAACTTACAAACCAACAAACCAACAAACCAACTAACCAACAAACCAACAAACAAACACGCCTACAAACCAAAAACCAACAAACCAACAAATCAACAAACCAACAAACCAACAAACAAATAAACCAACAAACCAACAAACCAACAAACCAACAACCCAACAAACCAACAAGCCAACAAACGAACAAACGAACAAACCAACAAACCAACAAACAAACACGGTACAAACCAAAAATTAACAAACCAACAAACCAAGAAACCAACAAACCAACAAACCAACAAACCAACAAACCAACAAACAAACAAACCAACAAACCAACAAACGAACAAACCAACAAACCAAAAAATCAACAAACGAACAAACCAACTAACCAACAAACCAACAAACAAACAAAAAAACAAACCAACAAACCAACAAACCAACAAACCAACAAGCCAACAACCCAAAAAACCAACAAACCAACAAACCAACAAACCAGAAAAACCAACAAACGAAGGAACCAACAAACGAACAAACCAACAAACCAACAAACCAACAAACCAACAAACCAACAAACCAACAAACCAACTAACCAACAAACCAACAAACCAACAAACCAACAAACCAACAAACCAACAAACTAACAAACCAACAAGCCAACAAACCAACAAACCAACAAACCACAAAAACCAACAAACGAAGGAACCAACAAACCAACAAACCACCAAACCAACAAACCAACAAACCAATAAGCCAACAAACCAAAAAACCAACAAACCAACAAACAAACAAACCAACAAACCAAAAACCAACAAACCAACAAACCAACAAACCAACAAACCAACAAACCAACAAACCAACAAACCAACAAACCAACAAACCAACAAACCAACAAACCAACAAACCAACAAACCAACAAACCAACAAACCAACATGCCAACAAGCCAACAAGCAAACAAACCAATAAGCCAACAAACGAACAAACCAACAAACAAACAAACCAACAAACCAACAAGCCAACAAGCCAACAAACCAACAAGCCAACAAACCAACAAACAAATAAACCAACAAACCAACAAACCAACAAACCAACAAACCAACAAGCTAATAAGCCAACAAACCAACAAACCAACAAACCAACAAACCAACAAGCCAACAAGCCAACAAACCAACAAGCCAACAAACCAACAAGCCAACAAACGGACAAACCAACACACAAACAAACCAACAAACCAACAAACCAACAAACCAACAAACCAACAAACCAACAAACCAACAAACAAACAAACCAACAAATCAACAAACCAACAAACCAACAAACAAATAAACCAACAAACCAACAAACCAACAAACCAACAAACCAACAAACCAACAAGCCAACAAACGAACAAATGAACAAACCAACAAACAAACACGCCTACAAACCAAAAACAAACAAACGAACAAACCAACAAACCAACAAACCAACAAACCAACAAACCAACAAACCAACAAACCAACAAACGAGCAAACCAACAAACCAACAAACCAACAAACCAACAAACCAACAAACCAACAAACCAACAAACCAACAAACCAACATGCCAACAAGCCCACAAGCCAACAAATCAATAAGCCAACAAACGAACAAACCAACAAACAAACAAACCAACAAACCAACAAGCCAACAAAAGAACAAACCAACAAGCCAACAAACCAACAAACAAATAAACCAACAAACCAACAAACCAATAAACCAACAAACCAACAAACCAACAAACCAACAAGCCAACAAGCCAACAAAACAACAACCCAACAAACCAACAAACCAACAAACCAACAAACCAAAAAACCAACAAACAAACACACCTACAAACCAAAAACCAACAAACCAACAAACCAACAAACCAACAAACCAATAAACCAACAACCAAACAAACCAAAAAACCAAAAAACCAACAAACCAACAAACCAAAAAACCAACAAACCAACAAACCAACAAACCAACAAACCAACAAGCCAACAAACCAGCAAACCAACAACCAACAAGCACACAAGCCAACAAACCAACAAGCCAACAAACCAACAAACCAACAAACCAACAAACCTACAAACCAACAAACCAACAAACCAACAAACCTACAAGCCAACAAACCAAAAAACCAACAAACCAACAAACCAAAAAACCAACAAACGAACAAACCAACTAACCAACAAACCAACAAACCAACAAACCAACAAACCAACAAACCAACAAACCAACAAACCAACAAACCAACAAACCAACAAGCCAACAAACCAACAAACCAACAAACCAACAAACCAGAAAAACCAACAAACGAAGGAACCAACAAACCAACAAACCACCAAACCAACAAACCAACAAACCAATAAGCCAACAAACCAAAAAACCAACAAACCAACAAACCAACAAACCAACAAACCAACAAACCAACAAACCAACAAACCAACAAACAAACAAACCAACAATTCAACAAACCAACAAACCAACAAACAAATAAACCAACAAACCAACAAACCAACAAACCAACAAACCAACAAACCAACAACCCAACAAACCAACAAGCCAACAAACGAACAAACGAACAAACCAACAAACAAACACGCCTACAAAACAAAAACCAACAAACCAACAAACCAACAAACCAACAAACCAACAAACCAACAAACCAACAAACCAACAAACCAACAAACCAATAAACCAACAAACCAACAAACCAACAAACCAACAAACCAACAAACCAACAAACCAACAAACCAACAAACGAACAAACCAACAAATCAAAAAACCATCAAACCAACAAACCAACAAACCAACAAACCAACAAACCAAGAAACCAACATGCAAACAAGCCAACAAACCAACAAGCCAACAAACGAACAAACCAAGAAACCAACAAGCCAACAAACGAACAAACCAACAAACAAACAAACTAACAAACCAACAAACCAACAACCAACAAGCCAACAAGCTAACAAACCAACAAGCCAACAAACGAACAAACCAACAAGCCAACAAACAAACAAACCAACAAACAAACAAACCAACAAACCAACAAACCAACAAACCAACAAACCAACAAACCAACAAACCAACAAACCAACAAATTAACAAACTAATAAACCAACAAACCAACAAACCAACAAACCAACAAACCAACAACCAACAAGCACACAAGCCAACAAATCAACAAGCCAACAAACCAACAAACCAACAAACCAACAAACCAACAAACCAACAAACCAACAAACCAACAAATAAACAAACCAACAAACCAACAAGCCAACAAGCCAACAAACCAACAAGCCAACAAACCAAAAAACCAACAAACCAACAAGCCAACAAACCAAAAAACCAACAAACCAACAAACCAACATGCCAACAGACGAACAAACCAACAAACAAACAAACCAAAAAACCAAAAAACCAACAAACCAACAAACCAAAAAACCAACAAACCAACAAACCAACAAACCAACAAACCAACAAACCAACAAACCAACAAACCAACAAACCAACAAACCAACAAACCAACAACCAACAAGCACACAAGCCAACAAACCAACAAGCCAACAAACCAACAAACCAACAAACCAACAAACCAACAAACCAACAAACCAACAAACCAACAAACCAACAAACCAACAAACCAACAAGCCAACAAGCCAACAAACCAACAAGCCAACAAACCAAAAAACCAACAAACCAAAAAGCCAACAAACCAAAAAACCAACAAACCAAAAAACCAACAAACCAACAAGCCAACAAACCAAAAAACCAACAAACCAACAAACCAACAAACCAACATGCCAACAAACGAACAAACCAACAAACAAACAAACCAAAAAACCACAAAACCAACAAACCAACAAACCAAAAAACCAACAAACCAACAAACCAACAAACCAACAAACCAACAAACCAACAAACCAACAAACCAACAAACCAACAAACCAACAACCAACAAGCACACAAGCCAACAAACCAACAAGCCAACAAACCAACAAACCAACAAACCAACAAACCAACAAACCAAAAAACCAACAAACCAACAAACCAACAAACCAATAAACCAACAAACCAACAAACCAACAAACCAACAAACCAACAAACCAACATGCCAACAAGCCAACAAGCCAACAAACCAATAAGCCAACAAACGAACAAACCAACAAACAAACAAACCAACAAACCAATAAGCCAACAAGCCAACAAACCAACAAGCCAACAAACCAACAAACAAATAAACCAACAAACCAACAAACCAACAAACCAACAAACCAACAAGCCAACAAGCCAACAAAACAACAAACCAACAAACCAACAAACCAACAAACCAACAAACCAGCAAGCCAACAAGCCAACAAACCAATAAGCCAACAAACCAAAAAACCAACAAACCAACAAACCAACAAACCAACAAACCAACAAACCAACAAACCAACAAACCAACAAACCAACAAACCAACAAACCAACAAACCAACAAACCAACAAACCAACAAACCAACAAACCAACACACAAACAAACCAACAAACCAACAAACCAACAAACCAACAAACCAACAAACCAACAAACCAACAAACCAACAAACAAACAAACCAACAAATCAAAAAACCAACAAACCAACAAACAAATTAACCAACAAACCAACAAACCAACAAACCAACAAACCAACAAACCAACAAACCAACAAACGAACAAACGAACAAACCAACAAACCAACAAACCAACAAACAAACACGCCTACAAACCAAAAACAAACAAACCAACAAACAAACAAACCAACAAACCAACAAACCAACAAACCAACAAACCAACAAACCAACAAACGAACAAACCAACAAACCAAAAAACCAACAAACCAAGAAACCAACAAACCAAGAAACCAACATGCCAACAAGCCAACAAACCAACAAGCCAACAAACGAACAAACCAACAAACCAACAAGCCAACAAACGAACAAACCAACAAATAAACAAACCAACAAACCAACAAACCAACAAACCAACAAACTAACAAACCAACAAACGAACAAACCAACAAACCAACAAACCAACAAACCAACAAACCAACAAACCAACAAACCAACAACCCAACAAACCAACAAACCAACAAACCAACAAACCAACAAACCAACAACCAACAAGCCAACAAGCCAACAAACCAACAAGCCAATAAACCAACAAACCAACAAACCAACAAACCAACAAACCAACAAACCAACAAACGAACAAACCAACAAACCAACAAACCAACAAACCAACAAACCAACAAACCAACAAGCCAACAAGCCAACAAACCAACAAGCCAACAAACCAAAAAACCAACAAACCAACAAGCCAACAAACCAAAAAACCAACAAACCAACAAACCAACAAACCAACAAACCAAAAAACCAACAAACAAACAAACCAACAAACCAACAAACCAACAAACCAACAAACCAACAGACCAACAAACCAACAAACCAACAAACCAACAAGCCAACAAACCAACAAACCAACAACCAACAAGCCAACAAGCCAACAAACCAACAAGCCAACAAACCAACAAACCAACAAACCAACAAGCCAACAAGCCAACAAGCCAACAAACCAACAAGCCAACAAACGGACAAAGCAATACACAAACAAACCAACAAACCAACAAACCAACAAACCAACAAACCAACAAACCAACAAACCAACAAACAAACAAACCAACAAATCAGCAAACCAACAAACCAACAAACAAATAAACCAACAAACCAACAAACCAACAAACCAACAAACCAACAACCCAACAAACCAACAAGCCAACAAACGAACAAACGAACAAACCAACAAACCAACAAACAAACACGCCTACAAACCAAAAACCAATAAACCAACAAACCAACAAACCAACAAACGAAAAAACCAACAAACCAACAAACCAACAAACCAACAAACCAACAAACCAACAAACCAACAAACCAACAAACCAACAAACGAACAAACCAACAAACCAAAAAACCAACAAACCAACAAACCAACAAACCAACAAACCGACAAACCAAGAAACCAACATGCAAACAAGCCAACAAACCAACAAGCCAACAAACGAACAAACCAAGAAACCAAGAAACCAACAAGCCAACAAACGAACAAACCAACAAACCAACAAACCAACAAACCAACAAACCAACAAACCAACAAACCAACAAACCAACAAACCAACAAACCAACAAACCAACAAACCAACAAAACAACAAACCAAAAAACCAACAAACCAACAAACCAACAAACCAACAACCAACAAGCCGACAAGCCAACAAACCAACAAGCCAACAAACGAACAAACCAACAAGCCAACAAACGAACAAACCAACAAACAGACAAACCAACAAACCAACAAACCAACAAACCAACAAACCAACAAACCAACAAACCAACAAACCAACAAACCAACAAACCAACAAACCAATAAACCAACAAACCAACAAACCAACAAACCAACAAACCAACAACCAACAAGCACACAAGCCAACAAACCAACAAGCCAACAAACCAACAAACCAACAAACGAACAAACCAACAAACCAAAAAACCAACAAACCAACAAACCAACAAACCAACAAACCGACAAACCGAGAAACCAACATGCAAACAAGCCAACAAACCAACAAGCCAACAAACGAACAAACCAAGAAACCAAGAAACCAAAAAGCCAACAAACGAACAAACCAACAAACCAACAAACCAACAAACCAACAAACCAACAAACCAACAAACCAACAAACCAACAAACCAACAACCAACAAGCACACAAGCCAACAAACCAACAAGCCAACAAACGAACAAACCAACAAACAAACAAACTAACAAACCAACAAACCAACAACCAACAAGCCAACAAGCCAACAAACCAACAAGCCAACAAACGAACAAACCAACAAGCCAACAAACAAACAAACCAACAAACAAACAAACCAACAAACCAACAAACCAACAAACCAACAAACCAACAAACCAACAAACCAACAAATTAACAAACCAATAAACCAACAAACCAACAAACCAACAAACCAACAAACCAACAACCAACAAGCACACAAGCCAACAAATCAACAAGCCAACAAACCAACAAACCAACAAACCAACAAACCAACACACCAACAAACCAACAAACCAACAAACCAACAAATAAACAAACCAACAAACCAACAAGCCAACAAGCCAACAAACCAACAAGCCAACAAACCAAAAAACCAACAAACCAACAAGCCAACAAACCAAAAAACCAACAAACCAACAAACCAACAAACCAACATGCCAACAAACGAACAAACCAACAAACAAACGAACCAAAAAACCAAAAAACCAACAAACCAACAAACCAAAAAACCAACAAACCAACAAACCAACAAACCAACAAACCAACAAACCAACAAACCAACAAACCAACAAACCAACAAACCAACAACCAACAAGCACACAAGCCAACAAACCAACAAGCCAACAAACCAACAAACCAACAAACCAACAAACCAACAAACCAACAAACCAACAAACCAACAAACCAACAAACCAACAAACCAACAAGCCAACAAGCCAACAAACCAACAAGCCAACAAACCAAAAAACCAACAAACCAAAAAGCCAACAAACCAAAAAACCAACAAACCAAAAAACCAACAAACCAACAAGCCAACAAACCAAAAAACCAACAAACCAACAAACCAACAAACCAACATGCCAACAAACGAACAAACCAACAAACAAACAAACCAAAAAACCAAAAAACCAACAAACCAACAAACCAAAAAACCAACAAACCAACAAACCAACAAACCAACAAACCAACAAACCAACAAACCAACAAACCAACAAACCAACAAACCAACAAACCAACAACCAACAAGCACACAAGCCAACAAACCAACAAGCCAACAAACCAACAAACCAACAAACCAACAAACCAACAAACCAAAAAACCAACAAACCAACAAACCAATAAACCAACAAACCAACAAACCAACAAACCAACAAACCAACAAACCAACAAACCAACAAACCAACATGCCAACAAGCCAACAAGCCAACAAACCAATAAGCCAACAAACGAACAAACCAACAAACAAACAAACCAACAAACCAATAAGCCAACAAGCCAACAAACCAACAAGCCAACAAACCAACAAACAAATAAACCAACAAACCAACAAACCAACAAACCAACAAACTTACAAGCCAACAAGCCAACAAAACAACAAACCAACAAACCAACAAACCAACAAACCAACAAACCAGCAAGCCAACAAGCCAACAAACCAATAAGCCAACAAACCAAAAAACCAACAAACCAACAAACCAACAAACCAACAAACCAACAAACCAACAAACCAACAAACCAACAAACCAACAAACCAACAAACCAACAAACCAACAAACCAACAAACCAACACACAAACAAACCAACAAACCAACAAACCAACAAACCAACAAACCAACAAACCAACAAACCAACAAACAAACAAACAACAAATCAAAAAACCAACAAACCAACAAACAAATTAACCAACAAACCAACAAACCAACAAACCAACAAACCAACAAACCAACAAACCAACAAACGAACAAACGAACAAACCAACAAACCAACAAACAAACACGCCTACAAACCAAAAACAAACAAACCAACAAACAAACAAACCAACAAACCAACAAACCAACAAACCAACAAACCAACAAACCAACAAACCAACAAACCAACAAACCAACAAACGAACAAACCAACAAACCAAAAAACCAACAAACCAAGAAACCAACAAACCAAGAAACCAACATGCCAACAAGCCAACAAACCAACAAGCCAACAAACGAACAAACCAACAAACCAACAAGCCAACAAACGAACAAACCAACAAATAAACAAACCAACAAACCAACAAACCAACAAACCAACAAACTAACAAACCAACAAACCAACAAACCAACAAACCAACAAACCAACAAACCAACAAACCAACAAACCAACAAACCAACAACCCAACAAACCAACAAACCAACAAACCAACAAACCAACAACCAACAAGCCAACAAGCCAACAAACCAACAAGCCAATAAACCAACAAACCAACAAACCAACAAACCAACAAACCAACAAACCAACAAACGAACAAACCAACAAACCAACAAACCAACAAACCAACAAACCAACAAACCAACAAGCCAACAAGCCAACAAACCAACAAGCCAACAAACCAAAAAACCAACAAACCAACAAGCCAACAAACCAAAAAACCAACAAACCAACAAACCAACAAACCAACAAACCAAAAAACCAACAAACAAACAAACCAACAAACCAACAAACCAACAAACCAACAAACCAACAGACCAACAAACCAACAAACCAACAAACCAACAAGCCAACAAACCAACAAACCAACAACCAACAAGCCAACAAGCCAACAAACCAACAAGCCAACAAACCACCAAACCAACAAACCAACAAGCCAACAAGCCAACAAACCAACAAGCCAACAAACGGACAAAGCAATACACAAACAAACCAACAAACCAACAAACCAACAAACCACCAAACCAACAAACCAACAAACAAACACACCAACAAATCAACAAACCAACAAACCAACAAACAAATAAACCAACAAACCAACAAACCAACAAACCAACAAACCAACAAACCAACAAACCAACAAGCCAACAAACGAACAAACGAACAAACCAACAAACAAACACGCCTACAAACCAAAAACCAACAAACCAACAAACCAACAAACCAACAAACCAACAAACGAACAAACCAACAAACCAACAAACCAACAAACCAACAAACCAACAAACCAACAAACCAACAAACCAACAAACGAACAAACCAACAAACCAAAAAACCAACAAACCAACAAACCAACAAACCAACAAACCGACAAACCAAGAAACCAACATGCAAACAAGCCAACAAACCAACAAGCCAACAAACGAACAAACCAAGAAACCAAGAAACCAACAAGCCAACAAACGAACAAACCAACAAACCAACAAACCAACAAACCAACAAACCAACAAACCAACAAACCAACAAACCAACAAACCAACAAACCAACAAACCAACAAACCAACAAACCAACAAACCAACAAACCAAAAAACCAACAAACCAACAAACCAACAAACCAACAACCAACAAGCCGACAAGCCAACAAACCAACAAGCCAACAAACGAACAAACCAACAAGCCAACAAACGAACAAACCAACAAACAAACAAACCAACAAACCAACAAACCAACAAACCAACAAACCAACAAACCAACAAACCAACAAACCAACAAACCAACAAACCAACAAACCAACAAACCAATAAACCAACAAACCAACAAACTAACAAACCAACAAACCAACAACCAACAAGCACACAAGCCAACAAACCAACAAGCCAACAAAACAACAAACCAACAAACGAACAAATTAACAAACCAAAAAACCAACAAACCAACAAACCAACAAACCAACAAACCGACAAACCAAGAAACCAACATGCAAACAAGCCAACAAACCAACAAGCCAACAAACGAACAAACCAAGAAACCAAGAAACCAAAAAGCCAACAAACGAACAAACCAACAAACCAACAAACCAACAAACCAACAAACCAACAAACCAACAAACCAACAAACCAACAAATCAACAAACCAACAAACCAACAAACCAACAAACCAACAAACCAACAAACCAACAAACCAACAACCCAACAACCAACAAGCCAACAAGCCAACAAACCAACAAGCCAACAAACGAACAAACCAACAAGCCAACAAACGAACAAACCAACAAACAAACAAACCAACAAACCAACAAACCAACAAACCAACAAACCAACAAACCAATAAACCAACAAACCAACAAACCAACAAACCAACAAACCAACAACCAACAAGCACACAAGCCAACAAACCAACAAGCCAACAAACCAACAAACCAACAAACCAACAAACCAACAAACCAACAAACCAACAAACCAACAAATAAACAAACCAACAAACCAACAAGCAAACAAGCCAACAAACCAACAAGCCAACAAACCAAAAAACCAACAAACCAACAAGCCAACAAACCAAAAAACCAACAAACCAACAAACCAACAAACCAACATGCCAACAAACGAACAAACCAACAAACAAACAAACCAAAAAACCAAAAAACCAACAAACCAACAAACCAAAAAACCAACAAACCAACAAACCAACAAACCAACAAACCAACAAACCAACAAACCAACAAACCAACAAACCAACAAACCAACAACCAACAAGCACACAAGCCAACAAACCAACAAACCAACAAGCCAACAAACCAACAAACCAACAAACCAACAAACCAACAAACCAACAAACCAACAAACCAACAAACCAACAAACCAACAAGCCAACAAGCCAACAAACCAACAAGCCAACAAACCAAAAAACCAACAAACCAAAAAGCCAACAAACCAAAAAACCAACAAACGAACAAACCAACTAACCAACAAACCAACAAACCAACAAAAAAAAAACAAACAAACCAACAAACCAACAAACCAATAAGCCAACAAACCAAAAAACCAACAAACCAACAAACCAACAAACCAGAAAAACCAACAAACGAAGGAACCAACAAACCAACAAACCACCAAACCAACAATCCAACAAACCAATAAGCCAACAAACCAAAAAACCAACAAACCAACAAACCAACAAACCAACAAACAAACAAACCAACAAACCAACAAACCAACAAACCAACAAACCAACAAACCAACAAACCAACAAACCAACAACCCAACAAACCAACAAGCCAACAAACGAACAAACGAACAAACCAACAAACCAACAAACAAACACGCCTACAAACCAAAAACCAACAAACCAACAAACCAACAAACCAACAAACCAACAAACGAACAAACCAACAAACCAACAAACCAACAAACCAACAAACCAACAAACCAACAAACCAACAAACCAACAAACGAACAAACCAACAAACCAAAAAACCAACAAACCAACAAACCAACAAACCAACAAACCGACAAACCAAGAAACCAACATGCAAACAAGCCAACAAACCAACAAGCCAACAAACGAACAAACCAAGAAACCAAGAAACCAACAAGCCAACAAACGAACAAACCAACAAACCAACAAACCAACAAACCAACAAGCCAACAAACCAACAAACCAACAAACCAACAAACCAACAAACCAACAAACCAACAAACCAACAAACCAACAAACCAAAAAACCAACAAACCAACAAACCAACAAACCAACAACCAACAAGCCGACAAGCCAACAAACCAACAAGCCAACAAACGAACAAACCAACAAGCCAACAAACGAACAAACCAACAAACAAACAAACCAACAAACCAACAAACCAACAAACCAACAAACCAACAAACCAACAAACCAACAAACCAACAAACCAACAAACCAATAAACCAACAAACCAACAAACCAACAAACCAACAAACCAACAAGCACACAAGCCAACAAACCAACAAGCCAACAAACCAACAAACCAACAAACGAACAAACCAACAAACCAAAAAACCAACAAACCAACAAACCAACAAACCAACAAACCGAAAAACCAAGAAACCAACATGCAAACAAGCCAACAAACCAACAAGCCAACAAACGAACAAACCAAGAAACCAAGAAACCAAAAAGCCAACAAACGAACAAACCAACAAACCAACAAACCAACAAACCAACAAACCAACAAACCAACAAACCAACAAACCAACAAACCAACAAACCAACAAACCAACAAACCAACAAACCAACAAACCAACAAACCAACAAACCAACAACCCAACAACCAACAAGCCAACAAGCCAACAAACCAACAAGCCAACAAACGAACAAACCAACAAGCCAACAAACGAACAAACCAACAAACAAACAAACCAACAAACCAACAAACCAACAAACCAACAAACCAACAAACCAATAAACCAACAAACCAACAAACCAACAAACCAACAAACTAACAACCAACAAGCACACAAGCCAACAAACCAACAAGCCAACAAACCAACAAACCAACAAACCAACAAACCAACAAACCAACAAACCAACAAATAAACAAACCAACAAACCAACAAGCAAACAAGCCAACAAACCAACAAGCCAACAAACCAACAAACCAACAAACCAACATGCCAACAAACGAACAAACCAACAAACAAACAAACCAAAAAACCAAAAAACCAACAAACCAACAAACCAAAAAACCAACAAACCAACAAACCAACAAACCAACAAACCAACAAACCAACAAACCAACAAACCAACAAACCAACAAACCAACAACCAACAAGCACACAAGCCAACAAACCAACAAGCCAACAAACCAACAAACCAACAAACCAACAAACCAACAAACCAACAAACCAACAAACCAACAAACCAACAAACCAACAAGCCAACAAGCCAACAAACCAACAAGCCAACAAACCAAAAAACCAACAAACCAAAAAGCCAACAAACCAAAAAACCAACAAACGAACAAACCAACTAACCAACAAACCAACAAACCAACAAAAAAAAAAACAAACAAACCAACAAACCAACAAACCAATAAGCCAACAAACCAAAAAACCAACAAACCAACAAACCAACAAACCAGAAAAACCAACAAACGAAGGAACCAACAAACCAACAAACCACCAAACCAACAATCCAACAAACCAATAAGCCAACAAACCAAAAAACCAACAAACCAACAAACCAACAAACCAACAAACCAACAAACAAACAAACCAACAAACCAACAAACCAACAAACCAACAAACCAACAAACCAACAAACCAACAAACCAACAAACCAACAAACCAACAAACCAACAAACCAACAAACCAACATGCCAACAAGCCAACAAGCCAACAAACCAATAAGCCAACAAACGAACAAACCAACAAACAAACAAACCAACAAACCAACAAGCCAACAAGCCAACAAACCAACAAGCCAACAAACCAACAAACAAATAAACCAACAAACCAACAAACCAACAAACCAACAAACCAACAAGCCAACAAGCCAACAAAACAACAAACCAACAATCCAACAAACCAACAAACCAACAAACCAACAAGCCAACAAGCCAACAAACCAACAAGCCAACAAACCAACAAGCCAAGAAACGGACAAACCAACACACAAACAAACCAACAAACCAACAAACCAACAAACCAACAAACCAACAAACCAACTAACCAACAAACCAACAAACCAACAAACCAACAAACCAACAAACCAACAAACCAACAAACCAACAAACCAACAAACCAACAAACCAACAAACCAACAAACCAACAAACCAAAAAACCAACAAACCAACAAACCAACAAACCAACAAACCAACAAACCAACAAACCAACAAACCAACAAACCAACCAACCAACAAGCCAACAAACCAACAAACCAACAAACAAAGAAACCAACAAACCAACAAGCCAACAAGCCAACAAACCAACAAGCCAACAAACCAACAAACAAATGAACCAACAAATCAACCAACCAACAAACCAACAAACCAACAAGCCAACAAGCCAACAAACCAACAATGGAACAAACCAACAAACCAACAAACCAACAAACCAACAAACCAACAAACCAACAAACCAACAAACCAACAACCAACAAGCACACAAGCCAACAAACCAACAAGCCAACAAACCAACAAACCAACAAACCAACAAACCAACAAACCAACAAACCAACAAACCAACAAGCCAACAAGCCAACAAACCAACAAGCCAACAAACCAAAAAACCAACAAACCAAAAAGCCATCAAACCAAAAAACCAACAAACGAACAAACCAACTAACCAACTAACCAACAAACCAACAAACCAACAAAAAAAAAAACAAACAAACCAACAAACCAACAAACCAACAAGCCAACAAACCAAAAAACCAACAAACCAACAAACCAACAAACCAGAAAAACCAACAAACGAAGGAACCAACAAACCAACAAACCACCAAACCAACAATCCAACAAACCAATAAGCCAACAAACCAAAAAACCAACAAACCAACAAACCAACAAACCAACAAACCAACAAACAAACAAACCAACAAACCAACAAACCAACAAACCAACAAACCAACAAACCAACAAACCAACAAACCAACAAACCAACAAACCAACAAACCAACAAACCAACAAACCAACATGCCAACAAGCCAACAAGCCAACAAACGAATAAGCCAACAAACCAACAAACAAACAAACCAACAAACCAACAAGCCAACAAGCCAACAAACCAACAAGCCAACAAACCAACAAACAAATAAACCAACAAACCAACAAACCAACAAACCAACAAACCAACAAGCCAACAAGCCAACAAAACAACAAACCAACAAACCAACAAACCAACAAACCAACAAACCAACAAGCCAACAAGCCAACAAACCAACAAGCCAACAAACCAACAAGCCAAGAAACGGACAAACCAACACACAAACAAACCAACAAACCAACAAACCAACAAACCAACAAACCAACAAACCAACAAACAAACAAACCAACAAACCAACAAACCAACAAACTAACAAACCAACAAACCAACAAACCAACAAACCAACAAACCAACAAACCAACAAACCAACAAACCAACAAACCAACAAACCAAAAAACCAACAAACCAACAAACCAACAAACCAACAAACCAACAAACCAACAAACCAACAAACCAACAAACCAACAAGCCAACAAACCAACAAACCAACAAACAAAGAAACCAACAAACCAACAAGCCAACAAGCCAACAAACCAACAAGCCAACAAACCAACAAACAAATGAACCAACAAATCAACAAACCAACAAACCAACAAACCAACAAGCCAACAAGCCAACAAACCAACAATGGAAGAAACCAACAAACCAACAAACCAACAAACCAACAAACCAACAAGCCAACAAGCCAACAAGCCAACAAACCCACAAGCCAACAAACGAACAAACCAACAAACAAACAAACCAACAAACCAACAAACCAACAAACCAACAAACAAACAAACAAACAAACCAACAAACCAACAAATCAACAAACCAACAAACAAATAAACCAACAACCCAACAAACCAACAAACCAACAAACCAACAAACCAACAAGCCAACAAACCAACAAACCAACAAGCCAACAAACCAACAAAGGAACAAACCAACAAACCAACAAACCAACAAGCCAACAAGCCAACAAACCAACAAACGAACAAACCAACAAACCAACAAACCAACAAACCAACAAGCCAATAAGCCAACAAGCCAACAAGCCAACAAACCAACAAGCCAACAAACGAACAAACCAACAAACAAACAAACCAACAAACCAACAAACCAACAAACTAACAAACCAACAAACCAACAAACAAACAAACAAACAAACAAACAAACCAACAAATCAACAAACCAACAAACAAATAAACCAACAACCCAACAAACCAACAAACCAACAAACCAACAAACCAACAAACCAACAAACCAACAAACTAATAAACCAACAAACCAACAAACCAACAAACCAACAAACCAACAAACCAACAAGCCAACAAACCAACAAACGAACAAACCAACAAACCAACAAACCAACAAACCAACAAGCCAATAAGCCAACAAGCCAACAAGCCAACAAGCCAACAAACCAACAAGCCAACAAACGAACAAACCAACAAACAAACAAACCAACAAACCAACAAACCAACAAACTAACAAACCAACAAACCAACAAACAAACAAACAAACAAACAAACCAACAAATCAACAAACCAACAAACAAATAAACCAACAACCCAACAAACCAACAAACCAACAAACCAACAAACCAACAAACCAACAAACCAACAAACCAACAAACTAACAAACCAACAAACCAACAAACCAACAAACCAACAAACCAACAAACCAACAAACCAACAAACCAACAAACCAACAAACCAATAACCCAACAAGCCAACAAACCACCATGCCAACAAGCCAACAAGCCAACAAACCAACAAGCCAACAAAATAACAAACCAACAAACCAACAAACCAACAAACCAACAAGCCAACAAACCAACAAACCAAGAAGCCAACAAACCAAAAAACCAACAAACGAACACCCCAACAAACAAACAAACCAACAAACCAACAAACCAACAAACCAACAAACGAACAAACCAGCAAGCCAACAAACCAACAAGCCAACAAACGAACAAACAAATATACCAACAAACCAACAAACAAACAAACCAACAAACCAACAAACCAACAAACGAACAAACAAATAAACCAACAAACCAACAAACCAACAAATCAACAAACCAACAAACCAACAAACCAACAAACCAACAAACCAACAAACCAACAAACCAACAAACCAACATGCCAACAAGCCAACAAGCCAACAAACCAACAAGCCAACAAACGAACAAACCAACAAGCCAACAAACCAAAAAACCAACAAACCAACAAGCCAACAAACCAAAAAACCAACAAACGAACAAACCAACAAACCAACATGCCAACAAATGAACAAACCAACAAACAAACAAACCAAAAAACCAAAAAACCAACAAACCAACAAACCAAAAAACCAACAAACCAACAAACCAACAAACCAACAAACCAACAAACCAACAAACCAACAAACCAACAAACCAACAAACCAACAACCAACAAGCACACAGCCAACAAACCAACAAGCCAACAAACCAACAAACCAACAAACCAACAAACCAACAAACCAACAAACCAACAAACCAACAAACCAACAAACCAACAAACCAACAAACCAACAAACCAACAAACCAACAAACCAACAAACCAACAAACCAACAAACCAACAAACCAACAAACCAACAAGCCAACAAGCCAACAAACCAACAAGCCAACAAACCAACAAGCCAAGAAACGGACAAACCAACACACAAACAAACCAACAAACCAACAAACCAACAAACCAACAAACCAACAAACCAAAAAACAAACAAACCAACAAACCAACAAACCAACAAACCAACAAACCAACAAACCAACAAACCAACAAACCAACAAACCAACAAACCAACAAACCAACAAACCAACAAACCAACAAACCAACAAACCAAAAAACCAACAAACCAACAAACCAACAAACCAACAAACCAACAAACCAACAAACCAACAAACCAACAAACCAACAAACCAACAAGCCAACAAACCAACAAACCAACAAACAAAGAAATCAACAAACCAACAAGCCAACAAGCCAACAAACCCACAAGCCAACAAACCAACAAACAAATGAACCAACAAATCAACAAACCAACAAACCAACAAACCAACAAGCCAACAAGCCAACAAACCAACAATGGAACAAACCAACAAACCAACAAACCAACAAACCAACAAACCAACAAGCCAACAAGCCAACAAGCCAACAAACCCACAAGCCAACAAACGAACAAACCAACAAACAAACAAACCAACAAACCAACAAACCAACAAACCAACAAACAAACAAACAAACAAACCAACAAACCAACAAATCAACAAACCCACAAACAAATAAACCAACAACCCAACAAACCAACAAACCAACAAACCAACAAACCAACAAGCCAACAAACCAACAAACCAACAAGCCAACAAACCAACAAAGGAACAAACCAACAAACCAACAAACCAACAAGCCAACAAGCCAACAAACCAACAAACGAACAAACCAACAAACCAACAAACCAACAAACCAACAAGCCAATAAGCCAACAAGCCAACAAGCCAACAAACCAACAAGCCAACAAACGAACAAACCAACAAACAAACAAACCAACAAACCAACAAACCAACAAACTAACAAACCAACAAACCAACAAACAAACAAACAAACAAACAAACCAACAAATCAACAAACCAACAAACAAATAAACCAACAACCCAACAAACCAACAAACCAACAAACCAACAAACCAACAAACCAACAAACCAACAAACTAACAAACCAACAAACCAACAAACCAACAAACCAAAAAACCAACAAGCCAACAAACCAACAAACGAACAAACCAACAAACCAACAAACCAACAAACCAACAAGCCAATAAGCCAACAAGCCAACAAGCCAACAAGCCAACAAACCAACAAGCCAACAAACGAACAAACCAACAAACAAACAAACCAACAAACCAACAAACCAACAAACTAACAAACCAACAAACCAACAAACAAACAAACAAACAAACAAACCAACAAATCAACAAACCAACAAACAAATAAACCAACAACCCAACAAACCAACAAACCAACAAACCAACAAACCAACAAACCAACAAACCAACAAACTAACAAACCAACAAACCAACAAACCAACAAACCAACAAACCAACAAACCAACAAACCAACAAACCAACAAACCAACAAACCAACAAACCAATAACCCAACAAGCCAACAAACCACCATGCCAACAAGCCAACAAGCCAACAAACCAACAAGCCAACAAAATAACAAACCAACAAACCAACAAACCAACAAACCAACAAGCCAACAAACCAACAAACCAAGAAGCCAACAAACCAAAAAACCAACAAACGAACACCCCAACAAACAAACAAACCAACAAACCAACAAACCAACAAACCAACAAACGAACAAACCAACAAGCCAACAAACCAACAAGCCAACAAACGAACAAACAAATAAACCAACAAACCAACAAACAAACAAACCAACAAACCAACAAACCAACAAACGAACAAACAAATAAACCAACAAACCAACAAACCAACAAATCAACAAACCAACAAACCAACAAACCAACAAACCAACAAACCAACAAACCAACAAACCAACAAACCAACATGCCAACAAGCCAACAAGCCAACAAACCAACAAGCCAACAAACGAACAAACCAACAAGCCAACAAACCAAAAAACCAACAAACCAACAAGCCAACAAACCAAAAAACCAACAAACGAACAAACCAACAAACCAACATGCCAACAAATGAACAAACCAACAAACAAACAAACCAAAAAACCAAAAAACCAACAAACCAACAAACCAAAAAACCAACAAACCAACAAACCAACAAACCAACAAACCAACAAACCAACAAACCAACAAACCAACAAACCAACAACCAACAAGCACACAGCCAACAAACCAACAAGCCAACAAACCAACAAAACAACAAACCAACAAACCAACAAACCAACAAACCAACAAACCAACAAACCAACAAACCAACAAACCAACAAACCAACAAACCAACAAACCAACAAACCAACAAGCCAACAATCCAACAAACCAACAAGCCAACAAACCAAAAAACCAACAAACTAACAAGCCAACAAACCAAAAAACCAACAAACGAACAAACCAAAAAACCAACAAACGAACAAACTAACTAAGCAACAAACCAACAAACCAACAAACCAACAAACCAACAAACCAGCAAACCAACAAACCAACAAGCCAACAAACCAAAAAACCAACAAACCAACAAACCAAAAAACCAACAAACGAACAAACCAACTAACCAACAAACCAACAAACCAACAAACCAACAAACCAACAAACCAGCAAACCAACAAACCAACAAGCCAACAAACCAAAAAACCAACAAACCAACAAACCAACAAACCAATAAGCCAACAAACAAACAAACCAACAAACCAACAAACCAACAAACCAACAAACCAACAAACCAACAAACCAACAAACCAACAAACCAACAAACCAACAAACCAACAAAACAACAAACCAACAAACCAACAAACCAACAAACCAACAAACCAACAAACCAATATGCCAACAAGCCAACAAGCCAACAAACCAATAAGCCAACAAACGAACAAACCAACAAACAAACAAACCAACAAACCAACAAGCCAACAAGCCAACAAACCAACAAGCCACCAAACCAACAAACAAATAAACCAACAAACCAACAAACCAACAAACCAACAAACCAACAAGCCAACAAGCCAACAAACCAACAAAGCAACAAACCAACAAACCAACAAACCAACAAACCAACAAACCAACAAGCCATTAAGCCAACAAGGAAACAAGCCAACAAACCAACAAGCCAACAAACGGACAAACCAAAACACAAACAAACCAACAAACAAACAAACCAACAAAACAACAAACCAACAAACAAACAAACCAACAAATCAACAAACTAACAAACTAACAAACAAATAAACCAACAAACCAACAAACCAACAAACCAACAAACCAACAAACCAACAAACCAACAAATCAACAAGCCAACAAACGAACAAACGAACAAACCAACAAACAAACACGCCTACAAACCAAAAACAAACAACCCAACAAACCAACAAACCAACAAACCAACAAACCAATAAACCAACAAACCAAAAAACCAACAAACCAACAAACGAACAAACCAACAAACCAAAAAACCAACAAACCAAGAAACCAACAAACCAAGAAACCAACATGCCAACAAGCCAACAAACCAACAAGCCAACAAACGAACAAACCAACAAACCAACAAGCCAACAAACCAACAAACCAACAAACCAACAAACCAACAAACCAACAAACCAACAAACCAAAAAACCAACAAACCAACAAACCAACAAACCAACAAACCAACCAACCAACAAACCAACAAACCAACAAACCAACAAACCAACAAACCAACAAACCAACAAACTAACAACCAACAAGCCAACAAGCCAACAAACCAACAAGCCAACAAACCAACAAACCAACAAACCAACAAACCAACAAACCATCAAACCAACAAACCAACAAACCAATAAACCAACAAACCAAAAAACCAACAAACCAACAAACGAACAAACCAACAAACCAAAAAACCAACAAACCAAGAAACCAACAAACCAAGAAACCAACATGCCAACAAGCCAACAAACCAACAAGCCAACAAACGAACAAACCAACAAACCAACAAGCCAACAAACCAACAAACCAACAAACCAACAAACCAACAAACCAACAAACCAAAAAACCAACAAACCAACAAACCAACAAACCAACAAACCAACCAACCAACAAACCAACAAACCAACAAACCAACAAACCAACAAACCAACAAACCAACAAACCAACAAACCAACAAACCAACAAACTAACAACCAACAAGCCAACAAGCCAACAAACCAACAAGCCAACAAACCAACAAACCAACAAACCAACAAACCAACAAACCATCAAACCAACAAACCAACAAACCAATAAGCCAACAAACCAAAAAACCAACAAACCAACAAACCAAAAAACCAACAAACAAACAAACCAACAAACCAACAAACCAACAAACCAACAAACCAACAGACCAACAAACCAACAAACCAACAAACCAACAAGCCAACAAACCAAAAAAACCAACAAACCAACAAACCAACAAACTAACAAACCAACAAACCAAAAAAACCAACAAACGAAGGAACCAACAAACTAACAAACCAACAAACCAACAAACTAATAAGCCAACAAACCAAAAAAACAAACAAACCAACAAACCAACAAACCAACAAACCAACAAACCAACAAACCAACAAACCAACAAACCACCAAACCAACGAACCAACAAACCAACATGCCAACAAGCCAACAAGCCAACAAACCAATAAGCCAACAAACGAACAAACCAACAAACAAACAAACCAACAAACCAACAAGCCAACAAGCCAAAAAACCAACAAGCCAACAAACCAACAAACAAATAAACCAACAAACCAACAAGCCAACAAGCCAACAAGGCAACAAGCCAACAAACTGACAAGCCAACAAACGGACAAAGCAACACACAAACAAACCTTCAAACCAACAAACCAACAAGCCAACAAACCAACAAACCAACAAACCAACAAACCAACAAGCCAACAAGTCAACAAGACAACAAGCCAACAAACTGACAAGCCAACAAACGGACAAACCAACACACAAACAAACCAACAAACCAACAAACGAACAACCCAACAAACGAACAAACAAACACGCCTACAAAACCAAAAACCAACAAACCAACAAACCAACAAACCAACAAACCAACAAACCAACAAACCAACAAACCAACAAACCAACAAACCAACAAACCAACAAACCAAAAAACCAACAAACCAACAAACCAACAAACCAACAAACCAACAAACCAACAAACCAACAAACCAACAAACCAACAAGCCAACAAACCAACAAACCAACAAGCCAACAAACGAACAAACCAACAAACAAAGAAACCAACAAACCAACAAGCCAACAAGCCAACAAACCAACAAGCCAACAAACCAACAAACAGATAAACCAACAAATCAACAAACCAACAAACCAACAAACCAACAAGCCAACAAACCAACAAAGGACCAAATCAACAAACAAACACGCCTACAAACCATAAACAAACAAACCAACAAACCAACAAACCAACAAACCAACAAACCAACAAACCAACAAACCAACAAACCAACAAACCAACAAACCAACAAACGAACAAACCAACAAATCAAAAAACCAACAAACCAACAAGCCAACAAGCCAACAAACCAACAAGCCACCAAACCAACAAACAAATAAACCAACAAACCAACAAACCAACAAACCAACAAACCAACAAGCCAACAAGCCAACAAACCAACAAACCAACAAACCAACAAACCAACAAACCAACAAACCAACAAGCCAACAAGCCAACAAGGAAACAAGCCAACAAACCAACAAGCCAACAAACGGACAAACCAACAAACCAACAAACCAACAAGCCAACAAGCCAACAAGGAAACAAGCCAACAAACCAACAAGCCAACAAACGGACAAACCAAAACACAAACAAACCAACAAACAAACAAACCAACAAAACAACAAACCAACAAACAAACAAACAAACCAACAAATCAACAAACTAACAAACTAACAAACAAATAAACCAACAAACCAACAAACCAACAAACCAACAAACCAACAAACCAACAAGCCAACAAACGAACAAACGAACAAACCAACAAACAAACACGCCTCCAAACCAAAAACAAACAACCCAACAAACCAACAAACCAACAAACCAACAAACCAACAAACCAAAAAACCAACAAACCAACAAACGAACAAACCAACAAACCAAAAAACCAACAAACCAAGAAACCAACAAACCAAGAAACCAACATGCCAACAAGCCAACAAACCAACAAGCCAACAAACGAACAAACCAACAAACCAACAAGCCAACAAACCAACAAATCAACAAACCAACAAACCAACAAACCAACAAACCAACAAACCAACAAACCAACAAACCAACAAACCAACAAACCAACAAACCAACAAACCAACAAACCAACAAACCAACAAACCAACAAACGAACAAACCAACAAACCAACAAACCAACAAACCAACAAACTAACAACCAACAAGCCAACAAGCCAACAAACCAACAAGCCAACAAACCAACAAACCAACAAACCAACAAACCAACAAACCATCAAACCAACAAACCAACAAACCAACAAACCAACAAACCAACAAACCAACAAGCCAACAAGCCAACAAACCAACAAGCCAACAAACCAAAAAACCAACAAACCAATAAGCCAACAAACCAAAAAACCAACAAACCAACAAACCAAAAAACCAACAAACAAACAAACCAACAAACCAACAAACCAACAAACCAACAAACCAACAGACCAACAAACCAACAAACCAACAAACCAACAAGCCAACAAACCAAAAAAACCAACAAACCAAAAAAACCAACAAACGAAGGAACCAACAAACTAACAAACCAACAAACCAACAAACTAATAAGCCAACAAACCAAAAAAACAAACAAACCAACAAACCAACAAACCAACAAACCAACAAACCAACAAACCAACAAACCAACAAACCAACAAACCACCAAACCAACAAACCAACAAACCAACATGCCAACAAGCCAACAAGCCAACAAACCAATAAGCCAACAAACGAACAAACCAACAAACAAACAAACCAACAAACCAACAAGCCAACAAGCCAAAAAACCAACAAGCCAGCAAACCAACAAACAAATAAACCAACAAACCAACAAGCCAACAAGCCAACAAGGCAACAAGCCAACAAACTGACAAGCCAACAAACGGACAAACCAACACACAAACAAACCAACAAACTAACAAACCAACAAGCCAACAAACCAACAAACCAACAAACCAACAAACCAACAAGCCAACAAGTCAACAAGACAACAAGCCAACAAACTGACAAGCCAACAAACGGACAAACCAACACACAAACAAACCAACAAACCAACAAACGAACAACCCAACAAACCAACAAACAAACACGCCTACAAAACCAAAAACCAACAAACCAACAAACCAACAAACCAACAAACCAACAAACCAACAAACCAACAAACCAACAAACCAACAAACCAACAAACCAAAAAACCAACAAACCAACAAACCAACAAACCAACAAACCAACAAACCAACAAACCAACAAACCAACAAACCAACAAGCCAACAAACCAACAAACCAACAAGCCAACAAACGAACAAACCAACAAACAAAGAAACCAACAAACCAACAAGCCAACAAGCCAACAAACCAACAAGCCAACAAACCAACAAACAAATAAACCAACAAATCAACAAACCAACAAACCAACAAACCAACAAGCCAACAAACCAACAAAGGACCAAACCAACAAACAAACACGCCTACAAACCATAAACAAACAAACCAACAAACCAACAAACCAACAAACCAACAAACCAACAAACCAACAAACCAACAAACCAACAAACCAACAAACCAACAAACCAACAAACGAACAAACCAACAAATCAAAAAACCAACAAACCAAGAAACCAACAAACCAAGAAACCAACATGCCAACAAGCCAACAAACCAACAAGCCAACAAACGAACAAACCAACAAACCAATAAGCCAACAAACCAACAAACCAACAAACCAACAAACCAACAAACCAACAAACCAACAAACCAACAAACCAACAAACCAACAAACTATTAAACCAACAAACCAACAAACCAACAAACCAACAAACCAACAAACCAACAAACCATCAAACCAACAAACCAACAAGCCAACAAACCAAAAAACCAACAAACCAATAAGCGAACAAACCAAAAAACCAACAAACCAACAAACCAAAAAACCAACAAACAAACAAACCAACAAACCAACAAACCAACAAACCAACAAACCAACAGACCAACAAACCAACAAACCAACAAACCAACAAACCAACAAGCCAACAAACCAAAAAAACCAACAAACCAACAAACAAACAAACTAACAAACCAACAAACCAAAAAAACCAACAAACGAAGGAACCAACAAACCAACAAACCAACAAACCAACAAACCAATAAGCCAACAAACCAAAAAAACAAACAAACCAACAAACCAACAAACCAACAAACCAACAAACCAACAAACCAACAAACCAACAAACCACCAAACCAACAAACCAACAAACCAACATGCCAACAAGCCAACAAACCAACAAGCCAACAAACCAACAAACAAATAAACCAACAAACCAACAAACCAACAAACCAACAAGCCAACAAGCCAACAAACCAACAGACCAACAAACCAACAAACCAACAAACCAACAAACCAACAAGCCAACAAGGAAAAAAGCCAACAAACCAACAAGCTAACAAACGGACAAACCAACACACAATCAAACCAACAAACAAACAAACCAACAAACCAACAAACCAACAAACAAACAAACCAACAAATCAACAAACTAACAAACTAACAAACAAATAAACCAACAAACCAACAAACCAACAAACCAACAAACCAACAAACCAACAAACCAACAAACCAACAAGCCAACAAACGAACAAACGAACAAACCAACAAACAAACACGCCTACAAACCAAAAACAAACAAACCAACAAACCAACAAACCAACAAACCAACAAACCAACAAACCAACAAACCAACAAACCAACAAACCAACAAACCGAAAAACCAACAAACCAACAAACGAACAAACCAACAAACCGAAAAACCAACAAACCAAGAAACCAACAAACCAAGAAACCAACATGCCAACAAGCCAACAAACCAACAAGCCAACATTCGAACAAACCAACAAACCAACAAGCCAACAAACCAACAAACCAACAAACCAACAAACCAACAAACCAACAAACCAACAAACTAACAAACCAACAAACCAACAAACCAACAAACCAACAAACCAACAAACCAACAAACCAACAAACCAACAAACCAACAAACCAACAAACTAACAACCAACAAGCCAACAAGCCAACAAACCAACATGCCAACAAACTAACAAACCAACAAACCAACAAACCAACAAACCAACAAACCAACAAGCCAACAAGCCAACAAACCAACAAGCCAACAAACCAAAAAACCAACAAACCAATAAGCCAACAAACCAATAAGCCAACAAAAACCAACAAACCAACAAACCAAAAAACCAACAAACAAACAAACCAACAAACCAACAAACCAACAAACCAACAAACCAACGAACCGAAAAACCAACAAACCAACAAACGAACAAACCAACAAACCAAAAAACCAACAAACCAAGAAACCAACATGCCAACAAGCCAACAAACCAACAAGCCAACAAACGAACAAACCAACAAACCAACAAGCCAACAAACCAACAAACCAACAAACCAACAAACCAACAAACCAACAAACCAACAAACCAACAAACCAAGAAACCAACAAACCAAGAAACCAACATGCCAACAAGCCAACAAACCAACAAGCCAACAAACGAACAAACCAACAAACCAACAAGCCAACAAACCAACAAACCAACAAACCAACAAACCAACAAACCAACAAACCAACAAACCAACAAACCAACAAACCAACAAACCAACAAACCAACAAACCAACAAACCAAAAAACCAACAAACCAATAAGCCAACAAACCAAAAAACCAACAAACCAACAAACCAAAAAACCAACAAACAAACAAACCAACAAACCAACAAACCAACAAACCAACAAACCAACAGACCAACAAACCAACAAACCAACAAACCAACAAGCCAACAAACCAAAAAAACCAACAAACCAACAAACCAACAAACTAACAAACCAACAAACCAAAAAAACCAACAAACTAACAAACCAACAAACCAACAAACTAATAAGCCAACAAACCAAAAAAACAAACAAACCAACAAACCAACAAACCAACAAACCAACAAACCAACAAACCAACAAACCAACAAACCACCAAACCAACAAACCAACAAACCAACATGCCAACAAGCCAATAAACCAATAAGCCAACAAACGAACAAACCAACAAACAAACAAACCAACAAACCAACAAGCCAACAAGCCAACAAACCAACAAGCCAACAAACCAACAAACAAATAAACCAACAAACCAACAAACCAACAAACCAACAAACCAACAAGCCAACAAACCAACAAACCAACAAACCAACAAACCAACAAGCCAACAAGCCAACAAGGCAACAAGCCAACAAACTGACAAGCCAACAAACGGACAAACCAACACACAAACAAACCAACAAACCAACAAACGAACAACCCAGCAAACCAACAAACAAACACGCCTACAAACCAAAAACCAACAAACCAACAAACCAACAAACCAACAAACCAACAAACCAACAAAGCAACAAACCAACAAACCAACAAACCAACAAACCAAAAAACCAACAAACCAACAAACCAACAAACCAACAAACCAACAAACCAACAAACCAACAAACCAACAAACCAACAAACCAACAAGCCAACAAACCAACAAACCAACAAGCCAACAAACGAACAAACCAACAAACAAAGAAACCAACAAACCAACAAGCCAACAAGCCAACAAACCAACAAGCCAACAAACCAACAAACAAATAAACCAACAAATCAACAAACCAACAAACCAACAAACCAACAAGCCAACAAACCAACAAAGGACCAAACCAACAAACAAACACGCCTACAAACCATAAACAAACAAACCAACAAACCAACAAACCAACAAACCAACATACCAACAAGCCAACAAACCAACAAACCAACAAACCAACAAACCAACAAACCAACAAACGAACAAACCAACAAACCAAAAAACCAACAAACCAAGAAACCAACAAACCGAGAAACCAACATGCCAACAAGCCAACAAGCCAACAAGCCAACAAACGAACAAACCAACAAACCAACAAGCCAACAAACCAACAAACCAACAAACCAACAAACCAACAAACCAACAAACCAACAATTCAACAAACCAACAAACCAACAAACCAACAAACCAACAAACCAACAAACCAACAACCAACAAGCCAACAAACCAAAAAACCAACAAACCAATAAGCCAACATACCAAAAAACTAACAAACTAACAAACCAAAAAACCCACAAACAAACAAACCAACAAACCAACAAACCAACAAACCAACAAACCAACAGACCAACAAACCAACAAACCAACAAACCAACAAGCCAACAAACCAAAAAAACCAACAAACCAACAAACAATCAAACTAACAAACCAACAAACCAAAAAAACCAACAAACGAAGGAACCAACAAACCAACAAACTAACAAACCAATAAGATAACAAACCAAAAAAACAAACAAACCAACAAACCAACAAACCAACAAACCAACAAACCAACAAACCAACAAACCAACAAACCAACAAACCAACAAACCACCAACCCAACAAACCAACAAACCAACATGCCAACAAGCCAACAAACCAACAAGCCAACAAACCAACAAACAAATAAACCAACAAACCAACAAACCAACAAACCAACAAACCAACAAGCCAACAAGCCAACAAACCAACAAACCAACAAACCAACAAACCAAAAAACCAACAAACCAACAAACCAACAAGCCAACAAGCCAACAAGGAAACAAGCCAACAAACCAACAAGCCAACAAACGGACAAACCAACACACAAACAAACCAACAAACAAACAAACCAACAAACAAACCAACAAACCAACAAACCAACAAACCAACAAGCCAACAAACGAACAAACCAACAAACAAACACGCCTACAAACCAAAAACAAACAAACCAACAAACCAACAAACCAACAAACCAACAAACCAACAAACCGAAAAACCAACAAACCAACAAACCAACAAACCAACAAACCAAGAAACCAACAAACCAAGAAATCAACATGCCAACAAGCCAACAAACCAACAAGCCAACAAACGAACAAACCAACAAACCAACAAGCCAACAAACCAACAAACGAACAAACCAACAAACCAACAAACCAACAAACCAACAAACCAACAAACCAACAAACCAACAAACCAACAAACCAACAAACCAACAAACCAACAAACCAACAAACCAACAAACCAACAAACCAACAAACCAACAAACCAACAAACCAACAAACCAACAAACCAACAAACCAACAAACTAACAACCAACAAGCCAACAAGCCAACAAACCAACAAGCCAACAAACCAACAAACCAACAAACCAACAAACCAACAAACCATCAAACCAACAAACCAACAAACCAACAAACCAACAAACCAACAAACCAACAAACCGACAAGCCAACAAGCCAACAAACCAACAAGCCAACAAACCAAAAAACCAACAAACCAATAAGCCAACAAACTAAAAAACCAACAAACCAACAAACCAAAAAACCAACAAACAAACAAACCAACAAACCAACAAACCAACAAACCAACAAACCAACAAACCAACAGACCAACAAACCAACAAACCAACAAACCAACAAGCCAACAAACCAAAAAAACCAACAAACCAACAAACCAACAAACTAACAAACCAACAAACCAAAAAAACCAACAAACGAAGGAACCAACAAACTAACAAACCAACAAACCAACAAACTAATAAGCCAACAAACCAAAAAAACAAACAAACCAACAAACCAACAAACCAACAAACCAACAAACCAACAAACCAACAAACCAACAAACCAACAAACCAACAAACCAACAAACCAACAAACCAACAAACCAACAAACCAACAAACCAACAAACCAACAAACCAACAAACCAACAAACCAACATGCCAACAAGCCAACAAGCCAACAAACCAATAAGCCAACAAACGAACAAACAAACAAACCAACAAACCAACAAGCCAACAAGCCAACAAACCAACAAGCCAACAAACCAACAAACAAATAAACCAACAAACCAACAAACCAACAAACCAACAAACCAACAAGCCAACAAACCAACAAACCAACAAACCAACAAACCAACAAGCCAACAAGCCAACAAGGCAACAAGCCAACAAACTGACAAGCCAACAAACCAACAAACCAACAAACCAACAAGCCAACAAACCAACAAACCAACAAGCCAACAAACGAACAAACGAACAAACAAAGAAACCAACAAACCAACAAGCCAACAAGCCAACAAACCAACAAGCCAACAAACCAACAAACAAATAAACCAACAAATCAACAAACCAACAAACCAACAAACCAACAAGCCAACAAACCAACAAAGGACCAAACCAACAAACAAACACGCCTACAAACCATAAACAAACAAACCAACAAACCAACAAACCAACAAACCAACAAACCAACCAACCAACAAACCAACAAACCAACAAACCAACAAACCAACAAACGAACAAACCAACAAACCAAAAAACCAACAAACCAAGAAAACAACAAACCAAGATACCAACATGCCAACAAGCCAACAAACCAACAAGCCAACAAACGAACAAACCAACAAACCAACAAGCCAACAAACCAACAAACCAACAAACCAACAAACCAACAAACCAACAAACTAACAATTCAACAAACCAACAAACCAACAAACCAACAAACCAACAAACCAACAAACCAACAACCAACAAGCCAACAAGCCAACAAACCAACAAGCCAACAAACCAACAAACCAACAAACCAACAAACCAACAAACCATCAAACCAACAAACCATCAAACCAACAAACCAACAAGCCAACAAACCAAAAAACCAACAAACCAATAAGCCAACAAACCAAAAAACCAACCAACTAACAAACCAAAAAACCCACAAACAAACAAACCAACAAACCAACAAACCAACAAACCAACAGACCAACAAACCAACAAACCAACAAACCAACAAACCAACAAACCAAAAAAACCAACAAACCAACAAACAATCAAACTAACAAACCAACAAACGAAAAAAACCAACAAACGAAGGAACCAACAAACCAACAAACCAACAAACCAATAAGCCAACAAACCAAAAAAACAAACAAACCAACAAACCAACAAACCAACAAACCAACAAACCAACAAACCAACAAACCAACAAACCAACAAACCACCAAACCAACAAACCAACAAACCAACATGCCAACAAGCCAACAAACCAACAAGCCAACAAACCAACAAACAAATAAACCAACAAACCAACAAATCAACAAACCAACAAACCAACAAGCCAACAAGCCAACAAACCAACAAACCAACAAACCAACAAACCAACAAACCAACAAACCAACAAACCAACAAGCCAACAAGCCAACAAGGAAACAAGCCAACAAACCAACAAGCCAACAAACGGACAAACCAACACACAAACAAACCAACAAACAAACAAACCAACAAACCAACAAACCAACAAACAAACAAACCAACAAATCAACAAACTAACAAACTAACAAACAAATAAACCAACAAACCAACAAACCAACAAACCAACAAACCAACAAACCAACAAACCAACAAACCAACAAACCAACAAGCCAACAAATGAACAAACCAACAAACAAACACGCCTACAAACCAAAAACAAACAAACCAACAAACCAACAAACCAACAAACCAACAAACCAACAAACCGAAAAACCAACAAACCAACAAACGAACAAACCAACAAACCAAGAAACCAACAAACCAAGAAATCAGCATACCAACAAGCCAACAAACCAACAAGCCAACAAACGAACAAACCAACAAACCAACAAGCCAACAAACCAACAAACCAACAAACCAACAAACCAACAAACCAACAAACCAACAAACCAACAAACCAACAAACCAACAAACCAACAAACCAACAAACCAACAAACCAACAAACCAACAAACCAACAAACCAACAAACCAACAAACCAACAAACCAACAAACCAACAAACCAACAAACCAACAAACCAACAAACCAACAAACTAACAACCAACAAGCCAACAAGCCAACAAACCAACAAGCCAACAAACCAACAAACCAACAAACCAACAAATCAACAAACCATCAAACCAACAAACCAACAAACCAACAAACCAACAAACCAACAAACCAACAAACCGACAAGCCAACAAGCCAACAAACCAACAAGCCAACAAACCAAAAAACCAACAAACCAATAAGCCAACAAACCAAAAAACCAACAAACCAACAAACCAAAAAACCAACAAACAAACAAACCAACAAACCAACAAACCAACAAACCAACAAACCAACAAACCAACAGACCAACAAACCAACAAACCAACAAACCAACAAGCCAACAAACCAAAAAAACCAACAAACCAACAAACCAACAAACTAACAAACCAACAAACGAAGGAACCAACAAACTAACAAACCAACAAACCAACAAACTAATAAGCCAACAAACCAAAAAAACAAACAAACCAACAAACCAACAAACCAACAAACCAACAAATCAACAAACCAACAAACCAACAAACCAACAAACCACCAAACCAACAAACCAACAAACCAACATGCCAACAAGCCAACAAGCCAACAAACCAATAAGCCAACAAACGAACAAACCAACAAACAAACAAACCAACAAACCAACAAGCCAACAAGCCAACAAACCAACAAGCCAACAAACCAACAAACAAATAAACCAACAAACCAACAAACCAACAAACCAACAAACCAACAAGCCAACAAACCAACAAACCAACAAACCAACAAACCAACAAGCCAACAAGCCAACAAGGCAACAAGCCAACAAACTGACAAGCCAACAAACGGACAAACCAACACACAAACAAACCAACAAACCAACAAACGAACAACCCAACAAACCAACAAACAAACACGCCTACAAACCAAAAACCAACAAACCAACAAACCAACAAACCAACAAACCAACAAACCAACAAACCAACAAACCAACAAACCAACAAACCAACAAACCAAAAAACCAACAAACCAACAAACCAACAAACCAACAAACCAACAAACCAACAAACCAACAAACCAACAAACCAACAAACCAACAAACCAACAAACCAACAAGCCAACAAACCAACAAACCAACAAGCCAACAAACGAACAAACCAACAAACAAAGAAACCAACAAACCAACAAGCCAACAAGCCAACAAACCAACAAGCCAACAAACCAACAAACAAATAAACCAACAAATCAACAAACCAACAAACCAATAAACCAACAAGCCAACAAGCCAACAAACCAACAAAGGACCAAACCAACAAACAAACACGCCTACAAACCATAAACAAACAAACCAACAAACCAACAAACCAACAAACCAACAAACCAACAAACCAACAAACCAACAAACCAACAAACCAACAAACCAACAAACCAACAAACCAACAAACCAACAAACGAACAAACCAACAAACCAAAAAACCAACAAACCAAGAAACCAACAAACCAAGAAACCAACATTCCAACAAGCGAACAAACCAACAAGCCAACAAACGAACAAACCAACAAACAAACAAGCCAACAAACCAACAAACCAACAAGCCAACAAACCAACAAACCAACAAACCAACAAACCAACAAACCAACAAACCAACAAACCAACAAACCAACAAACCAACAAACCAACAAACCAACAAACCAACAACCAACAAGCCAACAAGCCAACAAACCAACAAGCCAACAAACCAACAAACCAACAAACCAACAAACCAACAAACCATCAAACCACAAACCATCAAACCAACAAACCAACAAGCCAACAAAGCAAAAAACCAACAAACCAATAAGCCAACAAACCAAAAAACCAACAAACCAACAAACCAAAAAACCAACAAACAAACAAACCAACAAACCAACAAACCAACAAACCAACAAACCAACAGACCAACAAACCAACAAACCAACAAACCAACAAGCCAACAAACCAAAAAAACCAACAAACCAACCAACAAACAAACTAACAAACCAAAAAAACCAACAAACGAAGGAACCAACAAACCAACAAACCAACAAACCAACAAACCAACAAACCAATAAGCCAACAAACCAAAAAAAAAACAAATAAACCAACAAACCAACAAACCAACAAACCAACAAACCAACAAACCAACAAACCAACAAACCACCAAACCAACAAACCAACAAACCAACATGCCAACAAGCCAACAAACCAACAAGCCAACAAACCAACAAACAAATAAACCAACAAACCAACAAACCAACAAACCAACAAACCAACAAACCAACAAACCAACAAGCCAACAAGCCAACAAACCAACAAACCAACAAACCAACAAACCAACAAACCAACAAACCAACAAACCAACAAGCCAACAAGCCAACAAGGCAACAAGCCAACAAACTGACAAGCCAACAAACGGACAAACCAACACACAAACAAACCAACAAACCAACAAACGAACAACCCAACAAACCAACAAACAAACACGCCTACAAACCAAAAACCAACAAACCAACAAACCAACAAACCAACAAACCAACAAACCAACAAACCAACAAACCAACAAACCAACAAACCAACAAGCCAACAAGCCAACAAGGCAACAAGCCAACAAACTGACAAGTCAAGAAACGGACAAACCAACACACAAACAAACCAACAAACCAACAAACGAACAACCCAACAAACCAACAAACAAACACGCCTACAAACTAAAAACTAACAAACCAACAAACCAACAAACCAACAAACCAACAAACCAACAAACCAACAAACCAACAAACCAAAAACCAACAAACCAACAAACCAACAAACCAACAAACCAACAAACCAACAAACCAACAAACCAACAAACCAACAAGCCAACAAACCAACAAACCAACAAGCCAACAAACGAACAAACCAACAAACAAAGAAACCAACAAACCAACAAGCCAACAAGCCAACCAACCAACAAGCCAACAAACCAACAAACAAATAAACCAACAAATCAACAAACCAACAAACCAACAAACCAACAAGCCAACAAGCCAACAAACCAACAAAGGACCAAACCAACAAACAAACACGCCTACAAACCAAAAACAAACAAACCAACAAACCAACAAACCAACAAACCAACAAACACACAAACCAACAAACCAACAAACCAACAAACGAACAAACCAACAAACCAAAAAACCAACAAACCAAGAAACCAATAAACCAAGAAACCAACATGCCAACAAGCCAACAAACCAACAAGCCAACAAACGAACAAACCAACAAACCAACAAGCCAACAAACCAACAAACCAACAAACCAACAAACCAACAAACCAACAAACCAACAAAACCAACAAACCAACAAACCAACAAACCAACAAACCAACAAACCAACAAACCAACAAACCAACAAACCAACAAACCAACAAACCAACAAACCAACAACCAACAACCAACAAGCCAACAAGCCAACAAACCAACAAGCCAACAAACCAACAAACCAACAAACCAACAAACCAACAAACAATCAAACCAACAAATCAACAAACCAACAAACCAACAAACCAACAAACCAACAAACCAACAAACCAACAAGCCAACAAGCCAACAAACCAACAAGCCAACAAACCAAAAAACCAACAAACCAATAAGCCAACAAACCAAAAAACCAACAAACCAACAAACCAAAAAACCAACAAACAAACAAACCAACAAACCAACAAACCAACAAACCAACAAACCAACAAACCAACAGACCCACAAACCAACAAACCAACAAACCAACAAGCCAACAAACCAAAAAAACCAACAAACCAACAAACCAACAAACCAATAAGCCAACAAACCAAAAAAACAAACAAACCAACAAACCAACAAACCAACAAATCAACAAACCAACAAACCAACAAACCAACAAACCACCAAACCAACAAAACAAAAAACCAACATGCCAACAAGCCAACAAACCAACAAGCCAACAAACCAACAAACAAATAAACCAACAAACCAACAAACCAACAAACCAACAAACCAACAAGCCAACAAGCCAACAAGCGAACAAACCAACAAACCAACAAACCAACAAACCAACAAACCAACAAACCAACAACCCAACAAGCCAACAAGCCAACAAGGCAACAAGCCAACAAACTGACAAGCCAACAAACGGACAAACCAATACACAAACAAACCAACAAACCAACAAACGAACAACCCAACAAACCAACAAACAAACACGCCTACAAACCAAAAACCAACAAACCAACAAACCAACAAACCAACAAACCAACAAACCAACAAACCAACAAACCAGCAAACCAACAAACCAAAAAACCAACAAACCAAAAAACCAACAAACCAACAAACCAACAAACCAACAAACCAACAAACCAACAAGCCAACAAACCAACAAGCCAACAAACCAACAAACCAACAAGCCAACAAACGAACAAACCAACAAACAAATAAACCAACAAACCAACAAGCCAACAAGCCAACAAACCAACAAGCCAACAAACCAACAAACAAATAAACCAACAAATCAACAAACCAACAAACCAACAAACCAACAAACCAACAAGCCAACAAGCCAACAAACCAACAAAGGAACAAACCAACAAACCAACAAACCAACAAACCAAGAAACTAACAAGCCAACAAGCCAACAAGCCAACAAACCAACAAGCCAACAAACGAACAAACCAACAAACAAACAAACAAACAAACCAACAAACCAACAAACCAACAAACCAACAAACCAACAAACCAACAAACAAACAAACAAACAAACCAACAAACCAACAAATCAACAAACCAACAAACAAATAAACCAACAACCCAACAACCCAACAAACCAACAAACCAACAAACCAATAAACAAACAAGCCAACAAACCAACAAACCAACAAGCCAACAAACCAACAAAGGAACAAACCAACAAACCAACAAACCAACAAGCCAACAAGCCAACAAACCAACAAACGAACAAACCAACAAACCAACAAACCAACAAACCAACAAACCAACAAGCCAACAAGCCAACAAGCCAACAAGCCAACAAGCCAACAAACCAACAAGCCAACAAACGAACAAACCAACAAACAAATAAACCAACAAACTAACAAACCAACAAACTAACAAACCAACAAACCAACAAACAAACAAACAAACAAACCAACAAATCAACAAACCAACAACCCAACAAACCAACAAACCAACAAACCAACAAGCCAACAAGCCAACAAACCAACAAACGAACAAACTAATAAACCAACAAACCAACAAACCAACAAACCAACAAACCAACAAACCAACAAGCCAACAAGCCAACAAGCCAACAAGCCAACAAACCAATAAACCACCAAACCAACAAACCAACAAACCAACAAACCAACAAACCAATAACCCAACAAACCAACAAACCAACAAACCAACATGCCAACAAGCCAACAAGCCAACAAACCAACAAGCCAACAAACAAACAAACAAACAAACCAACAAACTAACAAACTAACAAACCAACAAACCAACAAACCAACAAACCAACAAACCAACAAGCCAACAAACCAACACACCAAGAAGCCAACAAACCAACAAGCCAACAAACGAACAAACCAACAAACGAACAAACCAACAAACCACCAAACCAACAAACCAACAAACCAACAAACCAACAAACGAACAAACAAATAAACCAACATACCAACAAACCCACAAACCAACAAATCAACAAATCAACAAACCAACAAACCAACAAACCAACAAACCAACAAACCAACAAACCGTCAAACCAACAAACCAACAAACCAACATGCCAACAAGCCAACAAGCCAACAAACCAACAAGCCAACAAACGAACAAACCAACAAGCCAACAAACGAACAAACCGACAAGCAAACAAACCAACAAACCAACAAACCAACAAACCAACAAGCCAACAAACCAACAAACCAACAAACCAACAAACCAACAAACCAACAAACCAACAAACCAACAAACCAAGAAACCAAGAAACCAACAAACCAACAAACCAATAAGCCAACAAACCAAAAAACCAACAAACCAACAAACCAAAAAACCAACAAACAAACAAACCAACAAACCAACAAACCAACAAACCAACAAACCAACAAACCAACAGACCCACAAACCAACAAACCAACAAACCAACAAGCCAACAAACCAAAAAAACCAACAAACCAACAAACCAACAAACCAATAAGCCAACAAACCAAAAAAACAAACAAACCAACAAACCAACAAACCAACAAATCAACAAACCAACAAACCAACAAACCAACAAACCACCAAACCAACAAAACAAAAAACCAACATGCCAACAAGCCAACAAACCAACAAGCCAACAAACCAACAAACAAATAAACCAACAAACCAACAAACCAACAAACCAACAAACCAACAAGCCAACAAGCCAACAAGCCAACAAACCAACAAACCAACAAACCAACAAACCAACAAACCAACAAACCAACAAACCAACAAGCCAACAAGCCAACAAGGCAACAAGCCAACAAACTGACAAGCCAACAAACGGACAAACCAATACACAAACAAACCAACAAACCAACAAACGAACAACCCAACAAACCAACAAACAAACACGCCTACAAACCAAAAACCAACAAACCAACAAACCAACAAACCAACAAACCAACAAACCAACAAACCAGCAAACCAACAAACCAAAAAACCAACAAACCAAAAAACCAACAAACCAACAAACCAACAAACCAACAAACCAACAAACCAACAAGCCAACAAACCAACAAGCCAACAAACCAACAAACCAACAAGCCAACAAACGAACAAACCAACAAACAAATAAACCAACAAACCAACAAGCCAACAAGCCAACAAACCAACAAGCCAACAAACCAACAAACAAATAAACCAACAAATCAACAAACCAACAAACCAACAAACCAACAAACCAACAAGCCAACAAGCCAACAAACCAACAAAGGAACAAACCAACAAACCAACAAACCAACAAACCAAGAAACTAACAAGCCAACAAGCCAACAAGCCAACAAACCAACAAGCCAACAAACGAACAAACCAACAAACAAACAAACAAACAAACCAACAAACCAACAAACCAACAAACCAACAAACCAACAAACCAACAAACAAACAAACAAACAAACCAACAAACCAACAAATCAACAAACCAACAAACAAATAAACCAACAACCCAACAACCCAACAAACCAACAAACCAACAAACCAATAAACAAACAAGCCAACAAACCAACAAACCAACAAGCCAACAAACCAACAAAGGAACAAACCAACAAACCAACAAACCAACAAGCCAACAAGCCAACAAACCAACAAACGAACAAACCAACAAACCAACAAACCAACAAACCAACAAACCAACAAGCCAACAAGCCAACAAGCCAACAAGCCAACAAGCCAACAAACCAACAAGCCAACAAACGAACAAACCAACAAACAAATAAACCAACAAACTAACAAACCAACAAACTAACAAACCAACAAACCAACAAACAAACAAACAAACAAACCAACAAATCAACAAACCAACAAACCAACAACCCAACAAACCAACAAACCAACAAACCAACAAGCCAACAAGCCAACAAACCAACAAACGAACAAACTAATAAACCAACAAACCAACAAACCAACAAACCAACAAACCAACAAACCAACAAGCCAACAAGCCAACAAGCCAACAAGCCAACAAACCAATAAACCACCAAACCAACAAACCAACAAACCAACAAACCAACAAACCAATAACCCAACAAACCAACAAACCAACAAACCAACATGCCAACAAGCCAACAAGCCAACAAACCAACAAGCCAACAAACAAACAAACAAACAAACCAACAAACTAACAAACTAACAAACCAACAAACCAACAAACCAACAAACCAACAAACCAACAAGCCAACAAACCAACACACCAAGAAGCCAACAAACCAACAAGCCAACAAACGAACAAACCAACAAACGAACAAACCAACAAACCACCAAACCAACAAACCAACAAACCAACAAACCAACAAACGAACAAACAAATAAACCAACATACCAACAAACCCACAAACCAACAAATCAACAAATCAACAAACCAACAAACCAACAAACCAACAAACCAACAAACCAACAAACCGTCAAACCAACAAACCAACAAACCAACATGCCAACAAGCCAACAAGCCAACAAACCAACAAGCCAACAAACGAACAAACCAACAAGCCAACAAACGAACAAACCGACAAGCAAACAAACCAACAAACCAACAAACCAACAAACCAACAAGCCAACAAACCAACAAACCAACAAACCAACAAACCAACAAACCAACAAACCAACAAACCAACAAACCAAGAAACCAAGAAACCAACAAACCAACAAACCAACAACCAACAAGCCAACAAGCCAACAAACCCACAAGCCAACAAACCAACAAACCAACAAACCAACAAACCAACAAACCAACAAACCAACAAACCAACAAACCAACAAACCAACAAACCAACAAACCAACAAACCAACAAACCAACAAACCAACAAACCAACAAACCAACAAGCCAACAAGCCAACAAACCAACAAGCCAACAAACCAAAAAACCAACAAACCAACAAGCCAACAAACTAAAAAACCAACAAGCCAACAAACCAAAAAACCAACAAACGAACAAACCAACAAACCAACAAACCAACAAACCAACAAACTAACAAACGAACAAACAAATAAACCAACAAACCAACAAACCAACAAACCAACAAACCAACAAACGAACAAACAAATAAACCAACATACCAACAAACCCACAAGCCAACAAACCAACAAGCCAACAAACGAACAAACAAATAAACCAACAAACCAACAAACCAACAAACCAACAAACCAACAAACGAACAAACAAATAAACCAACATACCAACAAACCCACAAACCAACAAATCAACAAATCAACAAACCAACAAACCAACAAACCAACAAACCAACAAACCAACAAACCGTCAAACCAACAAACCAACAAACCAACATGCCAACAAGCCAACAAGCCAACAAACCAACAAGCCAACAAACGAACAAACCAACAAGCCAACAAACGAACAAACCGACAAGCAAACAAACCAACAAACCAACAAACCAACAAACCAACAAGCCAACAAACCAACAAACCAACAAACCAACAAACCAACAAACCAACAAACCAACAAACCAACAAACCAAGAAACCAAGAAACCAACAAACCAACAAACCAACAACCAACAAGCCAACAAGCCAACAAACCCACAAGCCAACAAACCAACAAACCAACAAACCAACAAACCAACAAACCAACAAACCAACAAACCAACAAACCAACAAACCAACAAACCAACAAACCAACAAACCAACAAACCAACAAACCAACAAACCAACAAACCAACAAGCCAACAAGCCAACAAACCAACAAGCCAACAAACCAAAAAACCAACAAACCAACAAGCCAACAAACTAAAAAACCAACAAGCCAACAAACCAAAAAACCAACAAACGAACAAACCAACAAACCAACAAACCAACAAACTAACAAACTAACAAACCAACAAACCAACAAACCAACAAACCAACAAACCAACAAACCAACAAACCAACAAACCAACAAACCAACAAACCAACAAACCAACAAACCAACAAGCCAACAAACCAAAAAACCAAAAACCAACAAACCAACAAACCAACAAACCATCAAACCAACAAACTAACAAACCAACAAACCAACAAACCAACAAACCAACAAACAAACAAACCAACAAACCAACAACAACCAACAAACCAACAAACAAATACACCAACAAACCAACAAACCAACAAACCAACAAACCAACCAACCAACAAACCAACAAACCAACAAGCCAGCAAACCAAAAAACCAACAAACCAACAAACCAACAAACCAACAAACCAACAAACCAACAAACTAACAAACCAACAAACCAACAAACAAATAAACCAACAAACCAACAAAAACCAACAAACCAACAAACAAATAAACCAACAAACCAACAAACAAACAAACTAACAGACCAACAAACCAACAAGCCAACAAACCAACAAGCCAAAAAAACAAACAAACCAACAAATAAACAAACCAACAAAACAACAAACCAACAAACCAACAACCCAAAAAACCAACAAACCAATAAAACAACAAGCCAACAAACGAACAAACCAACAAACCAACAAACCAACAAACCAACAAACCAACAAACCAACAAACCAACAAGCCAAAAAGCCAACAAACTGAAAAACCAACAAACGAACAAACCAACAAACAAACAAACCAACAAACCAACAAACCAACAAACCAACAAGCGAAAAAACCAACAAGCCAACAAACGAACAAACCAACAAACGAACAAACCAACAAACAAACAAACTAACAAACGAACAAACCAACAAGCCAACAAACCAAAAAGCCAACAAACGAACAAACAATTAAACCAACAAACCAACAAACCAACAAACCAACAAACCAACAAACCAACAAACCAACAAACGAACAAACAAATAAACCAACAAACCAACAAACCAACAAACCAACAAACCAACAAACCAACAAACCAACAAACCAATAAACCAACAAACCAACAAACCAACAAACCAACAAACCAACAAACCAACAAACCAAGAAACCAACATGCCAACAAGCCAACAAGCCAACAAGCCAACAAACCAACAAAGGAACAAACCAACAAACCAACAAACCAATAAACCAAGAAACCAACAAGCCAACAAGCCAACAAGCCAACAAACCAACAAGCCAACAAACGAACAAGCCAACAAACGAACAAACCAACAAACAAACAAACCAACAAACCAGCAAACCAACAAACCAACAAACCAACAAACCAACAAACCAACAAACAAACAAACAAACAAATCAACAAACCAACAACCCAACAAACCAACAAACCAACAAACCAACAAGCCAAAAAGCCAACAAACCAACAACGAACAAACTAATAAACCAACAAACCAACAAACCAACAAACCAACAAACCAACAAGCCAACAAGCCAACAAGCCAACAAGCCAACAAACCAATAAACCAACAAACCAACAAACCAACAAACCAATAACCCAACAAACCAACAAACCAACAAACCAACATGCCAACAAGCCAACAAGCCAACAAACCAACAAGCCAACAAACAAACAAACCAACAAACTAACAAACTAACAAACCAACAAACCAACAAACCAACAAACCAACAAACCAACAAACCAACAAGCCAACAAACTAACACACCAAGAAGCCAACAAACCAACAAGCCAACAAACGAACAAACCAACAAACGAACAAACCAACAAACCACCAAACCAACAAACCAACAAACGAACAAACCAACAAGCCAACAAATAAACAAGCCAACAAACGAACAAACAAATAAACCAACAAACCAACAAACCAACAAACCAACAAACGAACAAACAAATAAACCAACATACCAACAAACCAACAAACCAACAAATCAACAAATCAACAAACCAACAAACCAACAAACCAACAAACCAACAAACCAACAAACCAACAAACCAACAAACCAACAAACCAACATGCCAACAAGCCAACAAGCCAACAAACCAACAAGCCAACAAACGAACAAACCAACAAGCCAACAAACGAACAAACCGACAAGCAAACAAACCAACAAACCAACAAACCAACAAACCAACAAACCAACAAACCAACAAACCAACAAACCAACAAACCAACAAACCAACAAACCAACAAACCAACAAACCAACAAACCAACAAACCAACAAACCAACAAACCAACAACCAACAAGCCAACAAGCCAACAAACCCACAAGCCAACAAACCAACAAACCAACAAGCCAACAAACCAACAAACCAACAAACCAACAAACCAACAAACCAACAAACCAACAAACCAACAAACCAACAAACCAACAAACCAACAAATCAACAAACCAACAAGCCAACAAACCAAAAAACCAAAAACCAACAAACCAACAAACCAACAAACCACAAGCCAACAAACTAACAAACCAACAAACCAACAAACCAACAAACCAACAAATAAACAAACCAACAAACCAACAACAACCAACAAACCAACAAACAAATACACCAACAAACCAACAAACCAACAAACCAACCAACCAACAAACCAACAAACCAACAAGCCAGCAAACCAAAAAACCAACAAACCAACAAACCAACAAACCAACAAACCAACAAACCAACAAACTAACAAACAAACAAACCAACAAACAAATAAACCAACAAACCAACAAAAACCAACAAACCTACAAACAAATAAACCAACAAACCAACAAACAAACAAACTAACAGACCAACAAACCAACAAGCCAACAAACCAACAAGCCAACAAACCAAAAAACCAACAAACCAACAAGCCAACAAACTAAAAAACCAACAAGCCAACAAACCAAAATACCAACAAACGAACAAACCAACAAACCAACAAACCAACAAACCAACAAACTAACAAACCAACAAACCAACAAACCAACAAACCAACAAACAAACAAACCAACAAACCAACAACAACCAACAAACCCACAAACAAATACACCAACAAACCAACAAACCAACAAACCAACAAACCAACCAACCAACAAACCAACAAACCAACAAGCCAGCAAACCAAAAAACCAACAAACCAACAAACCAACAAACCAACAAACCAACAAACCAACAAACTAACAAACCAACAAACCAACAAACAAATAAACCAACAAACCAACAAAAACCAACAAACCAACAAACAAATAAACCAACAAACCAACAAACAAACAAACTAACAGACCAACAAACCAACAAGCCAACAAACCAACAAGCCAAAAAAACAAACAAACCAACAAACCAACAAATAAACAAACCAACAAAACAACAAACCAACAAACCAACAAACCAACAAGCGAAAAAACCAACAAGCCAACAAACGAACAAACCAACAAACGAACAAACCAACAAACAAACAAACTAACAAACGAACAAACCAACAAGCCAACAAACCAAAAAGCCAACAAACGAACAAACAATTAAACCAACAAACCAACAAACCAACAAACCAACAAACCAACAAACCAACAAACCAACAAACGAACAAACAAATAAACCAACAAACCAACAAACCAACAAACCAACAAACCAACAAACCAACAAACCAACAAATCAACAAACCAACAAACCAACAAACCAACAAACCAACAAACCAAGAAACCAACATGCCAACAAGCCAACAAGTCAACAAGCCAACAAACCAACAAAGGAACAAACCAACAAACCAACAAACCAACAAACCAACAAACCAAGAAACCAACAAACTAACAAACAAACAAACCAACAAACAAATAAACCAACAAACCAACAAAAACCAACAAACCAACAAACAAATAAACCAACAAACCAACAAACAAACAAACTAACAGACCAACAAACCAACAAGCCAACAAACCAACAAGCCAAAAAAACAAACAAACCAACAAACCAACAAATAAACAAACCAACAAAACAACAAACCAACAAACCAACAAACCAACAAGCGAAAAAACCAACAAGCCAACAAACGAACAAACCAACAAACGAACAAACCAACAAACAAACAAACTAACAAACGAACAAACCAACAAGCCAACAAACCAAAAAGCCAACAAACGAACAAACAATTAAACCAACAAACCAACAAACCAACAAACCAACAAACCAACAAACCAACAAACCAACAAACGAACAAACAAATAAACCAACAAACCAACAAACCAACAAACCAACAAACCAACAAACCAACAAACCAACAAATCAACAAACCAACAAACCAACAAACCAACAAACCAACAAACCAACAAACCAACATGCCAACAAGCCAACAAGCCAACAAGCCAACAAACCAACAAAGGAACAAACCAACAAACCAACAAACCAACAAACCAACAAACCAAGAAACCAACAAGCCAACAAGCCAACAAGCCAACAAACCAACAAGCCAACAAACGAACAAACCAACAAACAAACAAACCATCAAACCAACAAACCAACAAACCAACAAACCAAGAAACCAACAAGCCAACAAGCCAACAAGCCAACAAACCAACAAGCCAACAAACGAACAAACCAACAAACAAACAAACCATCAAACCAACAAACCAACAAACCAACAAACCAACAAATCAACAAACAAACAAACAAACAAACCAACAAACCAACAAATCAACAAACCAACAAACAAATAAACCAACAACCCAACAAACCAACAAACCAACAAACCAACAAACAAACAAACAAACAAACCAACAAACCAACAAATCAACAAACCAACAAACAAATAAACCAACAAGCCAACAAACCAACAAACGAACAAACCAACAAACCAACAAACCAACAAACCAACAAACCAACAAACCAACAAGCCAACAAGCCAACAAGCCAACAAGCCAACAAACCAACAAGCCAACAAACGAACAAACCAATAAACAAATAAACCAACAAACCAACAAACCAACAAACTAACAACCCAACAAACCAACAAACAAACAAACCAACAAGCCAACAAGCCAACAAACCAACAAACGAACAAACCAACAAACCAACAAACCAACAAACCAACAAACCAACAAGCCAACAAGCCAACAAGCCAACAAGCCAACAAACCAATAAACCAACAAACCAACAAACCAACAAACCAACAAACCAACAAACCAACAAACCAACAAACCAACAAACCAATAACCCAACAAACCAACAAACCAACAAACCAACATGCCAACAAACCAACAAACTAACAGTTTAACAAACCAACAAACAAACAAACCAACAAACTAACAAACTAACAAACCAACAAACCAACAAACCAACAAACCAACAAGCCAACAAACTAACAAACCAACAAACCAACAAACCAACAAGCCAACAAGCCAACAAACTAAAAAACCAACAAACGAACAAACCAACAAACAAACAAACCAACAAACCAACAAACCAACAAACCAACAAGCAAAAAAACCAACAAGCCAACAAACGAACAAACCAACAAACGAACCAACCAACAAACAAACAAACTAACAAACGAACAAACCAACAAGCCAACAAACCAAAAAGCCTACAAACGAACAAACAATTAAACCAACAAACCAACAAACCAACAAACCAACAATCCAACAAACCAACAAACCAACAAACCAACAAACGAACAAACAAATAAACCAACAAACCAACAAACCAACAAACCAACAAACCAACAAACCAACAAACCAACAAATCAACAAACCAACAAACCAACAAACCAACAAACCAACAAACCAACAAACCAACAAACCAACAAACCAACAAACCAACATGCCAACAAGCCAACAAGCCAACAAGCCAACAAACCAACAAAGGAACAAACCAACAAACCAACAAACCAACAAACCAAGAAACCAACAAGCCAACAAGCCAACAAGCCAACAAACCAACAAGCCAACAAACGAACAAACCAACAAACAAACAAACCAACAAACCAACAAACCAACAAACCAACAAACCAACAAACCAACAAACCAACAAACAAACAAACAAACAAACCAACAAACCAACAAATCAACAAACCAACAAACAAATAAACCAACAACCCAACAAACCAACAAACCAACAAACCAACAAACAAACAAGCCAACAAACCAACAAACCAACAAGCCAACAAACCAACAAAGGAACAAACCAACAAACCAACAAACCAACAAGCCAACAAGCCAACAAACCAACAAACGAACAAACCAACAAACCAACAAACCAACAAACCAACAAACCAACAAGCCAACAAGCCAACAAGCCAACAAGCCAACAAACCAACAAGCCAACAAACGAACAAACCAATAAACAAATAAACCAACAAACCAACAAACCAACAAACTAACAACCCAACAAACCAACAAACAAACAAACCAACAAGCCAACAAGCCAACAAACCAACAAACGAACAAACCAACAAACCAACAAACCAACAAACCAACAAGCCAACAAACTAACAAACCAACAAACCAACAAACCAACAAGCCAACAAACCAACACACCAAGAAGCCAACAAACCAAAAAACCAACAAACGAACACCCCAACAAACAAACAAACCAACAAACCAACAAACCAACAAGCCAACAAACCAACAAACCAACAAGCCAACAAACGAACAAACCAACGAACAAATAAACCAACAAACCAACAAGCCAACAAGCCAACAAACCAACAAGCCAACAAACCAACAAACAAATAAACCAACAAATCAACAAACCAACAAACCAACAAACCAACAAACCAACAAGCCAACAAGCCAACAAACCAACAAAGGAACAAACCAACAAACCAACAAACCAACAAACCAAGAAACTAACAAGCCAACAAGCCAACAAGCCAACAAACCAACAAGCCAACAAACGAACAAACCAACAAACAAACAAACCAACAAACCAACAAACCAACAAACCAACAAACCAACAAACCAACAAACAAACAAACAAACAAACCAACAAACCAACAAATCAACAAACCAACAAACAAATAAACCAACAACCCAACAACCCAACAAACCAACAAACCAACAAACCAACAAAAAAACAAGCCAACAAACCAACAAACCAACAAGCCAACAAACCAACAAAGGAACAAACCAACAAACCAACAAACCAACAAAACAACAAGCCAACAAACCAACAAACGAACAAACCAACAAACCAACAAACCAACAAACCAACAAACCAACAAGCCAACAAGCCAACAAGCCAATAAGCCAACAAACCAACAAGCCAACAAACGAACAAACCAACAAACAAATAAACCAACAAACTAACAAACCAACAAACTAACAAACCAACAAACCAACAAACAAACAAACAAACAAACAAACAAACCAACAAATCAACAAACCAACAACCCAACAAACCAACAAACCAACAAACCAACAAGCCAATAAGCCAACAAACCAACAAACGAACAAACTAATAAACCAACAAACCAACAAACCAAAAAACCAACAAACCAACAAGCCAACAAGCCAACAAGCCAACAAGCCAACAAACCAATAAACCAACAAACCAACAAACCAACAAACCAACAAACCAATAACCCAACAAACCAACAAACCAACAAACCAACATGCCAACAAGCCAACAAGCCAACAAACCAACAAGCCAACAAACAAACAAACCAACAAACTAACAAACTAACAAACCAACAAACCAACAAACCAACAAACCAACAAACCAACAAGCCAACAAACCAACACACCAAGAAGCCAACAAACCAACAAGCCAACAAACGAACAAACCAAAAAACGACCAAACCAACAAACGACCAAACCAACAAACCAACAAACGAACAAACCAACAAGCCAACAAACCAACAAGCCAACAAACGAACAAACAAATAAACCAACAAACCAACAAACCAACAAACCAACAAACGAACAAACAAATAAAGCAACATACCAACAAACCAACAAACCAACAAATCAACAAATCAACAAACTAACAAACCAACAAACCAACAAACCAACAAACCAACAAACCAACAAACCAACAAACCAACAAACCAACATGCCAACAAGCCAACAAACCAAGAAGCCAACAAACGAACAAACCAACAAACCAACAAACGAACAAACCGACAAGCAAACAAACCAACAAACCAACAAACCAACAAACCAACAAACCAACAAACCAACAAACCAACAAACCAACAAACCAACAAACCAACAAACCAACAAACCAACAAACCAACAAACCAACAAACCAACAAACCAACAAACCACACAAACCAACAAACCAACAACCAACAAGCCAACAAGCCAACAAACCCACAAGCCAACAAACCAACAAACCAACAAACCAACAAACCAACAAACCAACAAACCAACAAACCAACAAACCAACAAACCAACAAACCAACAAACCAACAAACCAACAAGCCAACAAGCCAACAAACCAACAAGCCAACAAACCAAAAAACCAACAAACCAACAAGCCAACAAACTAAAAAACCAACAAGCCAACAAACCAAAAAACCAACAAACGAACAAACCAACAAACCAACAAACCAACAAACCAACAAACCAACAAACCAACAAACCAACAAACCAACAAACCAACAAACCAACAAACCAACAAACCAACAAACCAACAAACCAACAAATCAACAAACCAACAAGCCAACAAACCAAAAAACCAAAAACCAACAAACCAACAAACCAACAAACCAACAAACCAACAAACTAACAAACCAACAAACCAACAAACCAACAAACCAACAAACAAACAAACCAACAAACCAACAACAACCAACAAACCAACAAACAAATACACCAACAAACCAACAAACCAACAAACCAACAAACCAACAAACGAACCAACCAACAAACCAACAAACCAACAAGCCAGCAAACCAAAAAACCAACAAACCAACAAACCAACAAACCAACAAACCAACAAACCAACAAACTAACAAACCAAAAAACCAACAAACAAATAAACCAACAAACCAACAAAAACCAACAAACCAACAAACAAATAAACCAACAAACCAACAAACTAACAGACCAACAAACCAACAAGCCAACAAACCAACAAGCCAAAAAAACAAACAAACCAACAAACCAACAAACAAACAAACCAACAAACCAACAAACCAACAAACCAACAAGCGAAAAAACCAACAAGCCAACAAACGAACAAACCAACAAACGAACAAACCAACAAACATACAAACTAACAAACGAACAAACCAACAAGCCATCAAACCAAAAAGCCAACAAACGAACAAACAATTAAACCAACAAACCAACAAACCAACAAACCAACAAACCAACAAACCAACAAACGAACAAACAAATAAACCAACAAATCAACAAACCAACAAACCAACAAACCAACAAACCAACAAACCAACAAACCAACAAACCAACAAACCAACAAACCAACAAACCAACAAACCAAGAAACCAACATGCCAACAAGCCAACAAGCTAACAAGCCAACAAACCAACAAAGGAACAAACCAACAAACCAACAAACCAACAAACCAAGAAACCAACAAACCAACAAGCCAACAAGCCAACAAACCAACAAGCCAACAAACGAACAAACCAACAAACAAACAAACCAACAAACCAACAAACCAACAAACCAACAAACCAACAAACCAACAAACCAACAAACAAACAAACAAACAAACCCACAAACCAACAAATCAACAAACCAACAAACAAATAAACCAACAACCCAACAAACCAACAAACCAACAAACCAACAAACAAACAAGCCAACAAACCAACAAACCAACAAACCAACAAGCCAACAAACCAACAAAGGAACAAACCAACAAACCAACAAACCAACAAGCCAACAAGCCAACAAACCAACAAACGAACAAACCAACAAACCAACAAACCAACAAACCAACAAACCAACAAGCCAACAAGCCAACAATCCAACAAGCCAACAAACCAACAAGCCAACAAACGAACAAACCAACAAACAAATAAACCAACAAACCAACAAACCAACAAACTAACAACCCAACAAATCAACAAACCAACAAACCAACAAGCCAACAAGCCAACAAACCAACAAACGAACAAACCAACAAACCAACAAACCAACAAACCAACAAACCAACAAGCCAACAAGCCAACAAGCCAACAAGCCAACAAACCAATAAACCAACAAACCAACAAACCAACAAACCAACAAACCAATAACCCAACAAACCAACAAACCAACAAACCAACATGCCAACAAACCAACAAACTAACAAACTAACAAACCAACCAACAAACAAACCAACAAACTAACAAACTAACAAACCAACAAACCAACAAACCAACAAACCAACAAGCCAACAAACCAACACACCAAGAAGCCAACAAACCAAAAAACCAACAAACGAACACCTCAACAAACAAACAAACCAACAAACCAACAAACCAACAAACCAACAAGCCAACAAACCAACAAGCCAACAAACGAACAAACCAACAAACGAACAAACCAACAAACCACCAAACCAACAAACCAACAAACGAACAAACCAACAAGCCAACAAACCAACAAGCCAACAAACGAACAAACAAATAAACCAACAAACCAACAAACCAACAAACCAACAAACCAACAAACCAACAAACGAACAAACAAATAAACCAACATACCAACAAACCAACAAATCAACAAATCAACAAACCAACAAACCAACAAACCAACAAACCAACAAACCAACAAACCAACAAACCAACAAACCAACAAACCAACAAACCAACAAACCAACAAACCAACAAACCAACAAACGAACATGCCAACAAGCCAACAAGCCAACAAACCAACAAGCCAACAAACGAACAAACCAACAAGCCAACAAACGAACAAACCGACAAACAAACAAACCAACAAACCAACAAACCAACAAACCAACAAACCAACAAACCAACAAACCAACAAACCAACAAACCAACAAACCAACAAACCTACAAACCAACAAACCAACAAACCAACAAACCAACAAACCAACAAACCAACAAACCAACAACCAACAAACCAACAAGCCAACAAACCAACAAGCCAACAAACCAACAAACCAACAAACCAACAAACCAACAAACCAACAAACCAACAAACCAACAAACCAACAAACCAACAAACCAACAAACCAACAAACCAACAAGCCAACAAGCCAACAATCCAACAAGCCAACAAACCAAAAAACCAACAAACCAACAAGCCAACAAACCAAAAAACCAACAAGCCAACAAACCAAAAAACCAACAAACGAACAAACGAACAAACGAACAAACCAACAAACCAACAAACCAACAAACCAACAAACCAACAAACCAACAAACCAACAAACCAACAAACCAACAAACCAACAAACCAACAAACCAACAAACCAACAAACCAACAAACCAACAAGCCAACAAACCAAAAAACCAACAAACCAAAAAACCAACAAAAAAACAAACCAACAAACCAACAAACTAACAAACCAACAAACCAACAAACCAACAAACAAACAAGCCAACTAACCAACAACAACCAACAAACCAACAAACCAACAAACAAATACACCAACAAACCAACAAACCAACAAACCAACAAACCAACAAACCAACCAACCAACAAACCAACAAACCAACAAGCCAGCAAACCAAAAAACCAACAAACCAACAAACCAACAAACCAACAAACCAACAAACCAACAAACCAACAAACCAACAAACCAACAAACCAACAAACAAACAAACCAACAAACCAACAAACAAATAAACCAACAAACCAACAAAAACCAACAAACCAACAAACAAATAAACCAACAAACCAACAAACCAACAAACAAACAAACTAACAGACCAACAAACCAACAAGCCAACAAACCAACAAGCCAAAAAAACAAACAAACCAACAAACCAACAAACAAACAAACCAACAAAACAACAAACCAACAAACCAACAAACCAACAAACCAACAAACCAACAAACCAATAAACCAACAAGCCAACAAACGAACAAACCAACAAACAAACAAACCAACAAACCAACAAACCAACAAACCAACAAACCAACAAACCAACAAACCAACAAACCAACAAACCAACAAACCAACAAACCAACAAACCAACAAACCAACAAACCAACAAACCAACAAACCAACAAGCCAACAAGCCAACAAACCAAAAAACCAACAAACGAACAAACCAACAAACAAACAAAACAACAAACCAAAAAACCAACAAGCAAAAAAACCAACAAGCCAACAAACGAACAAACCAACAAACGAACAAACCAACAAACAAACAAACCAAAAAACGAACAAACCAACAAGCCAACAAACCAAAAAGCCAACAAACAAACAAACAAATAAACCAACAAACCAACAAACCAACAAACCAACAAACCAACAAACGAACAAACGAACAAACAAATAAACCAACAAGCCAATAAACCAACAAACCAACAAACCAACAAACCAACAAACCAACAAACCAACAAACCAACAAATCAACATGCCAACAAGCCAACAAACCAACAAGCCAACAAACGAACAAACCAACAAGCCAACAAACGAACAAACCAACAAACAAACAAACCAACCAACCAACAAACCAACAAACCAATAAACCAACAAACATATAAACCAACAAACCAACAAACCAACAAACAAACAAACAAACAAACCAACAAAGCAATAAACCGACAAACCAATAAGCCAACAAACGAACAAACGAACAAACCAACAAACCAACCAACAAACAAGCCTACAAACCAAAACCCAGCAAACCAACAAACCAACAAACAAACAAACCAACAAACCAACAAACCAACAAACCAACAAACCAACAAACCAACAAACCAACAAACCAACAAACCAACAAACCAACAAACCAACAAACCAACAAACAAACAAACCAATAAACCAACAAACCAACAAACCAACAAACCAACAAACCAACAAACCAACAAACCAACAAACCAACAAACCAACAAACCAACAAACCAACAAACCAACATGCCAACAAGCCAACAAGCCAACAAACCAACAAGCCAACAAACGAACAAACCGACAAACTAACAAACCAACAAACCAACAAACTAACAAACCAACAAACCAACAAACCAACAAAAACCAACAAACCAACAAACAAAAACACCAACAAACCAAAAACGAACAAACCAACAAGCCAACAAACCAACAAACCAACAAACCAAGAAACCAACAAACCAACAAACCAACAAACCAACATAACAACAAGCCAACAAGCCAATATAACAACAAGCCAACAAGCCAACAAACTAACAAGCCAACGAACGAACAACCCAACAAAGAAACAAACCAACAAACTAACAAACTAACAAACCAACAAACCAACAAACAAATAAACCAACAAACCAACAAAAACCAACAAACCAACAAACAAGTAAACCAACAAACCAACAAACCAACAAACAAACAAACTAACAGACCAACAAACCAACAAGCCAACAAACCAACAAGCCAAAAAACAAACAAACCAACAAACCAACAAACAAACAAACCAACAAAACAACAAACCAACAAACCAACAAACCAACAAACCAATAAACCAACAAGCCAACAAACGAACAAACCAACAAACAAACAAACAAACAAACCAACAAACCAACAAACCAACAAACCAACAAACCAACAAACCAACAAACCAACAAACCAACAAACCAACAAACCAACAAACCAACAAACAAACAAACCAACAAACCAACAAACCAACAAACCAACAAACCAACAAACCAACAAACCAACAAACAAACAAACCAACAAACCAACAAACCAACAAACCAACATGCCAACAAGCCAACAAGCCAACAAACCAACAAACCAACAAACCAAGAAGCCAACAAACCAACAAACCAACAAGCCAACAAGCCAACAAACCAAAAAACCAACAAACAAATAAACCAACAAACCAACAAAAACCAACAAACCAACAAACCAACAAACCAACAAACCAACAAACCAACAAACCAACAAACCAACCAACCAACAAACCAACAAACCAAGAAACCAACAAACCAACAAACCAACAAACCAACAACCCAAGAAACCAACATGCCAACAAGCCAACAAGCCAACAAACCACCAAGCTAACAAACGAACAACCCAACAAACCAAAAAACAAATAAACCAACAAACCAACAAAAACCAACAAACAAATAAACCAACAACCCAACAAACCAACAAACAAACAAACTAACAGACCAACAAACCAACAAGCCAACAAACCAACAAGCCAAAAAACAAACAAACCTACAAACCAACAAACAAACAAACCAACAAAACAACAAACCAACAAACCAACAAACCAACTACCCAAGAAACCAACATGCCAACAAGCCAACAAGCCAACAAACCACCAAGCCAACAAACGAACAACCCAACAAACCAACAAACAAATAAACCAACAAACCAACAAAAACCAATCAACCAACAAACAAATAAACCAACAAACCAACAAACTAACAAACAAACAAACTAACAGACCAACAAACTAACAAACCAACAAACCAACAAACAAACAAACCAACAAACCAACAAAAACCAACAAACCAACAAACAAATACACCAACAAACCAAAAACGAACAAACCAACAAACCAACAAACCAACAAACCAAGAAACCAACAAACCAACAAACCAACAAACCAACATAACAACAAGCCAACAAGCCAACAAACCAACAAGCCAACAAACGAACAACCCAACAAAGAAACAAACCAACAAACTAACAAACTAACAAACCAACAAACCAAGAAACAAATAAACCAACAAACCAACAAAACCCAACAAACCAACAAACAAATAAACCAATAAACCAACAAACCAACAAACCAACAAACCAACAAACCAACAAACCAACAAACCAACAAACCAACAAACCAACAAACAAACAAACGAACAAACCAACAAACTAACAAACCAACAAACCAACAAACTAACAAACCAACAAACTAACAAACCAACAAAAACCAACAAACCAACAAACAAATACACCAACAAACCAAAAACGAACAAACCAACAAACCAACAAACCAACAAACCAACAAACCAACAAACCAACAAACCAACAAACCAACAAACCAACAAACCAACATAACAACAAGCCAACAAGCCAACAAACTAACAAGCCAACAAACGAACAACCCAACAAAGAAACAAACCAACAAACTAACAAACTAACAAACTAACAAACCAACAAACAAATAAACCAACAAACCAACAAAAACCAACAAACCAACAAACCAAGAAACCAACATGCCAACAAGCCAACAAACCAACAAGCCAACAAACGAACAAACCAACAAGCCAACAAACGAACAAACCAACAAACAAACAAACCAACAAACCAACAAACCAACAAACCAATAAACCAACAAACATATAAACCAACAAACCAACAAACCAACAAACCAACAAACCAACAAACAAACAAACCAACAAAGCAATAAACCGACAAACCAATAAGCCAACAAACGAACAAACGAACAAACCAACAAACAAACAAGCCTACAAACCAAAACCCAGCAAACCAACAAACCAACAAACAAACAAACCAACAAACCAACAAACCAACAAACCAACAAACCAACAAACCAACAAACCAACAAACCAACAAACCAACAAACCAACAAACCAACAAACCAACAAACCAACAAACCAACAAACAAACAAACCAATAAACCAACAAACCAACAAACCAACAAACCAACAAACCAACAAACCAACAAACCAACAAACCAACAAACTAACAAACCAACAAACCAACAAACAAACAAACCAACATGCCAACAGGCCAACAAGCCAACAAACTAACAAGCCAACAAACGAACAAACCAACAAACTAACAAACCAACAAACCAACAAACTAACAAACCAACAAACGAACAAACCAACAAAAACCAACAAACCAACAAACAAATACACCAACAAACCAAAAACGAACAAATCAACAAACCAACAAACCAACAAACCAACAAACCAAGAAACCAACAAACCAACAAACCAACAAACCAACATAACAACAAGCCAACAAGCCAACAAACTAACAAGGCAACAAACGAACAACCCAACAAAGAAACAAACCAACAAAATAACAAACTAACAAACCAACAAACCAACAAACAAATAAACCAACAAACCAACAAAAACCAACAAACCAACAAACAAATAAACCAACAAACCAACAAACCAACAAACAAACAAACTAACAGACCAACAAACCAACAAGCCAACAAACCAACAAGCCAAAAAACAAACAAACCAACAAACCAACAAACAAACAAACCAACAAAACAACAAACCAACAAACCAACAAACCAATAAACCAACAAGCCAACAAACGAACAAACCAACAAACAAACAAACAAACAAACCAACAAACGAACAAACCAACAAACCAACAAACCAACAAACCAACAAACCAACAAACCAACAAACCAACAAACCAACAAACCAACAAACAAACAAACCAACAAACCAACAAACCAACAAACCAACAAACCAACAAACCAACAAACCAACAAACCAACAAACCAACAAACCAACAAACCAACAAACCAACAAACCAACAAACCAACAAACCAACAAACCAACAAACCAACAAACCAACAAACCAACAAACCAACAAACCAACAAACCAACAAACCAACAAACAAACAAACCAACAAACCAACAAACCAACAAACCAACAAACCAACAAACCAACAAACCAACAAACCAACAACCCAAGAAACCAACATGCCAACAAGCCAACAAGCCAACAAACCACCAAGCTAACAAACGAACAACCCAACAAACCAACAAACCAACAAACCAACAAAAACCAACAAACCAACAAACAAATAAACCAACAAACCAACAAACCAACAAACAAACAAACTAACAGACCAACAAACCAAAAAGCCAACAAACCAACAAGCCAAAAAACAAACAAACCAACAAACCAACAAACAAACAAACCAACAAAACAACAAACCAACAAACCAACAAACCAACAAACCAACAACCCAAGAAACCAACATGCCAACATGCCAACAAGCCAACAAGCCAACAAACCACCAAGCCAACAAACGAACAACCCAACAAACCAACAAACAAATAAACCAACAAACCAACAAAAACCAACAAACCAACAAACAAATAAACCAACAAACCAACAAACTAACAAACAAACAAACTAACAGACCAACAAACTAACAAACCAACAAACCAAGAAACAAACAAACCAACAAACCAACAAAAACCAACAAACCAACAAACAAATACACCAACAAACCAAAAACGAACAAACCAACAAACCAACAAACCAACAAACCAAGAAACGAACAAACCAACAAACCAACAAACCAACATAACAACAAGCCAACAAGCCAACAAACCAACAAGCCAACAAACGAACAACCCAACAAAGAAACAAACCAACAAACTAACAAACTAACAAACCAACAAACCCAGAAACAAATAAACCAACAAACCAACAAACCAACAAACAAACAAACTAACAGACCAACAAACCAACAAGCCAACAAACCAACAAGTCAAAAAACAAACAAACCAACAAACCAACAAACAAACAAACCAACAAAACAACAAACCAAAAACCAACAAACCAACAAACCAACAAACCAATAAACCAACAAACCACCAAGCCAACAAATGCACAACCCAACAAACCAACAAACAAATAAACCAACAAACCAACAAAAACCAACAAACCAACAAACAAATAAACCAACAAACCAACAAACCAACAAACAAACAAACTAACAGACCAACAAACCAACAAGCCAACAAACCAACAAGCCAAAAAACAAACAAACCAACAAACCAACAAACAAACAAACCAACAAAACAACAAACCAACAAACCAACAAACCAACAACCCAAGAAACCAACATGCCAACAAGCCAACAAGCCAACAAACCACCAAGCCAACAAACGAACAACCCAACAAACCAACAAACAAATAAACCAACAAACCAACAAAAACCAACAAACCAACAAACAAATAAACCAACAAACCAACAAACCAACAAACAAACAAACTAACAGACCAACAAACCAACAAGCCAACAAACCAACAAGCCAAAAAACCAACAAACCAACAAACCAACAAACAAACAAACCAACAAAACAACAAACCAACAAACCAACAAACCAACAACCCAAGAAACCAACACGCGAACAAGCCAACAAGCCAACAAACCACCAAGCCAACAAACGAACAACCCAACAAACCAACAAACAAATAAACCAACAAACCAACAAAAACCAACAAACAAACAAACTAACAGACCAACAAACCAACAAGCCAACAAACCAACAAGCCAAAAAAACAAACAAACCAACAAACCAACAAACAAACAAACCAACAAAACAACAAACCAACAAACCAACAAACCAACAAACCTACAAACATATAAACCAACAAGCCAACAAACGAACAAACCAACAAACAAACAAACCAACAAACAAACAAACCAACAAACCAACAAACCAACAAACCAACAAACCAACAAACCAACAAACCAACAAACCAACAAACCAACAAACCAACAAGCCAACAAACCAACAAACCAACAAGCCAACAAGCCAACAAACCAAAAAACCAACAAACGAACAAACCGACAAACAAACAAACCAACAAACCAACAAACCAACAAACCAACAAACCAACAAACCACCAAACCAACAAACCAACAAACCAATAAACCAACAAGCCAACAAACAAACAAACCAACAAACAAACAAACAAACAAACCAACAAACCAACAAACCAACAAACCAACAAACCAACAAACCAACAAACCAACAAACCAACAAACCAACAAACCAACAAACAAACAAACCAACAAACCAACAAACCAACAAACCAACAAACCAACAAACCAACAAACCAACAAACCAACAAACCAAGAAACCAACAAACCAACAAACCAACAAACCAACATGCCAACAAGCCAACAAGCCAACAAACCAACAAACCAACAAACCAACAAACCAACAAGCCAACAAACTAACAAACCAACAAGCCAACAAGCCAACAAACCAACAAACCAACAAACAAATAAACCAACAAACCAACAAAAACCAACAAACCAACAAACCAACAAACCAACAAACCAACAAACCAACAAACCAACAAACCAACCAACCAACAAACCAACAAACCAACAAACCAAGAAACTAACAAACCAACAAACCAACAAACCAACAAACCAAGAAACCAACATGCCAACAAGCCAACAAGCCAACAAACCACCAAGCCAACAAACGAACAAACCAACAAACCAACAAACAAATAAACCAACAAACCAACAAAAACCAACAAACCAACAAACAAATAAACCAACAAACCAACAAACAAACAAACTAACAGACCAACAAACCAACAAGCCAACAAAACAACAAGCCAAAAAATAAAACAAACCATCAAACCAACAAACAAACAAACCAACAAAACAACAAACCAACAAACCAACAAACCAACAAACCAACAAACCAATAAACCAACAAGCCAACAAACGAACAAACCAACAAACAAACAAACCAACAAACCAACAAACCAACAAACCAACAAACCACCAAACCACCAAACCAACAAACCAACAAACCAACAAACCAACAAACCAACAAACCAACAAGCCAACAAACCAACAAACCAAAAAGCCAACAAGCCAACAAACCAAAAAACCAACAAACCAACAAACCAACAAACAAACAAACCAACAAACCAACAAACCAACAAACCAACAAGCCAACAAACCAACAAGCCAACAAACGAACAAACCAACAAACGAACAAACCAACAAACAAACAAACCAACAAACCAACAAACCAACAAACCAACAAACCAACAAACCAACAAACCAACAAACCAACAAACCAAGAAACCAACATGCCAACAAGCCAACAAGTCAACAAACCAACAAACCAAGAAACCAACAAACCAACAAACCAACAAACCAACAAACCAACAAACCAACAAACGAACAAACCAACAAGCCAACAAACGAACAAACCAACAAACAAGCAAATCAACAAACCAACAAACCAACAAACCAACAAACCAATAAACCAACAAACATATAAACCAACAAACCAACAAACCAACAAACAAACAAACAAATAAATCAACAAACTAACAAACCAACAAACCAACAAACCAACAAACCAACAAACCAACAAACCAACAAACCAACAAACCAACAAACGAACAAACAAATAAATCAACAAACCAACAAACCAACAAACCAACAAACCAACAAACCAACAAACCAACAAACCAACAAACCAACAAACCAACAAACCAACAAACCAACAAACCAAGTAACCAACATGCCAACAAGCCAACAAGCCAACAAACCAACAAGCCAACAAACGAACAAACCAACAAGCCAACAAACGAACAAACCAACAAACAAGCAAACCAACAGACCAACAAACCAACAAACCAACAAACCAATAAACCAACAAACATATAAACCAACAAACCAACAAACCAACAAACCAACAAACAAACAAACCAACAAACCAATAAGCCAACAAACGAACAAACGAACAAACGAACAAACCAACAAACCAACAAACCAACAAACAAACAAGCCCACAAACCAAAACCCAACAAACCAACAAACCAACAAACTAACAAACCAACAAACCAACAAACCAACAAACCAACAAACCAACAAACCAACAAACCAACAAACCAACAAACCAACAACCCAACAACCCAACAAACCAACAAACAAACAAACCACCAAACCAACAAACCAACAAACCAACAAACCAACAAACCAACAAACCAACAAACCAACAAACCAACAAACCAACAAACCAACAAACCAACAAACCAACATGCCAACAAGCCAATAAGCCAACAAACCAACAAACCAACAAACTAACAAACCAACAAACCAACAAACAAACAAACCAACAAACCAACAAAAACCAACAAACCAACAAACAAATACACCAACAGACCAAAAACAAACAAACCAACAAACCAACAAACCAACAAACCAACAAACCAACAAACCAAAAAACCAACAAACCAATAAACCAACAAACCAACATAACAACAAGCCAACAAGCCAACAAACCAACAAGCCAACAAACGAACAACCCAACAAAGAAACAAACCAACAAACCAACAAACTAACAAACCAATAAACCAACAAACAAATAAACCAACAAACCAACAAAAACCAACAAACCAACAAACAAATAAACCAACAAACCAACAAACCAACAAACAAACAAACTAGCAGACCAACAAACCAACAAGCCAACAAACCAACAAGCCAAAAAACAAACAAACCAACAAACCAACAAACAAACAAACCAACAAAACAACAAACCAACAAACCAACAAACCAACAAACCAACAAACCAATAAACCAACAAGCCAACAAACAAACAAACCAACAAACAAACAAACAAACAAATCAACAAGCCAACAAACCAACAAACCAACAAACCAGCAAACCAACAAGCACACAAACCAACAAACCAACAAGCCAACAAAACAAAAAAACAACAAACGAACAAACCAACAAACAAACAAACCAACAAACCAACAAACCAAAAAACCAACAAGCCAATAAACCAACAAGCCAACAAACGAACAAACCAACAAACGAACAAACCAACAAACAAACAAACCAACAAACGAACAAACCAACAAGCCAACAAACCAAAAAGCCAACAAACGAACAAACAAATAAGCCAAAAAACTAACAAACCAACAAACCAACAAACCAACAAACGAACAAACCAAGAAACCAACATGCCAACAAGCCAACAAACCAACAAACCAACAAACCAACAAACCAACAAACCAACAAACCAACAAACCAACAAACCAACAAACCAACAAACCTACAAACCAACAAACCAACAAACCAACAAACCAACAACTAACAAACCAACAAGCCAACAAACCAACAAACCAACAAACCAACAAACCAACAAACCAACAAACCAACAAGCCAACAAACCAACAAACCAACCAACCAACAAACCAACAAACCAACAAGCCAACAAACCAACAAGCCAACAAACCAAAAAACCAACAAACCAACAAACCAACAAGCCAACAAACCAAAAACCCAACAAACCAACAAACCAAAAAACCAACAAACGAATAAACCAACAAGCCAACAAACCACCCAACTAACAAACCAACAAACCCACAAACGAACAAACAAATAAACCAACAAACCAACAAACGAACAAACCAACAAACCAACAAGCCAACAAACGAACAAACCAACAAGCCAACAAACGAACAAACCAACAAACAAACAAACCAACAAACCAACAAACCAACAAACCAACAAACCGACAAACCAACAAAACAACAAACCAACAAACCAACAAACCAACAAACCAACAAACCAACAAACCAACAAACCAACAAACCAACAACTAACAAGTCAACATGCCAACAAACCAACAAGCCAACAAACCAACAAACCAACAAACCAACAAACCAACAAACCAACAAACCAAAAAACCAACAAACCAACCAATCAACAAACCAACAAGCCAACAAACCAACAAGCCACCAAACCAAAAAACCAATAAACCAACAAGCCAACAAACCAAAAAACCAACAAACCAACAAACCAAAAAACCAACAAACGAACAAACCAACAAACCAAGAAACCAACAAACCAACCAACCAACAAACCAACAAACCAACAAACCAACAAGCCAACAAACCAACAAACCAACAAACAAATAAACCAACAAACCAACAAAAACCAACAAACCAACAAACCAACAAACCAACAAACCAACAAACCAACAAACCAACAAACCAACCAACCAACAAACCAACAAACCAACAAACCAAGAAACTAACAAACCAACAAACCAACAAACCAACAAACCAAGAAACCAACATGCCAACAAGCCAACAAGCCAACAAACCACCAAGCCAACAAACGAACAAACCAACAAACCAACAAACAAATAAACCAACAAACCAACAAAAACCAACAAACCAACAAACAAATAAACCAACAAACCAACAAACAAACAAACTAACAGACCAACAAACCAACAAGCCAACAAAACAACAAGCCAAAAAATAAAACAAACCATCAAACCAACAAACAAACAAACCAACAAAACAACAAACCAACAAACCAACAAACCAACAAACCAACAAACCAATAAACCAACAAGCCAACAAACGAACAAACCAACAAACAAACAAACCAACAAACCAACAAACCAACAAACCAACAAACCACCAAACCACCAAACCAACAAACCAACAAACCAACAAACCAACAAACCAACAAACCAACAAGCCAACAAACCAACAAACCAAAAAGCCAACAAGCCAACAAACCAAAAAACCAACAAACCAACAAACCAACAAACAAACAAACCAACAAACCAACAAACCAACAAACCAACAAGCCAACAAACCAACAAGCCAACAAACGAACAAACCAACAAACGAACAAACCAACAAACAAACAAACCAACAAACCAACAAACCAACAAACCAACAAACCAACAAACCAACAAACCAACAAACCAACAAACCAAGAAACCAACATGCCAACAAGCCAACAAGTCAACAAACCAACAAACCAAGAAACCAACAAACCAACAAACCAACAAACCAACAAACCAACAAACCAACAAACGAACAAACCAACAAGCCAACAAACGAACAAACCAACAAACAAGCAAATCAACAAACCAACAAACCAACAAACCAACAAACCAATAAACCAACAAACATATAAACCAACAAACCAACAAACCAACAAACAAACAAACAAATAAATCAACAAACTAACAAACCAACAAACCAACAAACCAACAAACCAACAAACCAACAAACCAACAAACCAACAAACCAACAAACGAACAAACAAATAAATCAACAAACCAACAAACCAACAAACCAACAAACCAACAAACCAACAAACCAACAAACCAACAAACCAACAAACCAACAAACCAACAAACCAACAAACCAACAAACCAAGTAACCAACATGCCAACAAGCCAACAAGCCAACAAACCAACAAGCCAACAAACGAACAAACCAACAAGCCAATAAACGAACAAACCAACAAACAAGCAAACCAACAGACCAACAAACCAACAAACCAACAAACCAATAAACCAACAAACATATAAACCAACAAACCAACAAACCAACAAACCAACAAACAAACAAACCAACAAACCAATAAGCCAACAAACGAACAAACGAACAAACGAACAAACCAACAAACCAACAAACCAACAAACAAACAAGCCCACAAACCAAAACCCAACAAACCAACAAACCAACAAACTAACAAACCAACAAACCAACAAACCAACAAACCAACAAACCAACAAACCAACAAACCAACAAACCAACAACCCAACAACCCAACAAACCAACAAACAAACAAACCACCAAACCAACAAACCAACAAACCAACAAACCAACAAACCAACAAACCAACAAACCAACAAACCAACAAACCAACAAACCAACAAACCAACAAACCAACATGCCAACAAGCCAATAAGCCAACAAACCAACAAACCAACAAACTAACAAACCAACAAACCAACAAACAAACAAACCAACAAACCAACAAAAACCAACAAACCAACAAACAAATACACCAACAGACCAAAAACAAACAAACCAACAAACCAACAAACCAACAAACCAACAAACCAACAAACCAAAAAACCAACAAACCAATAAACCAACAAACCAACATAACAACAAGCCAACAAGCCAACAAACCAACAAGCCAACAAACGAACAACCCAACAAAGAAACAAACCAACAAACCAACAAACTAACAAACCAATAAACCAACAAACAAATAAACCAACAAACCAACAAAAACCAACAAACCAACAAACAAATAAACCAACAAACCAACAAACCAACAAACAAACAAACTAGCAGACCAACAAACCAACAAGCCAACAAACCAACAAGCCAAAAAACAAACAAACCAACAAACCAACAAACAAACAAACCAACAAAACAACAAACCAACAAACCAACAAACCAACAAACCAACAAACCAATAAACCAACAAGCCAACAAACAAACAAACCAACAAACAAACAAACAAACAAATCAACAAACCAACAAACCAACAAACCAACAAACCAGCAAACCAACAAGCACACAAACCAACAAACCAACAAGCCAACAAAACAAAAAAACAACAAACGAACAAACCAACAAACAAACAAACCAACAAACCAACAAACCAAAAAACCAACAAGCCAATAAACCAACAAGCCAACAAACGAACAAACCAACAAACGAACAAACCAACAAACAAACAAACCAACAAACGAACAAACCAACAAGCCAACAAACCAAAAAGCCAACAAACGAACAAACAAATAAGCCAAAAAACTAACAAACCAACAAACCAACAAACCAACAAACGAACAAACCAAGAAACCAACATGCCAACAAGCCAACAAACCAACAAACCAACAAACCAACAAACCAACAAACCAACAAACCAACAAACCAACAAACCAACAAACCTACAAACCAACAAACCAACAAACCAACAAACCAACAACTAACAAACCAACAAGCCAACAAACCAACAAACCAACAAACCAACAAACCAACAAACCAACAAACCAACAAGCCAACAAACCAACAAACCAACCAACCAACAAACCAACAAACCAACAAGCCAACAAACCAACAAGCCAACAAACCAAAAAACCAACAAACCAACAAACCAACAAGCCAACAAACCAAAAAACCAACAAACCAACAAACCAAAAAACCAACAAACGAATAAACCAACAAGCCAACAAACCACCCAACTAACAAACCAACAAACCCACAAACGAACAAACAAATAAACCAACAAACCAACAAACGAACAAACCAACAAACCAACAAGCCAACAAACGAACAAACCAACAAGCCAACAAACGAACAAACCAACAAACAAACAAACCAACAAACCAACAAACCAACAAACCAACAAACCGACAAACCAACAAAACAACAAACCAACAAATCAACAAACCAACAAACCAACAAACCAACAAACCAACAAACCAACAAACCAACAACTAACAAGTCAACATGCCAACAAACCAACAAGCCAACAAACCAACAAACCAACAAACCAACAAACCAACAAACCAACAAACCAAAAAACCAACAAACCAACCAATCAACAAACCAACAAGCCAACAAACCAACAAGCCACCAAACCAAAAAACCAATAAACCAACAAGCCAACAAACCAAAAAACCAACAAACCAACAAACCAAAAAACCAACAAACGAACAAACCAACAAACCAAGAAACCAACAAACCAACCAACCAACAAACCAACAAACCAACAAACCAACAAACCAACAAACCAACAAACCAACAAACCAACAAACCAACAAGCCAACAAACCAAAAAACCAACAAACCAACAAACCAACAAACCAAAAAACCAACAAACGAAGAAACCAAAAAACCAACAAACCAACAAACCAACAAACCAACAAACCAACAAGCCAACAAACCAAAAAACCAACAAACCAAGAAACCAACAAACCAACAAACCAAAAAACCAACAAACCAACAAACCAACAAACCAACAAACCAACAAACCAACAAACCAACAAACCAACAAGCCAACATGCCAACAAGCCAACATGCCAACAAGCCAACAAGCCACCAAACCAACAAGCCAACAAACGAACACACCAACAAACAAACATAACCAACAAACCAACAAACCAACAAACCAACAAACCAATAAACCAACAAACCAACAAGCCAACAAGCCAACAAACCAAAAAACCAACAAACGAACAAACCATCAAACAAACAAACCAACAAACCAACAAACCAACAAACCAACAAACCAACAAACCAACAAGCCAACAAACCAACAAACCAGAAACGAACAAACCAACAAACAAACAAACCAACAAACGAACAAGGCATTAAGCCAACAAATCAAAAAGCCAACAAACGAATAAAAAAATAAACCAACAAACCAACAAACCAACAAACCAACAAACCAACAAACCAACAAACCAACAAGCCAACAAACCAACAAACCAACATAACAACAAGCCAAAAAGCCAACAAACCAACAAGCCAACAAACGAACAACCCAACGAAGAAGCAAACCAACAAACCAACAAACTAAAAAACCAACAAACCAACAAACAAATAAACCAACAAACCAACAAAAACCAACAAACCAACAAACAAATAAACCAACAAACCAACAAACCAACAAACAAACAAACTAACAGACCAACAAATCAACAAGCCAACAAACCAACAAGCCAAAAAACAAGCAAACCAACAAACCAACAAACAAACAAACTAACAAATCAACAAACCAACAAACCAACAAACCAACAAACCAACAAACCAAGAAACCAACAAGTCAACAAACGAACAAACCAACAAACAAACAAACAAACAATCAAACAAACCAACAAACCAACAAACCAACAAACCAACAAACCAACAAACCAACAAACCAACAAACCAACAAACCAACAAACCAACAAACAAACAAACCAACAAACCAACAAACCAACAAACCAACAAACCAACAAACCAACAAACCAACAAACCAACAAACCAACAAACCAACAAACCAACAAACCAACAAACCAACAAACCAACAAACCAACAAACCAACAAACCAACAAACCAACATGCCAACAAGCCAACAAGCCAACAAACCAACAAACCAACAAACCAACAAGCCAACAAACCAACAAACCAACAAGCCAACAAGCCAACAAACCAACAAACCAACAAACAAATAAACCAACAAACTAACAAAAACCAACAAACCAACAAACCAACAAACCAACAAACCAACAAACCAACAAACCAACAAAATAACCAACCAACAAACCAACAAACCAAGAAACCAACAAACCAACAAACCAACAAACCAACAACCCAAGAAACCAACATGCCAACAAGCCAGCAAGCCAACAAACCACCAAGCCAACAAACGAACAACCCCAGAAACCAACAAACAAATAAACCAACAAACCAACAAAAACCAACAAACCAACAAACAAATAAACCAACAAACCAACAAACCAACAAACAAACAAACAAACAAACTAACAGACCAACAAACCAACAAGCCAACAAACCAACAAGCCAAAAAACAAACAAACCAACAAACCAACAAACAAACAACCTAACAAAACAACAAACCAACAAACCAACAAACCAACAAACCAACAAACCAACAAACCAACAAACCAATAAACCAACAAGCCAACAAACGAACAAACCAACAAACCAACAAACAAACAAACCAACAAACCAACAAACCAACAAACCAACAAACCAACAAACCAACAAACCAACAAACCAACAAACCAACAAACCAACAAACCAACAAACCAACAAGCCAACAAACCAACAAACCAACAAGCCAACAAACCAAAAAAAACCAACAAACGAACAAACCAACAAACAAACAAACCAACAAACCAACAAACCAACAAACCAACAAACCAACAAACCAATAAACCAACAAGCCAACAAACGAACAAACCAACAAACAAACAAACCAACAAACCAACAAACCAACAAACCAACAAACCAACAAACCAACAAACCAACAAACCAACAAACCAACAAACCAACAAACCAACAAACAAACAAACCAACAAACCAACAAACCAACAAACCAACAAACCAACAATCCAACAAACCAACAAACCAACAAACCAACAAACCAACAAACCAACAAACCAACAAACCAACAAACCAACATGCCAACAAGCCAACAAGCCAACAAACCAACAAACCAACAAACCAACAAGCCAACAAACCAACAAACCAACAAGCCAACAAGCCAACAAACCAACAAACAAATAAACCAACAAACCAACAAAAACCAACAAACCAACAAACCAACAAACCAACAAACCAACAAACCAAGAAACCAACAAACCAACAAACCAACCAACCAACAAACCAACAAACCAAGAAACCAACAACCCAACAAACCAACAAACCAACAAACCAAGAAACCAACATGCCAACAAGCCAACAAGCCAACAAACCACCAAGCCAACAAACGAAGAAACCAACAAACCAACAAACAAGTAAACCAACAAACCAACAAAAACCAACAAACCAACAAGCCAACAAGCCAACAAACCAACAAACCAACAAAAAAATAAACCAACAAACCAACAAAAACCAACAAACCAACAAACCAACAAACCAACAAACCAACAAACCAACAAACCAACCAACCAACAAACCAACAAACCAAGAAACCAACAACCCAACAAATCAACAAACCAACAAACCAACAAACCAACAAACCAACAAGCCAACAAGCCAACAAACCAACAAACCAACAAACAAATAAACCAACAAACCAACAAAAACCAACAAAACAACAAACCAACAAACCAACAAACCAACAAACCAACAAACCAACCAACCAACAAACCAACAAACCAACAAACCAACAAACCAACAAACCAACAAACCAATAAACCAACAAGCCAACAAACGAACAAACCAACAAACCAACAAACAAACAAACGAACAAACCAACAAACCAACAAACCAACAAACCAACAAACCAACAAACCAACAAACCAACAAACCAACAAACCAACAAACCAACAAGCCAACAAACCAACAAACCAACAAGCCAACAAGCCAACAAACCAAAAAACCAACAAACGAACAAACCAACAAACAAACAAACCAACAAACCAACAAACCAACAAACCAACAAACCAACAAACCATCAAACCAATAAACCAACAAGCCACAAAACGAACAAACCAACAAACAAACAAACAAACAAACCAACAAACCAACAAACCAACAAACCAACAAACCAACAAACCAACAAACCAACAAACCAACAAACCAACAAACAAACAAACCAACAAATTAACAAACCAACAAACCAACAAACCAACAAACCAACAAACCAACAAACCAACAAACCAACAAACCAACAAACCAACAAACCAACAAACCAACAAACCAACATGCCAACAAGCCAACAAGCCAACAAACCAACAAACCAACAAACCAACAAGCCAACAAACAAACAAACCAACAAACCAACAAGCCAACAAGCCAACAAACCAACAAACCAACAAACAAATAAACCAACAAACCAACAAAAACCAACAAACCCACAAACCAACAAACCAACAAACCAACAAACCAACAAACCAACCAACCAACAAACCAACAAACCAAGAAACCAACAACCCAACAAACCAACAAACCAACAAACCAACAAACCAAGAAACCAACATGCCAACAAGCCAACAAGCCAACAGACCACCAAGCCAACAAACGAACAAACCAACAAACCAACAAACAAATAAACCAACAAACCAACAAAAACCAACAAAATAACAAACAAATAAACCAACAAACCAACAAACCAACAAACAAACAAACTAACAAACCAACAAACCAACAAGCCAACAAACCAACAATGCAAAAAACAAACAAACCAACAAACCAACAAACAAGCAAATCAACAAACCAACAAACCAACAAACCAACAAACCAATAAACCAACAAACATATAAACCAACAAACCAACAAACCAACAAACAAACAAACAAATAAATCAACAAACTAACAAACCAACAAACCAACAAACCAACAAACCAACAAACCAACAAACCAACAAACCAACAAACCAACAAACGAACAAACAAATAAATCAACAAACCAACAAACCAACAAACCAACAAACCAACAAACCAACAAACCAACAAACCAACAAACCAACAAACCAACAAACCAACAAACCAAGTAACCAACATGCCAACAAGCCAACAAGCCAACAAACCAACAAGCCAACAAACGAACAAACCAACAAGCCAACAAACGAACAAACCAACAAACAAGCAAACCAACAGACCAACAAACCAACAAACCAACAAACCAATAAACCAACAAACATATAAACCAACAAACCAACAAACCAACAAACCAACAAACAAACAAACCAACAAACCAATAAGCCAACAAACGAACAAACGAACAAACGAACAAACCAACAAACCAACAAACCAACAAACAAACAAGCCCACAAACCAAAACCCAACAAACCAACAAACCAACAAACTAACAAACCAACAAACCAACAAACCAACAAACCAACAAACCAACAAACCAACAAACCAACAAACCAACAACCCAACAACCCAACAAACCAACAAACAAACAAACCAACAAACCAACAAACCAACAAACCAACAAACCAACAAACCAACAAACCAACAAACCAACAAACCAACAAACCAACAAACCAACAAACCAACAAACCAACATGCCAACAAGCCAATAAGCCAACAAACCAACAAACCAACAAACTAACAAACCAACAAACCAACAAACAAACAAACCAACAAACCAACAAAAACCAACAAACCAACAAACAAATACACCAACAGACCAAAAACAAACAAACCAACAAACCAACAAACCAACAAACCAACAAACCAACAAACCAAAAAACCAACAAACCAATAAACCAACAAACCAACATAACAACAAGCCAACAAGCCAACAAACCAACAAGCCAACAAACGAACAACCCAACAAAGAAACAAACCAACAAACCAACAAACTAACAAACCAATAAACCAACAAACAAATAAACCAACAAACCAACAAAAACCAACAAACCAACAAACAAATAAACCAACAAACCAACAAACCAACAAACAAACAAACTAGCAGACCAACAAACCAACAAGCCAACAAACCAACAAGCCAAAAAACAAACAAACCAACAAACCAACAAACAAACAAACCAACAAAACAACAAACCAACAAACCAACAAACCAACAAACCAACAAACCAATAAACCAACAAGCCAACAAACAAACAAACCAACAAACAAACAAACAAACAAATCAACAAACCAACAAACCAACAAACCAACAAACCAGCAAACCAACAAGCACACAAACCAACAAACCAACAAGCCAACAAAACAAAAAAACAACAAACGAACAAACCAACAAACAAACAAACCAACAAACCAACAAACCAAAAAACCAACAAGCCAATAAACCAACAAGCCAACAAACGAACAAACCAACAAACGAACAAACCAACAAACAAACAAACCAACAAACGAACAAACCAACAAGCCAACAAACCAAAAAGCCAACAAACGAACAAACAAATAAGCCAAAAAACTAACAAACCAACAAACCAACAAACCAACAAACGAACAAACCAAGAAACCAACATGCCAACAAGCCAACAAACCAACAAACCAACAAACCAACAAACCAACAAACCAACAAACCAACAAACCAACAAACCAACAAACCTACAAACCAACAAACCAACAAACCAACAAACCAACAACTAACAAACCAACAAGCCAACAAACCAACAAACCAACAAACCAACAAACCAACAAACCAACAAACCAACAAGCCAACAAACCAACAAACCAACCAACCAACAAACCAACAAACCAACAAGCCAACAAACCAACAAGCCAACAAACCAAAAAACCAACAAACCAACAAACCAACAAGCCAACAAACCAAAAAACCAACAAACCAACAAACCAAAAAACCAACAAACGAATAAACCAACAAGCCAACAAACCACCCAACCAACAAACCAACAAACCCACAAACGAACAAACAAATAAACCAACAAACCAACAAACGAACAAACCAACAAACCAACAAGCCAACAAACGAACAAACCAACAAGCCAACAAACGAACAAACCAACAAACAAACAAACCAACAAACCAACAAACCAACAAACCAACAAACCGACAAACCAACAAAACAACAAACCAACAAACCAACAAACCAACAAACCAACAAACCAACAAACCAACAAACCAACAAACCAACAACTAACAAGCCAACATGCCAACAAACCAACAAGCCAACAAACCAACAAACCAACAAACCAACAAACCAACAAACCAGCAAACCAAAAAACCAACAAACCAACCAATCAACAAACCAACAAGCCAACAAACCAACAAGCCACCAAACCAAAAAACCAATAAACCAACAAGCCAACAAACCAAAAAACCAACAAACCAACAAACCAAAAAACCAACAAACGAACAAACCAACAAACCAAGAAACCAACAAACCAACCAACCAACAAACCAACAAACCAACAAACCAACAAACCAACAAACCAACAAACCAACAAACCAACAAACCAACAAACCAACAAACCAACAAGCCAACAAACCAAAAAACCAACAAACCAACAAACCAACAAACCAACAAACCAAAAAACCAACAAACGAAGAAACCAAAAAACCAACAAACCAACAAACCAACAAACCAACAAACCAACAAACCAACAAGCCAACAAACCAAAAAACCAACAAACCAAGAAACCAACAAACCAACAAACCAAAAAACCAACAAACCAACAAACCAACAAACCAACAAACCAACAAACCAACAAGCCAACATGCCAACAAGCCAACATGCCAACAAGCCAACAAGCCACCAAACCAACAAGCCAACAAACGAACACACCAACAAACAAACATAACCAACAAACCAACAAACCAACAAACCAATAAACCAACAAACCAACAAGCCAACAAGCCAACAAACCAAAAAACCAACAAACGAACAAACCATCAAACAAACAAACCAACAAACCAACAAACCAACAAACCAACAAACCAACAAACCAACAAGCCAACAAACCAACAAACCAGAAACGAACAAACCAACAAACAAACAAACCAACAAACGAACAAGGCATTAAGCCAACAAATCAAAAAGCCAACAAACGAATAAAAAAATAAACCAACAAACCAACAAACCAACAAACCAACAAACCAACAAACCAACAAACCAACAAGCCAACAAACCAACAAACCAACATAACAACAAGCCAACAAGCCAACAAACCAACAAGCCAACAAACGAACAACCCAACGAAGAAGCAAACCAACAAACCAACAAACTAAAAAACCAACAAACCAACAAACAAATAAACCAACAAACCAACAAAAACCAACAAACCAACAAACAAATAAACCAACAAACCAACAAACCAACAAACAAACAAACTAACAGACCAACAAATCAACAAGCCAACAAACCAACAAGCCAAAAAACAAGCAAACCAACAAACCAACAAACAAACAAACTAACAAATCAACAAACCAACAAACCAACAAACCAACAAACCAACAAACCAAGAAACCAACAAGTCAACAAACGAACAAACCAACAAACAAACAAACAAACAAACCAACAAACCAACAAACCAACAAACCAACAAACCAACAAACCAACAAACCAACAAACCAACAAACCAACAAACCAACAAACAAACAAACCAACAAACCAACAAACCAACAAACCAACAAACCAACAAACCAACAAACCAACAAACCAACAAACCAACAAACCAACAAACCAACAAACCAACAAACCAACAAACCAACAAACCAACAAACCAACAAACCAACAAACCAACATGCCAACAAGCCAACAAGCCAACAAACCAACAAACCAACAAACCAACAAGCCAACAAACCAACAAACCAACAAGCCAACAAGCCAACAAACCAACAAAACAACAAACAAATAAACCAACAAACTAACAAAAACCAACAAACCAACAAACCAACAAACCAACAAACCAACAAACCAACAAACCAACAAAACAACCAACCAACAAACCAACAAACCAAGAAACCAACAAACCAACAAACCAACAACCCAAGAAACCAACATGCCAACAAGCCAACAAGCCAACAAACCACCAAGCCAACAAACGAACAACCCAAGAAACCAACAAACAAATAAACCAACAAACCAACAAAAACCAACAAACCAACAAACAAATAAACCAACAAACCAACAAACCAACAAACAAACAAACAAACAAACTAACAGACCAACAAACCAACAAGCCAACAAACCAACAAGCCAAAAAACAAACAAACCAACAAACCAACAAACAAACAACCTAACAAAACAACAAACCAACAAACCAACAAACCAACAAACCAACAAACCAACAAACCAACAAACCAATAAACCAACAAGCCAACAAACGAACAAACCAACAAACCAACAAACAAACAAACCAACAAACCAACAAACCAACAAACCAACAAACCAACAAACCAACAAACCAACAAACCAACAAACCAACAAACCAACAAGCCAACAAACCAACAAACCAACAAGCCAACAAGCCAACAAACCAAAAAAAACCAACAAACGAACAAACAAACAAACAAACAAACCAACAAACCAACAAACCAACAAACCAACAAACCAACAAACCAATAAACCAACAAGCCAACAAACGAACAAACCAACAAACAAACAAACCAACAAACCAACAAACCAACAAACCAACAAACCAACAAACCAACAAACCAACAAACCAACAAACCAACAAACCAACAAACCAACAAACAAACAAACAAACAAACCAACAAACCAACAAACCAACAAACCAACAATCCAACAAACCAACAAACCAACAAACCAACAAACCAACAAACCAACAAACCAACAAACCAACAAACCAACATGCCAACAAGCCAACAAGCCAACAAACCAACAAACCAACAAACCAACAAGCCAACAAACCAACAAACCAACAAGCCAACAAGCCAACAAACCAACAAACAAATAAACCAACAAACCAACAAAAACCAACAAACCAACAAACCAACAAACCAACAAACCAACAAACCAAGAAACCAACAAACCAACAAACCAACCAACCAACAAACCAACAAACCAAGAAACCAACAACCCAACAAACCAACAAACCAACAAACCAAGAAACCAACATGCCAACAAGCCAACAAGCCAACAAACCACCAAGCCAACAAACGAAGAAACCAACAAACCAACAAACAAGTAAACCAACAAACCAACAAAAACCAACAAACCAACAAGCCAACAAGCCAACAAACCAACAAAAAAATAAACCAACAAACCAACAAAACCCAACAAACCAACAAACCAACAAACCAACAAACCAACAAACCAACCAACCAACAAACCAACAAACCAAGAAACCAACAACCCAACAAATCAACAAACCAACAAACCAACAAACCAACAAACCAACAAGCCAACAAGCCAACAAACCAACAAACCAACAAACAAATAAACCAACAAACCAACAAAAACCAACAAAACAACAAACCAACAAACCAACAAACCAACAAACCAACAAACCAACCAACCAACAAACCAACAAACCAACAATCCAACAAACCAACAAACCAACAAACCAACAAACCAACAAACCAACAAACCAACAAACCAACAAACCAACATGCCAACAAGCCAACAAGCCAACAAACCAACAAACCAACAAACCAACAAGCCAACAAACCAACAAACCAACAAGCCAACAAGCCAACAAACCAACAAACAAATAAACCAACAAACCAACAAAAACCAACAAACCAACAAACCAACAAACCAACAAACCAACAAACCAAGAAACCAACAAACCAACAAACCAACCAACCAACAAACCAACAAACCAAGAAACCAACAACCCAACAAACCAACAAACCAACAAACCAAGAAACCAACATGCCAACAAGCCAACAAGCCAACAAACCACCAAGCCAACAAACGAAGAAACCAACAAACCAACAAACAAGTAAACCAACAAACCAACAAAAACCAACAAACCAACAAGCCAACAAGCCAACAAACCAACAAAAAAATAAACCAACAAACCAACAAAACCCAACAAACCAACAAACCAACAAACCAACAAACCAACAAACCAACCAACCAACAAACCAAGAAACCAACAACCCAACAAATCAACAAACCAACAAACCAACAAACCAACAAACCAACAAGCCAACAAGCCAACAAACCAACAAACCAACAAACAAATAAACCAACAAACCAACAAAAACCAACAAAACAACAAACCAACAAACCAACAAACCAACAAACCAACAAACCAACCAACCAACAAACCAACAAACCAACAAACCAACAAACCAACAAACCAACAAACCAATAAACCAACAAGCCAACAAACGAACAAACCAACAAACCAACAAACAAACAAACGAACAAACCAACAAACCAACAAACCAACAAACCAACAAACCAACAAACCAACAAACCAACAAACCAACAAACCAACAAACCAACAAACCAACAAGCCAACAAACCAACAAACCAACAAGCCAACAAGCCAACAAACCAAAAAACCAACAAACGAACAAACCAACAAACAAACAAACCAACAAACCAACAAACCAACAAACCAACAAACCAACAAACCATCAAACCAATAAACCAACGAGCCACAAAACGAACAAACCAACAAACAAACAAACAAACAAACCAACAAACCAACAAACCAACAAACCAACAAACCAACAAACCAACAAACCAACAAACCAACAAACCAACAAACAAACAAACCAACAAATTAACAAACCAACAAACCAACAAACCAACAAACCAACAAACCAACAAACCAACAAACCAACAAACCAACAAACCAACAAACCAACAAACCAACAAACCAACATGCCAACAAGCCAACAAGCCAACAAACCAACAAACCAACAAACCAACAAGCCAACAAACCAACAAACCAACAAACCAACAAGCCAACAAGCCAACAAACCAACAAACCAACAAACAAATAAACCAACAAACCAACAAAAACCAACAAACCCACAAACCAACAAACCAACAAACCAACAAACCAACAAACCAACCAACCAACAAACCAACAAACCAAGAAACCAACAACCCAACAAACCAACAAACCAACAAACCAACAAACCAAGAAACCAACATGCCAACAAGCCAACAAGCCAACAGACCACCAAGCCAACAAACGAACAAACCAACAAACCAACAAACAAATAAACCAACAAACCAACAAAAACCAACAAAATAACAAACAAATAAACCAACAAACCAACAAACCAACAAACAAACAAACTAACAAACCAACAAACCAACAAGCCAACAAACCAACAATCCAAAAAACAAACAAACCAACAAACCAACAAACAAACAAACCAACAAAACAACAAACCAACAAACCAACAAACCAACAAACCAATAAACCAACAAGCCAACAAACGAACAAACCAACAAACAAACAAACCAACAAACCAACAAACCAACAAACCAACAAACCAACAAACCAACAAACCAACAAACCAACAAACCAACAAGCCAATAAGCCAACAAACCAATAAACCAACAAGCCAACAAGCCAACAAACCAAAAAACCAACAAACGACCAAACCAATAAACAAACAAACCAACAAACCAACAAACCAACAAACCAACAAGCCAACAAACCAACAAGCCAACAAACGAACAAACCAACAAACGAACAAACCAACAAACAAACAAACCAACAAACGAACAAATCAACAAGCCAACAAACCAAAAAGCCAACAAACGAACAAACAAATAAACCAACAAACCAACAAACCAACAAACCAACAAACCAACAAACCAACAAACCAACAAACGAACAAACAAATAAACCAACAAACCAACAAACCAACAAACCAACAAACCAACAAACCAACAAACCAACAAACCAACAAACCAACAAACCAGCAAACCAACAAACCAACAAACCAACAAACCAACAAACCAACAAACCAACAAACCAAGAAACCAACTTGCCAACAAGCCAACAAGCCAACAAACCAACAAGCCAACAAACGAACAAACCAACAAGCCAACAAACGAACAAACCAACAAACAAACAAACCAACAAACCAACAAACCAACAAACAAACAAACCAATAAACCAACAAACATAGAAACCAACAAACCAACAAACCAACAAACAAACAAACCAAAAAACCAACAAACCGACAAACCAATAAGCCAACAAACGAACAAACGAACAAACCAACAAACAAACAAGCCTACAAACCAAAACCCAACAAACCAACAAACCAAAAAACAAACAAACCAACAAACCAACAAACCAACAAACCAACAAACCAACAAACCAACAAACCAACAAACCAACAAACCAACAAACAAACAAACCAACAAACCAACAAACCAACAAACCAACAAACCAACAAACCAACAAACCAACAAACCAACAAACCAACAAACCAACAAACCAACAAACCAACAAACCAACAAACCAACAAACCAACAAGCCAACAAACCAACAAACCAACAAGCCAACAAGCCAACAAACCAAAAAAAACCAACAAACGAACAAACCAACAAACAAACAAACCAACAAACCAACAAACCAACAAACCAACAAACCAACAAACCAATAAACCAACAAGCCAACAAACGAACAAACCAACAAACAAACAAACCAACAAACCAACAAACCAACAAACCAACAAACCAACAAACCAACAAACCAACAAACCAACAAACCAACAAACCAACAAACCAACAAACAAACAAACAAACAAACCAACAAACCAACAAACCAACAAACCAACAATCCAACAAACCAACAAACCAACAAACCAACAAACCAACAAACCAACAAACCAACAAACCAACAAACCAACATGCCAACAAGCCAACAAGCCAACAAACCAACAAACCAACAAACCAACAAGCCAACAAACCAACAAACCAACAAGCCAACAAGCCAACAAACCAACAAACAAATAAACCAACAAACCAACAAAAACCAACAAACCAACAAACCAACAAACCAACAAACCAACAAACCAAGAAACCAACAAACCAACAAACCAACCAACCAACAAACCAACAAACCAAGAAACCAACAACCCAACAAACCAACAAACCAACAAACCAAGAAACCAACATGCCAACATGCCAACAAGCCAACAAACCACCAAGCCAACAAACGAAGAAACCAACAAACCAACAAACAAGTAAACCAACAAACCAACAAAAACCAACAAACCAACAAGCCAACAAGCCAACAAACCAACAAAAAAATAAACCAACAAACCAACAAAACCCAACAAACCAACAAACCAACAAACCAACAAACCAACAAACCAACCAACCAACAAACCAACAAACCAAGAAACCAACAACCCAACAAATCAACAAACCAACAAACCAACAAACCAACAAACCAACAAGCCAACAAGCCAACAAACCAACAAACCAACAAACAAATAAACCAACAAACCAACAAAAACCAACAAAACAACAAACCAACAAACCAACAAACCAACAAACCAACAAACCAACCAACCAACAAACCAACAAACCAACAATCCAACAAACCAACAAACCAACAAACCAACAAACCAACAAACCAACAAACCAACAAACCAACAAACCAACATGCCAACAAGCCAACAAGCCAACAAACCAACAAACCAACAAACCAACAAGCCAACAAACCAACAAACCAACAAGCCAACAAGCCAACAAACCAACAAACAAATAAACCAACAAACCAACAAAAACCAACAAACCAACAAACCAACAAACCAACAAACCAACAAACCAAGAAACCAACAAACCAACAAACCAACCAACCAACAAACCAACAAACCAAGAAACCAACAACCCAACAAACCAACAAACCAACAAACCAAGAAACCAACATGCCAACAAGCCAACAAGCCAACAAACCACCAAGCCAACAAACGAAGAAACCAACAAACCAACAAACAAGTAAACCAACAAACCAACAAAAACCAACAAACCAACAAGCCAACAAGCCAACAAACCAACAAAAAAATAAACCAACAAACCAACAAAACCCAACAAACCAACAAACCAACAAACCAACAAACCAACAAACCAACCAACCAACAAACCAACAAACCAAGAAACCAACAACCCAACAAATCAACAAACCAACAAACCAACAAACCAACAAACCAACAAGCCAACAAGCCAACAAACCAACAAACCAACAAACAAATAAACCAACAAACCAACAAAAACCAACAAAACAACAAACCAACAAACCAACAAACCAACAAACCAACAAACCAACCAACCAACAAACCAACAAACCAACAAACCAACAAACCAACAAACCAACAAACCAATAAACCAACAAGCCAACAAACGAACAAACCAACAAACCAACAAACAAACAAACGAACAAACCAACAAACCAACAAACCAACAAACCAACAAACCAACAAACCAACAAACCAACAAACCAACAAACCAACAAACCAACAAGCCAACAAACCAACAAACCAACAAGCCAACAAGCCAACAAACCAAAAAACCAACAAACGAACAAACCAACAAACAAACAAACCAACAAACCAACAAACCAACAAACCAACAAACCAACAAACCATCAAACCAATAAACCAACAAGCCACAAAACGAACAAACCAACAAACAAACAAACAAACAAACCAACAAACCAACAAACCAACAAACCAACAAACCAACAAACCAACAAACCAACAAACCAACAAACCAACAAACAAACAAACCAACAAATTAACAAACCAACAAACCAACAAACCAACAAACCAACAAACCAACAAACCAACAAACCAACAAACCAACAAACCAACAAACCAACAAACCAACAAACCAACATGCCAACAAGCCAACAAGCCAACAAACCAACAAACCAACAAACCAACAAGCCAACAAACCAACAAACCAACAAACCAACAAGCCAACAAGCCAACAAACCAACAAACCAGCAAACAAATAAACCAACAAACCAACAAAAACCAACAAACCCACAAACCAACAAACCAACAAACCAACAAACCAACAAACCAACCAACCAACAAACCAACAAACCAAGAAACCAACAACCCAACAAACCAACAAACCAACAAACCAACAAACCAAGAAACCAACATGCCAACAAGCCAACAAGCCAACAGACCACCAAGCCAACAAACGAACAAACCAACAAACCAACAAACAAATAAACCAACAAACCAACAAAAACCAACAAAATAACAAACAAATAAACCAACAAACCAACAAACCAACAAACAAACAAACTAACAAACCAACAAACCAACAAGCCAACAAACCAACAATCCAAAAAACAAACAAACCAACAAACCAACAAACAAACAAACCAACAAAACAACAAACCAACAAACCAACAAACCAACAAACCAATAAACCAACAAGCCAACAAACGAACAAACCAACAAACAAACAAACCAACAAACCAACAAACCAACAAACCAACAAACCAACAAACCAACAAACCAACAAACCAACAAACCAACAAGCCAATAAGCCAACAAACCAATAAACCAACAAGCCAACAAGCCAACAAACCAAAAAACCAACAAACGACCAAACCAATAAACAAACAAACCAACAAACCAACAAACCAACAAACCAACAAGCCAACAAACCAACAAGCCAACAAACGAACAAACCAACAAACGAACAAACCAACAAACAAACAAACCAACAAACGAACAAACCAACAAGCCAACAAACCAAAAAGCCAACAAACGAACAAACAAATAAACCAACAAACCAACAAACCAACAAACCAACAAACCAACAAACCAACAAACCAACAAACGAACAAACAAATAAACCAACAAACCAACAAACCAACAAACCAACAAACCAACAAACCAACAAACCAACAAACCAACAAACCAACAAACCAGCAAACCAACAAACCAACAAACCAACAAACCAACAAACCAACAAACCAACAAACCAACAAACCAAGAAACCAACTTGCCAACAAGCCAACAAGCCAACAAACCAACAAGCCAACAAACGAACAAACCAACAAGCCAACAAACGAACAAACCAACAAACAAACAAACCAACAAACCAACAAACCAACAAACAAACAAACCAACAAACATAGAAACCAACAAACCAACAAACCAACAAACAAACAAACCAAAAAACCAACAAACCGACAAACCAATAAGCCAACAAACGAACAAACGAACAAACCAACAAACCAACAAACAAACAAGCCTACAAACCAAAACCCAACAAACCAACAAACCAAAAAACAAACAAACCAACAAACCAACAAACCAACAAACCAACAAACCAACAAACCAACAAACCAACAAACCAACAAACCAACAAACAAACAAACCAACAAACCAACAAACCAACAAACCAACAAACCAACAAACCAACAAACCAACAAACCAACAAACCAACAAACCAACAAACCAACAAACCAACAAACCAACAAACCAACAAAACAACATGCCAACAAGCCAACAAGCCAACAAACCAACAAGCCAACAAACGAACAAACCAACAAACTAACAAACCAACAAACCAACAAACTAACAAACCAACAAACCAACAAACAAACAAACCAACAAACCAACAAAAACCAACAAACCAACAAACAAATACACCAACAAACCAAAAACCAACAAACCAACAAACAAACAAACCAACAAACCAACAAACCAACAAACCAACAAACCAACAAACCAACAAACCAACAAACCAACAAACCAACAAACCAACAAACCAACAAACCAACAAACCAACAAACCAACAAACCAACATGCCAACAAGCCAACAAGCCAACAAACCAACAAGCCAACAAACGAACAAACCAACAAACTAACAAACCAACAAACCAACAAACTAACAAACCAACAAACCAACAAACAAACAAACCAACAAACCAACAAAAACCAACAAACCAACAAACAAATACACCAACAAACCAAAAACGAACAAACCAACAAACCAACAAACCAACAAACCAAAAAACCAACAAACCAAGAAACCAACAAACCAACATAACAACAAGCCAACAAGCCAACAAACCAACAAGCCAACAAACGAACAACCCAACAAAGAAACAAACCAACAAACCAACAAACTAACAAACCAACAAACCAACAAACAAATAAACCAACAAACCAACAAAAACCAGCAAACCAACAAACAAATAAACCAACAAACATACAAACCAACAAACAAACAAACTAACAGACCAACAAACCAACAAACCAACAAACCAACAAACCAGCAAACCAACAAACCAACAAACCAACAAACCAAGAAACCAACATGCCAACAAACCAACAAACCAACAAACCAACAAACCAAAAAACCAACAAACCAAGAAACTAACAAACCAACATAACAATAAGCCAACAAGCCAACAAACCAACAAGCCAACAAACGAAAAACCCAATAAAGAAACAAACCAACAAACCAACAAACTAACAAACCAACAAACCAACAAACAAATAAATCAACAAACCAACAAAAACCAGCAAACCAACAAACAAATAAACCAACAAACCAACAAACCAACAAACCAACAAACCAACAAACCAACAAACCAACAAACCAACAAACCAACAAACCAACAAACCAACAAACCAAGAAACCAACATACCAACAAGCCAACAAGCCAACAAACCAACAAGCCAACAACCGAACAAACCAACAAGCCAACAAACGAACAAACCAACAAACAAACAAACCAACAAACCAACAAACCAACAAACCAATAAACCAACAAACATATAAACCAACAAACCAACAAACCAACAAACCAACAAACAAACAAACCAACAAACCAACAAACCGACAAACCAATAAGCCAACAAACGAACAAACGAACAAACCAACAAACCAACAAACAAACAAGCCTACAAACCAAAACCCAACAAACCAACAAACAAAAAAACCAACAAACCAACAAACCAACAAACCAACAAACCAACAAACCAACAAACCAACAAACCAACAAACCAACAAACCAACAAACAAACAAACCAACAAACCAACAAACCAACATGCGAACAAGCCAACAAGCCAACAAACCAACAAGCCAACAAACGAACAAACCAACAAACTAACAAACCAACAAACCAACAAACTAACAAAACAACAAACCAACAAACAAACAAACCAACAAACCAACAAAAACCAACAAACCAACAAACAAATACACCAACAAACCAAAAACGAACAAACCAACAAGCCAACAAACCAAAAAGCCAACAAACAAACAAACAAATAAACCAACAAACCAACAAACCAACAAACCAACAAACCAACAAACGAACAAACGAACAAACAAATAAACCAACAAGCCAATAAACCAACAAACCAACAAACCAACAAACCAACAAACCAACAAACCAACAAACCAACAAACCAACAAATCAACATGCCAACAAGCCAACAAACCAACAAGCCAACAAACGAACAAACCAACAAGCCAACAAACGAACAAACCAACAAACAAACAAACCAACCAACCAACAAACCAACAAACCAATAAATCAACAAACATATAAACCAACAAACCAACAAACCAACAAACAAACAAACAAACAAACCAACAAAGCAATAAACCGACAAACCAATAAGCCAACAAACAAACAAACGAACAAACCAACAAACCAACCAACAAACAAGCCTACAAACCAAAACCCAGCAAACCAACAAACCAACAAACAAACAAACCAACAAACCAACAAACCAACAAACCAACAAACCAACAAACCAACAAACCAACAAACCAACAAACCAACAAACCAACAAACCAACAAACCAACAAACCAACAAACAAACAAACCAATAAACCAACAAACCAACAAACCAACAAACCAACAAACCAACAAACCAACAAACCAACAAACCAACAAACCAACAAACCAACAAACCAACAAACCAACAAACCAACAAACCAACATGCCAACAAGCCAACAAGCCAACAAACCAACAAGCCAACAAACGAACAAACCGACAAACTAACAAACCAACAAACCAACAAACTAACAAACCAACAAACCAACAAACCAACAAAAACCAACAAACCAACAAACAAAAACACCAACAAACCAAAAACGAACGAACCAACAAGCCAACAAACCAACAAACCAACAAACCAAGAAACCAACAAACCAACAAACCAACAAACCAACATAACAACAAGCCAACAAGCCAATATAACAACAAGCCAACAAGCCAACAAACTAACAAGCCAACGAACGAACAACCCAACAAAGAAACAAACCAACAAACTAACAAACTAACAAACCAACAAACCAACAAACCAACAAACCAACAAACCAACAAACCAACAAACAAACAAACCAACAAACCAACAAACCAACATGCGAACAAGCCAACAAGCCAACAAACCAACAAGCCAACAAACGAACAAACCAACAAACTAACAAACCAACAAACCAACAAACTAACAAAACAACAAACCAACAAACAAACAAACCAACAAACCAACAAAAACCAACAAACCAACAAACAAATACACCAACAAACCAAAAACGAACAAACCAACAAGCCAACAAACCAAAAAGCCAACAAACAAACAAACAAATAAACCAACAAACCAACAAACCAACAAACCAACAAACCAACAAACGAACAAACGAACAAACAAATAAACCAACAAGCCAATAAACCAACAAACCAACAAACCAACAAACCAACAAACCAACAAACCAACAAACCAACAAATCAACATGCCAACAAGCCAACAAACCAACAAGCCAACAAACGAACAAACCAACAAGCCAACAAACGAACAAACCAACAAACAAACAAACCAACCAACCAACAAACCAACAAACCAATAAACCAACAAACATATAAACCAACAAACCAACAAACCAACAAACAAACAAACAAACAAACCAACAAAGCAATAAACCGACAAACCAATAAGCCAACAAACAAACAAACGAACAAACCAACAAACCAACCAACAAACAAGCCTACAAACCAAAACCCAGCAAACCAACAAACCAACAAACAAACAAACCAACAAACCAACAAACCAACAAACCAACAAACCAACAAACCAACAAACCAACAAACCAACAAACCAACAAACCAACAAACCAACAAACCAACAAACCAACAAACAAACAAACCAATAAACCAACAAACCAACAAACCAACAAACCAACAAACCAACAAACCAACAAACCAACAAACCAACAAACCAACAAACCAACAAACCAACAAACCAACAAACCAACAAACCAACATGCCAACAAGCCAACAAGCCAACAAACCAACAAGCCAACAAACGAACAAACCGACAAACTAACAAACCAACAAACCAACAAACTAACAAACCAACAAACCAACAAACCAACAAAAACCAACAAACCAACAAACAAAAACACCAACAAACCAAAAACGAACGAACCAACAAGCCAACAAACCAACAAACCAACAAACCAAGAAACCAACAAACCAACAAACCAACAAACCAACATAACAACAAGCCAACAAGCCAATATAACAACAAGCCAACAAGCCAACAAACTAACAAGCCAACGAACGAACAACCCAACAAAGAAACAAACCAACAAACTAACAAACTAACAAACCAACAAACCAACAAACAAATAAACCAACAAACCAACAAAAACCAACAAACCAACAAACAAATAAACCAACAAACCAACAAACCAACAAACAAACAAACTAACAGACCAACAAACCAACAAGCCAACAAACCAACACGCCAAAAAACAAACAAACCAACAAACCAACAAACAAACAAACCAACAAAACAACAAACCAACAAACCAACAAACCAACAAACCAATAAACCAACAAGCCAACAAACGAACAAACCAACAAACAAACAAACAAACAAACCAACAAACCAACAAACCAGCAAACCAACAAACCAACAAACCAACAAACCAACAAACCAACAAACCAACAAACCAACAAACCAACAAACAAACAAACCAACAAACCAACAAACCAACAAACCAACAAACCAACAAACCAACAAACAAACAAACCAACAAACCAACAAACCAACAAACCAACATGCCAACAAGCCAACAAGCCAACAAACCAACAAACCAACAAACCAAGAAGCCAACAAACCAACAAACCAACAAGCCAACAAGCCAACAAACCAAAAAACCAACAAACAAATAAACCAACAAACCAACAAAAACCAACAAACCAACAAACCAACAAACCAACAAACCAACAAACCAACAAACCAACAAACCAACAAACCAACCAACCAACAAACCAACAAACCAAGAAACCAACAAACCAACAAACCAACAAACCAACAACCCAAGAAACCAACATGCCAACAAGCCAACAAGCCAACAAACCACCAAGCTAACAAACGAACAACCCAACAAACCAAAAAACAAATAAACCAACAAACCAACAAAAACCAACAAACCAACAAACAAATAAACCAACAACCCAACAAACCAACAAACAAACAAACTAACAGACCAACAAACCAACAAGCCAACAAACCAACAAGCCAAAAAACAAACAAACCTACAAACCAACAAACAAACAAACCAACAAAACAACAAACCAACAAACCAACAAACCAACAAACCAACTACCCAAGAAACCAACATGCCAACAAGCCAACAAGCCAACAAACCACCAAGCCAACAAACGAACAACCCAACAAACCAACAAACAAATAAACCAACAAACCAACAAAAACCAATCAACCAACAAACAAATAAACCAACAAACCAACAAACTAAAAAACAAACAAACTAACAGACCAACAAACTAACAAACCAACAAACCAACAAACAAACAAACCAACAAACCAACAAAAACCAACAAACCAACAAACAAATACACCAACAAACCAAAAACGAACAAACCAACAAACCAACAAACCAACAAACCAAGAAACCAACAAACCAACAAACCAACAAACCAACATAACAACAAGCCAACAAGCCAACAAACCAACAAGCCAACAAACGAACAACCCAACAAAGAAACAAACCAACAAACTAACAAACTAACAAACCAACAAACCAAGAAACAAATAAACCAACAAACCAACAAAACCCAACAAACCAACAAACAAATAAACCAATAAACCAACAAACCAACAAACCAACAAACCAACAAACCAACAAACCAACAAACCAACAAACCAACAAACAAACAAACGAACAAACCAACAAACTAACAAACCAACAAACCAACAAACTAACAAACCAACAAACTAACAAACCAACAAAAACCAACAAACCAACAAACAAATACACCAACAAACCAAAAACGAACAAACCAACAAACCAACAAACCAACAAACCAACAAACCAACAAACCAACAAACCAACAAACCAACAAACCAACATAACAACAAGCCAACAAGCCAACAAACTAACAAGCCAACAAACGAACAACCCAACAAAGAAACAAACCAACAAACTAACAAACTAACAAACTAACAAACCAACAAACAAATAAACCAACAAACCAACAAAAACCAACAAACCAACAAACCAAGAAACCAACATGCCAACAAGCCAACAAACCAACAAGCCAACAAACGAACAAACCAACAAGCCAACAAACGAACAAACCAACAAACAAACAAACCAACAAACCAACAAACCAACAAACCAATAAACCAACAAACATATAAACCAACAAACCAACAAACCAACAAACCAACAAACCAACAAACAAACAAACCAACAAAGCAATAAACCGACAAACCAATAAGCCAACAAACGAACAAACGAACAAACCAACAAACAAACAAGCCTACAAACCAAAACCCAGCAAACCAACAAACCAACAAACAAACAAACCAACAAACCAACACACCAACAAACCAACAAACCAACAAACCAACAAACCAACAAACCAACAAACCAACAAACCAACAAACCAACAAACCAACAAACCAACAAACCAACAAACCAACAAACAAACAAACCAATAAACCAACAAACCAACAAACCAACAAACCAACAAACCAACAAACCAACAAACCAACAAACTAACAAACCAACAAATCAACAAACAAACAAACCAACATGCCAACAGGCCAACAAGCCAACAAACTAACAAGCCAACAAACGAACAAACCAACAAACTAACAAACCAACAAACCAACAAACTAACAAACCAACAAACGAACAAACCAACAAAAACCAACAAACCAACAAACAAATACACCAACAAACCAAAAACGAACAAATCAACAAACCAACAAACCAACAAACCAACAAACCAAGAAACCAACAAACCAACAAACCAACAAACCAACATAACAACAAGCCAACAAGCCAACAAACTAACAAGGCAACAAACGAACAACCCAACAAAGAAACAAACCAACAAAATAACAAACTAACAAACCAACAAACCAACAAACAAATAAACCAACAAACCAACAAAAACCAACAAACCAACAAACAAATAAACCAACAAACCAACAAACCAACAAACAAACAAACTAACAGACCAACAAACCAACAAGCCAACAAACCAACAAGCCAAAAAACAAACAAACCAACAAACCAACAAACAAACAAACCAACAAAACAACAAACCAACAAACCAACAAACCAATAAACCAACAAGCCAACAAACGAACAAACCAACAAACAAACAAACAAACAAACCAACAAACGAACAAACCAACAAACCAACAAACCAACAAACCAACAAACCAACAAATCAACAAACCAACAAACCAACAAACCAACAAACAAACAAACCAACAAACCAACAAACCAACAAACCAACAAACCAACAAACCAACAAACCAACAAACCAACAAACCAACAAACCAACAAACCAACAAACCAACAAACCAACAAACCAACAAACCAACAAACCAACAAACCAACAAACCAACAAACCAACAAACCAACAAACCAACAAACAAACAAACCAACAAACCAACAAACCAACAAACCAACAAACCAACAAACCAACAAACCAACAACCCAAGAAACCAACATGCCAACAAGCCAACAAGCCAACAAACCACCAAGCTAACAAACGAACAACCCAACAAACCAACAAACCAACAAACCAACAAAAACCAACAAACCAACAAACAAATAAACCAACAAACCAACAAACCAACAAACAAACAAACTAACAGACCAACAAACCAAAAAGCCAACAAACCAACAAGCCAAAAAACAAACAAACCAACAAACCAACAAACAAACAAACCAACAAAACAACAAACCAACAAACCAACAAACCAACAAACCAACAACCCAAGAAACCAACATGCCAACATGCCAACAAGCCAACAAGCCAACAAACCACCAAGCCAACAAACGAACAACCCAACAAACCAACAAACAAATAAACCAACAAACCAACAAAAACCAACAAACCAACAAACAAATAAACCAACAAACCAACAAACTAACAAACAAACAAACTAACAGACCAACAAACTAACAAACCAACAAACCAAGAAACAAACAAACCAACAAACCAACAAAAACCAACAAACAAATACACCAACAAACCAAAAACGAACAAAGCAACAAACCAACAAACCAACAAACCAAGAAACCAACAAACCAACAAACCAACAAACCAACATAACAACAAGCCAACAAGCCAAGAAACCAACAAGCCAACAAACGAACAACCCAACAAAGAAACAAACCAACAAACTAACAAACTAACAAACCAACAAACCCAGAAACAAATAAACCAACAAACCAACAAACCAACAAACAAACAAACTAACAGACGAACAAACCAACAAGCCAACAAACCAACAAGTCAAAAAACAAACAAACCAACAAACCAACAAACAAACAAACCAACAAAACAACAAACCAAAAACCAACAAACCAACAAACCAACAAACCAATAAACCAACAAACCACTAAGCCAACAAACGAACAACCCAACAAACCAACAAACAAATAAACCAACAAACCAACAAAAACCAACAAACCAACAAACAAATAAACCAACAAACCAACAAACCAACAAACAAACAAACTAACAGACCAACAAACCAACAAGCCAACAAACCAACAAGCCAAAAAACAAACAAACCAACAAACCAACAAACAAACAAACCAACAAAACAACAAACCAACAAACCAACAAACCAACAACCCAAGAAACCAACATGCCAACAAGCCAACAAGCCAACAAACCACCAAGCCAACAAACGAACAACCCAACAAACCAACAAACAAATAAACCAACAAACCAACAAAAACCAACAAACCAACAAACAAATAAACCAACAAACCAACAAACCAACAAACAAACAAACTAACAGACCAACAAACCAACAAGCCAACAAACCAACAAGCCAAAAAACCAACAAACCAACAAACCAACAAACAAACAAACCAACAAAACAACAAACCAACAAACCAACAAACCAACAACCCAAGAAACCAACACGCGAACAAGCCAACAAGCCAACAAACCACCAAGCCAACAAACGAACAACCCAACAAACCAACAAACAAATAAACCAACAAACCAACAAAAACCAACAAACAAACAAACTAACAGACCAACAAACCAACAAGCCAACAAACCAACAAGCCAAAAAAACAAACAAACCAACAAACCAACAAACAAACAAACCAACAAAACAACAAACCAACAAACCAACAAACCAACAAACCTACAAACCAATAAACCAACAAGCCAACAAACGAACAAACCAACAAACAAACAAACCAACAAACCAACAAACCAACAAACCAACAAACCAACAAACCAACAAACCAACAAACCAACAAACCAACAAACCAACAAACCAACAAGCCAACAAACCAACAAACCAACAAGCCAACAAGCCAACAAACCAAAAAACCAACAAACGAACAAACCGACAAACAAACAAACCAACAAACCAACAAACCAACAAACCAACAAACCAACAAACCAACAAACCAACAAACCAACAAACCAATAAACCAACAAGCCAACAAACAAACAAACCAACAAACAAACAAACAAACAAACCAACAAACCAACAAACCAACAAACCAACAAACCAACAAACCAACAAACCAACAAACCAACAAACCAACAAACCAACAAACAAACAAACCAACAAACCAACAAACCAACAAACCAACAAACCAACAAACCAACAAACCAACAAACCAACAAACCAAGAAACCAACAAACCAACAAACCAACAAACCAACATGCCAACAAGCCAACAAGCCAACAAACCAACAAACCAACAAACCAACAAACCAACAAACCAACAAGCCAACAAACTAACAAACCAACAAGCCAACAAGCCAACAAACCAACAAACCAACAAACAAATAAACCAACAAACCAACAAAAACCAACAAACCAACAAACCAACAAACCAACAAACCAACAAACCAACAAACCAACAAACCAACCAACCAACAAACCAACAAACCAACAAACCAAGAAACTAACAAACCAACAAACCAACAAACCAACAAACCAAGAAACCAACATGCCAACAAGCCAACAAGCCAACAAACCACCAAGCCAACAAACGAACAAACCAACAAACCAACAAACAAATAAACCAACAAACCAACAAACAAACAAACTAACAGACCAACAAACCAACAAGCCAATAAAACAACAAGCCAAAAAATAAAACAAACCGTCAAACCAACAAACAAACAAACCAACAAAACAACAAACCAACAAACCAACAAACCAACAAACCAACAAACCAATAAACCAACAAGCCAACAAACGAACAAACAAACAAACCAACAAACCAACAAACCAACAAACCAACAAACCACCAAACCACCAAACCAACAAACCAACAAACCAACAAACCAACAAACCAACAAACCAACAAGCCAACAAACCAACAAACCAAAAAGCCAAAAAGCCAACAAGCCAACAAGCCAACAAACCAAAAAACCAACAAACGAACAAACCAACAAACAAACAAACCAACAAACCAACAAACCAACAAACCAACAAGCCAACAAACCAACAAGCCAACAAACGAACAAACCAACAAACGAACAAACCAACAAACAAACAAACCAACAAACCAACAAACCAACAAACCAACAAACCAACAAACCAACAAACCAACAAACCAACAAACCAAGAAATACAACATGCCAACAAGCCAACAAGTCAACAAACCAACAAACTAAGAAACCAACAAACCAACAAACCAACAAACCAACAAACCAACAAACCAACAAACGAACAAACCAACAAGCCAACAAACGAACAAACCAACAAACAAGCAAACCAACAAACCAACAAACCAACAAACCAACAAACCAATAAACCAACAAACATATAAACCAACAAACCAACAAACCAACAAACAAACAAACAAATAAATCAACAAACTAACAAACCAACAAACCAACAAACCAACAAACCAACAAACCAACAAACCAACAAACCAACAAACCAACAAACGAACAAACAAATAAATCAACAAACCAACAAACCAACAAACCAACAAACCAACAAACCAACAAACCAACAAACCAACAAACCAACAAACCAACAAACCAACAAACCAACAAACCAACAAACCGAGTAACCAACATGCCAACAAGCCAACAAGCCAACAAACCAACAAGCCAACAAACGAACAAACCAACAAGCCAACAAACGAACAAACCAACAAACAAGCAAACCAACAGACCAACAAACCAACAAACCAACAAACCAATAAACCAACAAACATATAAACCAACAAACCAACAAACCAACAAACCAACAAACAAACAAACCAACAAACCAATAAGCCAACAAACGAACAAACGAACAAACCAACAAACCAACAAACAAACAAACCCACAAACCAAAACCCAACAAACCAACAAACCAACAAACTAACAAACCAACAAACCAACAAACCAACAAACCAACAAACCAACAAACCAACAAACCAACAAACCAACAAACCAACAACCCAACAACCCAACAAACCAACAAACAAACAAACCAACAAACCAACAAACCAACAAACCAACAAACCAACAAACCAACAAACCAACAAACCAACAAACCAACAAACCAACAAACCAACAAACCAACAAACCAACAAACCAACAAACCAACAAACCAACATGCCAACAAGCCAATAAGCCAACAAACCAACAAACCAACAAACTAACAAACCAACAAACCAACAAACAAACAAACCAACAAACCAACAAAAACCAACAAACCAACAAACAAATACACCAACAGACCAAAAACAAACAAACCAACAAACCAACAAACCAACAAACCAACAAACCAACAAACCAAAAAACCAACAAACCAATAAACCAACAAACCAACATAACAACAAGCCAACAAGCCAACAAACCAACAAGCCAACAAACGAACAACCCAACAAAGAAACAAACCAACAAACCAACAAACTAACAAACCAATAAACCAACAAACAAATAAACCAACAAACCAACAAAAACCAACAAACCAACAAACAAATAAACCAACAAACCAACAAACCAACAAACAAACAAACTAGCAGACCAACAAACCAACAAGCCAACAAACCAACAAGCCAAAAAACAAACAAACCAACAAACCAACAAACAAACAAACCAACAAAACAACAAACCAACAAACCAACAAACCAACAAACCAACAAACCAATAAACCAACAAGCCAACAAACGAACAAACCAACAAACAAACAAACAAACAAATCAACAAACCAACAAACCAACAAACCAACAAACCAGCAAACCAACAAGCACACAAACCAACAAACCAACAAGCCAACAAAACAAAAAAACAACAAACGAACAAACCAACAAACAAACAAACCAACAAACCAACAAACCAAAAAACCAACAAGCCAATAAACCAACAAGCCAACAAACGAACAAACCAACAAACGAACAAACCAACAAACAAACAAACCAACAAACGAACAAACCAACAAGCCAACAAACCAAAAAGCCAACAAACGAACAAACAAATAAGCCAAAAAACTAACAAACCAACAAACCAACAAACCAACAAACGAACAAACCAAGAAACCAACATGCCAACAAGCCAACAAACCAACAAACCAACAAACCAACAAACCAACAAACCAACAAACCAACAAACCAACAAACCAACAAACCTACAAACCAACAAACCAACAAACCAACAAACCAACAACTAACAAACCAACAAGCCAACAAACCAACAAACCAACAAACCAACAAACCAACAAACCAACAAACCAACAAGCCAACAAACCAACAAACCAACCAACCAACAAACCAACAAACCAACAAGCCAACAAACCAACAAGCCAACAAACCAAAAAACCAACAAACCAACAAACCAACAAGCCAACAAACCAAAAAACCAACAAACCAAAAAACCAACAAACGAATAAACCAACAAGCCAACAAACCACCCAACCAACAAACCAACAAACCCACAAACGAACAAACAAACAAACCAACAAACCAACAAACGAACAAACCAACAAACCAACAAGCCAACAAACGAACAAACCAACAAGCCAACAAACGAACAAACCAACAAACCAACAAACCAACAAACCAACAAACCAACAAACCAACAAACCAACAAACCGACAAACCAACAAAACAACAAACCAACAAACCAACAAACCAACAAACCAACAAACCAACAAACCAACAAACCAACAAACCAACAACTAACAAGCCAACATGCCAACAAACCAACAAGCCAACAAACCAACAAACCAACAAACCAACAAACCAACAAACCAACAAACCAAAAAACCAACAAACCAACCAATCAACAAACCAACAAGCCAACAAACCAACAAGCCACCAAACCAAAAAACCAATAAACCAACAAGCCAACAAACCAAAAAACCAACAAACCAACAAACCAAAAAACCAACAAACGAACAAACCAACAAACCAAGAAACCAACAAACCAACCAACCAACAAACCAACAAACCAACAAACCAACAAACCAACAAACCAACAAACCAACAAACCAACAAACCAACAAACCAACAAACCAACAAGCCAACAAACCAAAAAACCAACAAACCAACAAACCAACAAACCAACAAACCAAAAAACCAACAAACGAAGAAACCAAAAAACCAACAAACCAACAAACCAACAAACCAACAAACCAACAAGCCAACAAACCAAAAAACCAACAAACCAACAAACCAACAAACCAACAAACCAAAAAACCAACAAACCAACAAACCAACAAACCAACAAACCAACAAACCAACAAACCAACAAACCAACAAACCAACAAGCCAACATGCCAACAAGCCAACATGCCAACAAGCCAACAAGCCACCAAACCAACAAGCCAACAAACGAACACACCAACAAACAAACATAACCAACAAACCAACAAACCAACAAACCAACAAACCAATAAACCAACAAACCAACAAGCCAACAAGCCAACAAACCAAAAAACCAACAAACGAACAAACCATCAAACAAACAAACCAACAAACCAACAAACCAACAAACCAACAAACCAACAAACCAACAAGCCAACAAACCAACAAACCAGAAACGAACAAACCAACAAACAAACAAACCAACAAACGAACAAGGCATTAAGCCAACAAATCAAAAAGCCAACAAACGAATAAAAAAATAAACCAACAAACCAACAAACCAACAAACCAACAAACCAACAAACCAACAAACCAACAAACCAACAAGCCAACAAACCAACATAACAACAAGCCAACAAGCCAACAAACCAACAAGCCAACAAACGAACAACCCAACGAAGAAGCAAACCAACAAACCAACAAACTAAAAAACCAACAAACCAACAAACAAATAAACCAACAAACCAACAAAAACCAACAAACCAACAAACAAATAAACCAACAAACCAACAAACCAACAAACAAACAAACTAACAGACCAACAAACCAACAAGCCAACAAACCAACAAGCCAAAAAACAAGCAAACCAACAAACCAACAAACAAACAAACTAACAAATCAACAAACCAACAAACCAACAAACCAACAAACCAACAAACCAAGAAACCAACAAGTCAACAAACGAACAAACCAACAAACAAACAAACAAACAAACCAACAAACCAACAAACCAACAAACCAACAAACCAACAAACCAACAAACCAACAAACCAACAAACCAACAAACCAACAAACAAACAAACCAACAAACCAACAAACCAACAAACCAACAAACCAACAAACCAACAAACCAACAAACCAACAAACCAACAAACCAACAAACCAACAAACCAACAAACCAACAAACCAACAAACCAACAAACCAACAAACCAACAAACCAACATGCCAACAAGCCAACAAGCCAACAAACCAACAAACCAACAAACCAACAAGCCAACAAACCAACAAACCAACAAGCCAACAAGCCAACAAACCAACAAACCAACAAACAAATAAACCAACAAACTAACAAAAACCAACAAACCAACAAACCAACAAACCAACAAACCAACAAACCAACAAACCAACAAACCAACAAACCAACAAAACAACCAACCAACAAACCAACAAACCAAGAAACCAACAAACCAACAAACCAACAAACCAACAACCCAAGAAACCAACATGCCAACAAGCCAACAAGCCAACAAACCACCAAGCCAACAAACGAACAACCCAAGAAACCAACAAACAAATAAACCAACAAACCAACAAAAACCAACAAACCAACAAACAAATAAACCAACAAACCAACAAACCAACAAACAAACAAACTAACAGACCAACAAACCAACAAGCCAACAAACCAACAAGCCAAAAAACAAACAAACCAACAAACCAACAAACAAACAACCTAACAAAACAACAAACCAACAAACCAACAAACCAACAAACCAACAAACCAACAAACCAACAAACCAATAAACCAACAAGCCAACAAACGAACAAACCAACAAACCAACAAACAAACAAACCAACAAACCAACAAACCAACAAACCAACAAACCAACAAACCAACAAACCAACAAACCAACAAACCAACAAACCAACAAACCAACAAACCAACAAACCAAAGAGCCAACAAACCAACAAACCAACAAGCCAACAAGCCAACAAACCACAAAAAACCAACAAACGAACAAACCAACAAACAAACAAACCAACAAACCAACAAACCAACAAACCAACAAACCAACAAACCAATAAACCAACAAGCCAACAAACGAACAAACCAACAAACAAACAAACCAACAAACCAACAAACCAACAAACCAACAAACCAACAAACCAACAAACCAACAAACCAACAAACCAACAAACCAACAAACCAACAAACAAACAAACCAACAAACCAACAAACCAACAAACCAACAAACCAACAATCCAACAAACCAACAAACCAACAAACCAACAAACCAACAAACCAACAAACCAACAAACCAACAAACCAACATGCCAACAAGCCAACAAGCCAACATACCAACAAACCAACAAACCAACAAGCCAACAATCCAACAAACCAACAAGCCAACAAGCCAACAAACCAACAAACCAACAAACAAATAAACCAACAAACCAACAAAAACCAACAAACCAACAAACCAACAAACCAACAAACCAACAAACCAACAAACCAACAAACCAACAAACCAACCAACCAACAAACCAACAAACCAAGAAACCAACAACCCAACAAACCAACAAACCAACAAACCAAGAAACCAACATGCCAACAAGCCAACAAGCCAACAAACCACCAAGCCAACAAACGAAGAAACCAACAAACCAACAAACAAGTAAACCAACAAACCAACAAAAACCAACAAACCAACAAGCCAACAAGCCAACAAACCAACAAACCAACAAACCAACAAAAAAATAAACCAACAAACCAACAAAAACCAACAAACCAACAAACCAACAAACCAACAAACCAACAAACCAACCAACCAACAAACCAACAAACCAAGAAACCAACAACCCAACAAATCAACAAACCAACAAACCAACAAACCAACAAACCTACAAGCCAACAAGCCAACAAACCAACAAACCAACAAACAAATAAACCAACAAACCAACAAAAACCAACAAAACAACAAACCAACAAACCAACAAACCAACAAACCAACAAACCAACCAACCAACAAACCAACAAACCAACAAACCAACAAACCAACAAACCAACAAACCAATAAACCAACAAGCCAACAAACGAACAAACCAACAAACCAACAAACAAACAAACGAACAAACCAACAAACCAACAAACCAACAAACCAACAAACCAACAAACCAACAAACCAACAAACCAACAAACCAACAAACCAACAAGCCAACAAACCAACAAACCAACAAGCCAACAAGCCAACAAACCAAAAAACCAACAAACGAACAAACCAACAAACAAACAAACCAACAAACCAACAAACCAACAAACCAACAAACCAACAAACCATCAAACCAATAAACCAACAAGCCACAAAACGAACAAACCAACAAACAAACAAACAAACAAACCAACAAACCAACAAACCAACAAACCAACAAACCAACAAACCAACAAACCAACAAACCAACAAACAAACAAACCAACTAATTAACAAACCAACAAACCAACAAACCAACAAACCAACAAACCAACAAACCAACAAACCAACAAACCAACAAACCAACAAACCAACAAACCAACATGCCAACAAGCCAACAAGCCAACAAACCAACAAACCAACAAACCAACAAGCCAACAAACCAACAAACCAACAAACCAACAAGCCAACAAGCCAACAAACCAACAAACCAACAAACAAATAAACCAACAAACCAACAAAAACCAACAAACCCACAAACCAACAAACCAACAAACCAACAAACCAACAAACCAACCAACCAACAAACCAACAAACCAAGAAACCAACAACCCAACAAACCAACAAACCAACAAACCAAGAAACCAACATGCCAACAAGCCAACAGACCACCAAGCCAACAAACGAACAAACCAACAAACCAACAAACAAATAAACCAACAAACCAACAAAAACCAACAAAATAACAAACAAATAAACCAACAAACCAACAAACCAACAAACAAACAAACTAACAAACCAACAAACCAACAAGCCAACAAACCAACAATCCAAAAAACAAACAAACCAACAAACCAACAAACAAACAAACCAACAAAACAACAAACCAACAAACCAACAAACCAACAAACCAATAAACCAACAAGCCAACAAACGAACAAACCAACAAACAAACAAACCAACAAACCAACAAACCAACAAACCAACAAACCAACAAACCAACAAACCAACAAACCAACAAACCAACAAGCCAATAAGCCAACAAACCAATAAACCAACAAGCCAACAAGCCAACAAACCAAAAAACCAACAAACGACCAAACCAATAAACAAACAAACCAACAAACCAACAAACCAACAAACCAACAAGCCAACAAACCAACAAGCCAACAAACGAACAAACCAACAAACGAACAAACCAACAAACAAACAAACCAACAAACGAACAAACCAACAAGCCAACAAACCAAAAAGCCAACAAACGAACAAACAAATAAACCAACAAACCAACAAACCAACAAACCAACAAACCAACAAACCAACAAACCAACAAACGAACAAACAAATAAACCAACAAACCAACAAACCAACAAACCAACAAACCAACAAACCAACAAACCAACAAACCAACAAACCAACAAACCAACAAACCAACAAACCAACAAACCAACAAACCAACAAACAAACAAACCAACAAACCAACAAACCAACAAACCAACAAACCAACAAACCAAGAAACCAACTTGCCAACAAGCCAACAAGCCAACAAACCAACAAGCCAACAAACGAACAAACCAACAAGCCAACAAACGAACAAACCAACAAACAAACAAACCAACAAACCAACAAACCAACAAACAAACAAACCAATAAACCAACAAACATAGAAACCAACAAACCAACAAACCAACAAACAAACAAACCAAAAAACCAACAAACCGACAAACCAATAAGCCAACAAACGAACAAACGAACAAACCAACAAACCAACAAACAAACAAGCCTACAAACCAAAACCCAACAAACCAACAAACCAAAAAACAAACAAACCAACAAACCAACAAACCAACAAACCAACAAACCAACAAACCAACAAACCAACAAACCAACAAACCAACAAACAAACAAACCAACAAACCAACAAACCAACAAACCAACAAACCAACAAACCAACAAACCAACAAACCAACAAACCAACAAACCAACAAACCAACAAACCAACAAACCAACAAACCAACAAACCAACAAACCAACAAACCAACATGCCAACAAGCCAACAAGCCAACAAACCAACAAGCCAACAAACGAACAAACCAACAAACTAACAAACCAACAAACCAACAAACTAACAAACCAACAAACCAACAAACAAACAAACCAACAAACCAACAAAAACCAACAAACCAACAAACAAATACACCAACAAACCAAAAACCAACAAACCAACAAACAAACAAACCAACAAACCAACAAACCAACAAACCAACAAACCAACAAACCAACAAACCAACAAACCAACAAACCAACAAACCAACAAACCAACAAACCAACAAACCAACAAACCAACAAACCAACATGCCAACAAGCCAACAAGCCAACAAACCAACAAGCCAACAAACGAACAAACCAACAAACTAACAAACCAACAAACCAACAAACTAACAAACCAACAAACCAACAAACAAACAAACCAACAAACCAACAAAAACCAACAAACCAACAAACAAATACACCAACAAACCAAAAACGAACAAACCAACAAACCAACAAACCAACAAACCAAAAAACCAACAAACCAAGAAACCAACAAACCAACATAACAACAAGCCAACAAGCCAACAAACCAACAAGCCAACAAACGAACAACCCAACAAAGAAACAAACCAACAAACCAACAAACTAACAAACCAACAAACCAACAAACAAATAAACCAACAAACCAACAAAAACCAGCAAACCAACAAACAAATAAACCAACAAACATACAAACCAACAAACAAACAAACTAACAGGCCAACAAACCAACAAACCAACAAACCAACAAACCAGCAAACCAACAAACCAACAAACCAACAAACCAAGAAACCAACATGCCAACAAACCAACAAACCAACAAACCAACAAACCAAAAAACCAACAAACCAAGAAACTAACAAACCAACATAACAATAAGCCAACAAGCCAACAAACCAACAAGCCAACAAACGAAAAACCCAATAAAGAAACAAACCAACAAACCAACAAACTAACAAACCAACAAACCAACAAAAACCAGCAAACCAACAAACAAATAAACCAACAAACCAACAAACCAACAAACCAACAAACCAACAAACCAACAAACCAACAAACCAACAAACCAACAAACCAACAAACCAACAAACCAAGAAACCAACATACCAACAAGCCAACAAGCCAACAAACCAACAAGCCAACAACCGAACAAACCAACAAGCCAACAAACGAACAAACCAACAAACAAACAAACCAACAAACCAACAAACCAACAAACCAATAAACCAACAAACATATAAACCAACAAACCAACAAACCAATAAACCAACAAACAAACAAACCAACAAACCAACAAACCGACAAACCAATAAGCCAACAAACGAACAAACGAACAAACGAACAAACCAACAAACAAACAAGCCTACAAACCAAAACCCAACAAACCAACAAACAAAAAAACCAACAAACCAACAAACCAACAAACCAACAAACCAACAAACCAACAAACCAACAAACCAACAAACCAACAAACCAACAAACCAACAAACAAACAAACCAACAAACCAACAAACCAACATGCGAACAAGCCAACAAGCCAACAAACCAACAAGCCAACAAACGAACAAACCAACAAACTAACAAACCAACAAACCAACAAACTAACAAAACAACAAACCAACAAACAAACAAACCAACAAACCAACAAAAACCAACAAACCAACAAACAAATACACCAACAAACCAAAAACGAACAAACCAACAAACCAACAAACCAACAAACCAACAAACCAAAAAACCAACAAACCTAGAAACCAACAAACCAAAATAACAACAAGCCAACAAGCCAACAAACCAACAAGCCAACAAACAAACAACCCAACAAAGTAACAAACCAACAAACCAACAAACTAACAAACCAACAAACCAACAAACAAATAAACCAACAAACCAACAAAAACCAACAAACCAACAAACAAATAAACCAACAAACCAACAAACCAACAAACAAACAAACTAACAGACCAACAAACCAACAAGCCAACAAACCAACAAGCCAAAAACAAACAAACCAACAAACAAACAAACAAACAAACCAACAAAACAACAAACCAACAAACCAACAAACCAACAAACCAACAAACCAACAAACAAACAACAAACCAACAAACCAACCAACCAACAAACCAACAAACCCACAAACGAACAAACAAATAAACCAACAAACCAACAAACCAACAAACCAACAAACCAACAAGCCAACAAACGAACAAACCAACAAGCCAACAAACAAACAAACCAACAAACAAACCAACCAACAAACCAACAAACCAACAAACCAACAAACCAACAAACCAACAAACCAACAAACCAACAAACCAACAAACCAACAAACCAACAAACCAACAAACCAACAAACCAACAAACCAACAAACCAACAAACCAACAAACCAACAAACCAACAAACCAACAAACCAACAAACCAACAAACCAACAAACCAACAAACCAACAAACCAACAACTAACAAGCCAACATGCCAACAAACCAACAAACCAACAAACCAACAAACCAACAAACCAACAAACCAACAAACCAACAAACCAACAAACCAACAAACCAACAAACCAACCAACCAACAAACCAACAAACCAACAAGCCAACAAACCAACAAGCCAACAAACCAAAAAAACAACAAATTAACAAGCCAACAAACCAGAAAACCAACAAACCAACAAACCAAAAAACCAACAAACGAACAAACCAACAAACCAACAAACTAACCAACCAACAAACCAACAAACCAACAAACCAACAAACCAACAAACCAACAAACCAACAAACCAACAAGCCAACAAACCAAAAAACCAACAAACCAACAAACCCACGAACCAACAAACCAAAAAACCAACAAACGAAGAAACCAACAATCCAACAAACCAACAAACCAACAAACCAACAAACCAACAAACCAATAAGCCAACAAACCAAAAAACCAACAAACCAACAAATCAACAAGCCAACAAACCAACAAACCAACAAACCAACAAACCAACAAACCAACAAACCAACAAACCAACAAACCAACAAACCAACAAACCAACAAACCAACAAACCAACAAACCAACAAACCAACAAACCAACAAACCAAAAAACCAACAAACGAAGAAACCAACAAACCAACAAACCAACAAACCAACAAACCAACAAACCAACAAACCAACAAACCAACAAACCAACAAACCAACAAACCAACAAACCAACAAACCAACAAACCCACGAACCAACAAACCAAAAAACCAACAAACGAAGAAACCAACAAACCAACAAACCAACAAACCAACAAACCAACAAACCAATAAGCCAACAAACCAAAAAACCAACAAACCAACAAATCAACAAACCAACAAACCAACAAACCAACAAACCAACAAACCAACAAACCAACAAACATACAAACATACAAACCAACAAACCAACAAACCAACAAACCAACAAACCAACAAACCAGCATGCCAACAAGCCAACATGCCAACAAGCCAACAAGCCAACAAACCAACAAGCTAACAAACGAACAAACCAACAATTAAACATAACCAACAAACCAACAAACCAACAAACCAACAAGCCAACAAACCAACAAGCCAACAAACGAACAAACCAACAAACCAACAAACCAACAAACAAACAAACCAACAAACGAACAAACCAACAAGCCAACAAACCAAAAACCCAACAAACGAATAAACAAATAAACCAACAAACCAAAAAACCAACAAACGAACAAACCAACAAACAAACAAACCAACAAACCAACAAACCAACAAGCCAACAAACCAACAAGCCAACAAACGAACAAACCAACAAACCAACAAACTAACACACAAACAAACCAACAAACGAACAAACCAACAAGCCAACAAACCAAAAAGCCAACAAACGAATAAACAAATAAACCAACAAACCAACAAACCAACAAACCAACAAACCAACAAACCAACAAACCAACAAGCCAACAAACCAATAAGCCAACGAGCCAACAAACCAAAAAACCAACAAACGAACAAACCAATAAACAAACAAACCAACAAACCAACAAACCAACAAACCAACAAACCAAAAAACCAACAAGCCAATACACCAACAAGCAAACAAACGAACAAACCAACAAACGAACAAACCAACAAACAAACAAACCAACAAACGAACAAACCAACAAGCCAACAAACCAAAAAGCCAACAAACGAACAAACAAATAAACCATCAAACCAACAAACCAACAAACCAACAAACCTACAAACCAACAAACGAACAAACAAATAAACCAACAAACCAACAAACCAACAAACCAACAAACCAACAAACCAACAAACCAACAAACCAACAAACCAACAAACCAACAAACCAACAAACCAACAAACCAACAAACCAACAAACCAACAAACCAACAAACCAACAAACCAACAAACCAAGATGCCAACAAGCCAACAAGCCAACAAACCAACAAGCCAACAAACGAACAAACCAACAAGCCAACAAACGAACAAACCAACAAACAAACAAACCAAACAAACCAACAAACCAACAAACCAACAAACCAATAAACCAACAAACATATAAACCAACAAACCAACAAACCAACAAACCAACAAACCAACAAACCAACAAACCAACAAACGAACAAACCAACAAACCAACAAACCAACAAACCAACAAACCAACAAACCACCATGCCAACAAGCCAACAAGCCAACAAACCAACAAGCCAACAAACGAACAAACCAACAAGCCAACAAACGAACAAACCAACAAACAAACAAACCAAACAAACCAACAAACCAACAAACCAACAAACCAATAAACCAACAAACATATAAACCAACAAACCAACAAACTAACAAACCAACAAACAAACAAACCAAAAAACCAACAAACCGACAAACCAATAAGCCAACAAACGAACAAACGAACAAACCAACAAATCAACAAACAAACAAGCCTACAAACCAAAACCCAACAAACCAACAAACCAAAAAACAAACAAACCAACAAACGAACAAACCAACAAACAAACAAACAAACAAACAAACAAACCAACAAACCAACAAACCAACAAACCAACAAACCAACAAACCAACAAACCAACAAACCAACAAACCAACAAACCAACAAGCCAACAAACCAACAAACCAACAAGCCAACAAGCCAACAAAACAAAAAACCAACAAACGAACAAACCAACAAACAAACAAACCAACAAACCAACAAACCAACAAACCAAAAAACCAACAAGCCAATAAACCAACAAGCCAACAAACGAACAAACCAACAAACGAACAAACCAACAAACAAACAAACCAACAAACGAACAAACCAACAAGCCAACAAACCAACAAACCAACAAACCTACAAACCAACAAACGAACAAACAAATAAACCAACAAACCAACAAACCAACAAACCAACAAACCAACAAACCAACAAACTAACAAACCAACAAACCAGCAAACCAAGAAACCAACATGCCAACAAGCCAACAAGCCAACAAACCAACAAGCCAACAAACGAACAAACCAACAAGCCAACAAACGAACAAACCAACAAACAAACGAACCAACAAACCATTAAACCAACAAACCAATAAACCAACAAACATATAAACCAACAAACCAACAAACCAACAAACCAACAAACAAACAAACCAACAAAGCAACAAACCGACAAACCAATAAGCCAACAAACGAACAAACGAACAAACCAACAAACCAACAAACAAACAAGCCTACAAACCAAAACCCAACAAACCAACAAACCAAAAAACAAACAAACCAACAAACCAACAAACCAACAAACCAACAAACCAACAAACCAACAAACCAACAAACCAACAAACCAACAAACCAACAACTAACAAGCCAACATGCCAACAAACCAACAAACCAACAAACCAACAAACCAACAAACCAACAAACCAACAAACCAACAAACCAACGAACCAACAAACCAACAAAACAACAAACCAACAAACCAACCAACCAACAAACCAACAAACCAACAAGCCAACAAACCAACAAGCCAACAAACCAAAAAACCAACAAACCAACAAGCCAACAAACCAAAAAACCAACAAACCAACAAATCAAAAAACCAACAAACGAACAAACCAACCAACCAACAAACCAACAAACCAACACACCAACAAACCAACAAACCAACAAACCAACAAACCATCAAGCCAACAAACCAAAAAACCAACAAACCAACAAACCCACAAACCAACAAACCAAAAAACCAACAAACGAAGAAACCAACAAACCAACAAACCAACAAACCAACAAACCAACAAACCAACAAACCAACAAACCAATAAGCCAACAAACCAAAAAATCAACAAACCAACAAACCAACAAACCAACAAACCAACAAACCAACAAACCAACAAACCAACAAACCAACAAACCAACAAACCAACAAACCAACAAACCAACAAACCAACAAACCAACAAACCAACAAACCAACAAACCAACAAACCAGCATGCCAACAAGCCAACATGCCAACAAGCCAACAAGCCAACAAACCAACAAGCCAACAAACGAACAAACCAACAATTAAACATAACCAACAAACCAACAAACCAACAAACCAATAAACCAACAAACCAACAAGCTAACAAGCCAACAAACCAAAAAACCAACAAACGAACAAACCAACAAACAAACAAACCAACAAACCAACAAACCAACAAACCAACAAGCCAACAAACCAACAAGCCAACAAACGAACAAACCAACAAACCAACAAACCAACAAACAAACAAACCAACAAACGAACAAACCAACAAGCCAACAAGCCAAAAAGCCAACAAATGAATAAACAAATAAACCAACAAACCAACAAACCAACAAACCAACAAACCAACAAACCAACAAACCAACAAGCCAACAAACCAATAAGCCAACGAGCCAACAAACCAAAAAACCAACAAACAAACAAACCAACAAAAAAACAAACCAACAAACCAACAAACCAAAAAACCAACAAGCCAATACACCAACAAACCAACAAACGAACAAACCAACAAACGAACAAACCAACAAACAAACAAACCAACAAACGAACAAACCAACAAGCCAACAAACCAAAAAGCCAACAAACGAACAAACAAATAAACCAACAAACCAACAAACTAACAAACCAACAAACCTACAAACCAACAAACGAACAAACAAATAAACCAACAAACCAACAAACCAACAAACCAACAAACCAACAAACCAACAAACCAACAAACCAACAAACCAAGAAAAAAACATGCCAACAAGCCAACTAGCCAACAAACCAACAAGCCAACAAACGAACAAACCAACAAGCCAACAAACGAACAAACCAACAAACTAACAAACCAAACAAACCAACAAACCAACAAACCAACAAACCAATAAACCAACACACATATAAACCAACAAACCAACAAACTAACAAACCAACAAACAAACAAACCAACAAACCAACAAACCAACAAGCCAACAAACCAACAAGCCAACAAACGAACAAACCAACAAACCAACAAACCAACAAACAAACAAACCAACAAACGAACAAACCAACAAGCCAACAAGCCAAAAAGCCAACAAATGAATTTACAAATAAACCAACAAACCAACAAACCAACAAACCAACAAACCAACAAACCAACAAGCCAACAAACCAATAAGCCAACGAGCCAACAAACCAAAAAACCAACAAACAAACAAACCAACAAAAAAACAAACCAACAAACCAACAAACCAACAAGCCAATACACCAACAAACCAACAAACGAACAAACCAACAAACGAACAAACCAACAAACAAACAAACCAACAAACGAACAAACCAACAAGCCAACAAACCAAAAAGCCAACAAACGAACAAACAAATAAACCAACAAACCAACAAACCAACAAACCAACAAACCTACAAACCAACAAACGAACAAACAAATAAACCAACAAACCAACAAACCAACAAGCCAACAAACCAACAAGCCAACAAACCAAAAAACCAACAAACCAACAAGCCAACAAACCAAAAAACCAACAAACCAACAAATCAAAAAACCAACAAACGAACAAACCAACAAACCAACAAACCAACCAACCAACAAACCAACAAACCAACACACCAACAAACCAACAAACCAACAAACCAACAAACCATCAAGCCAACAAACCAAAAAACCAACAAACCAACAAACCCACAAACCAACAAACCAAAAAACCAACAAACGAAGAAACCAACAAACCAACAAACCAACAAACCAACAAACCAACAAACCAATAAGCCAACAAACCAAAAAACCAACAAACCAACAAACCAACAAACCAACAAACCAACAAACCAACAAACCAACAAACCAACAAACCAACAAACCAACAAACCAACAACCAACAAACCAACAAACCAACAAACCAACAAACCAACAAACCAACAAACCAACAAACCAACAAACCAACAAACCAACAAACCAGCATGCCAACAAGCCAACATGCCAACAAGCCAACAAGCCAACAAACCAACAAGCAAACAAACGAACAAACCAACAATTAAACATAACCAACAAACCAACAAACCAACAAACCAATAAACCAACAAACCAACAAGCTAACAAGCCAACAAACCAAAAAACCAACAAACGAACAAACCAACAAACAAACAAACCAACAAACCAACAAACCAACAAACCAACAAGCCAACAAACCAACAAGCCAACAAACGAACAAACCAACAAACCAACAAACCAACAAACAAACAAACCAACAAACGAACAAACCAACAAGCCAACAAGCCAAAAAGCCAACAAATGAATAAACAAATAAACCAACAAACCAACAAACCAACAAACCAACAAACCAACAAACCAACAAACCAACAAGCCAACAAACCAATAAGCCAACGAGCCAACAAACCAAAAAACCAACAAACAAACAAACCAACAAAAAAACAAACCAACAAACCAAAAAACCAACAAGCCAATACACCAACAAACCAACAAACGAACAAACCAACAAACGAACAAACCAACAAACAAACAAACCAACAAACGAACAAACCAACAAGCCAACGAACCAAAAAGCCAACAAACGAACAAACAAATAAACTAACAAACCAACAAACCAACAAACCAACAAACCTACAAACCAACAAACGAACAAACAAATAAACCAACAAACCAACAAACCAACAAACCAACAAACCAACAAACCAACAAACCAACAAACCAACAAACCAATAAACCAACAAACCAAGAAAAAAACATGCCAACAAGCCAACAAGCCAACAAACCAACAAGCCAACAAACGAACAAACCAACAAGCCAACAAACGAACAAACCAACAAACAAACAAACCAAAGAAACCAACAAACCAACAAACCAACAAACCAATAAACCAACACACATATAAACCAACAAACCAACAAACTAACAAACCAACAAACAAACAAACCAAAAAACCAACAAACCGACAAACCAATAAGCCAACAAACGAACAAACCAACAAACCAACAAACCAACAACCAAACAAGCCTACAAACCAAAACCCAACAAACCAACAAACTAAAAAACAAACAAACCAACAAACGAACAAACCAACAAACAAACAAACAAATAAACAAACAAACTAACAAACCAACAAACCAACAAACCAACAAACCAACAAACCAACAAACCAACAAACCAACAAGCCAACAAACCAACAAACCAACAAGCCAACAAGCCAACAAAACAAAAAACCAACAAACGAACAAACCAGCAAACAAACAAACCAACAAACCAACAAACCAAAAAACCAACAAGCCAATAAACCAACAAGCCAACAAACGAAAAAACCAACAAACGAACAAACCAACAAACAAACAAACCATCAAACGAACAAACCAACAAACAAACATACCAACAAATTACAATCCAACAAACCAACAAACCAATAAACCAACAAACATATAAACCAACAAACCAACAAACCAACAAACCAACAAACAAACAAACCAACAAAGCAACAAACCGACAAACCAATAAGCCAACAAACGAACAAACGAACAAACCAACAAACCAACAAACAAACAAGCCTACAAACCAAAACCCAACAAACCAACAAACCAAAAAACAAACAAACAAACAAACCAACAAACCAACAAACCAACAAACCAACAAACCAACAAACCAACAAACCAACAAACCAACATGCCAACAAGCCAACAAGCCAACAAACCAACAAACGAACAAACCAACAAACTAACAAACCAACAAACCAACAAACTAACAAACCAACAAACAAACAAACCAAAAAAACCTACAAACCAACAAACAAATACACCAACAAACCAAAAACGAACAAACCAACAAACCAACAAACCAACAAACCAAAAAACCAACAAACCAAGAAACCAACAAACCAACATAACAACAAGCCAACAAGCCAACAAACCAACAAGCCAACAAACGAACAACCCAACAAAGAAACAAACCAACAAACCAACAAACTAACAAACCAATAAACCAACAAACAAATAAACCAACAAACCAACAAAAACCAATAAATCAACAAACAAATAAACCAACAAACCAACAAACCAACAAACAAACAAACTAACAGACCAACAAACCAACAAGCCAACAAACCAACAAGCCAAAAAACAAACAAACCAACAAACCAACAAACAAACAAACCAACAAAACAACAAACCAACAAACCAACAAACCAACAAACCAACAAACCAATAAACCAACAAGCCAACAAACGAACAAACCAACAAACAAACAAACAAACAAACAAACCAACAAACCAACAAACCAACAAACCAACAAACCAACAAACCAACAAACCAACAAACCAACAAACCAACAAGCCAACAAACTAACAAACCAACTAGCCAACAAGCCAACAAAACAAAAAACCAACAAACGAACAAACCAACAAACAAACAAACCAACAAACCAACAAACCAAAAAACCAACAAGCCAATAAACCAACAAACCAAAAAGCCAACAAACGAACAAATAAATGAGCCAAAAAACTAAAAAACCAACAAACCAACAAACCAACAAACGAACAAACAAATAAACCAAGAAACCAACAAACCAACAAACCAACAAACCAACAAACCAACAAACCAACAAACGAACAAACCAACGAACCAACAAACCAACAAACCAAGAAACCAACATGCCAACAAGCCAACAAGCCAACAAACCAACAAACCAACAAACCAACAAACCAACAAGCCAACAAACCAACAAACCAACAAACCAACAAACCAACAAACCAACAAACCAACAAACCAACAACTAACAAGCCAACATGCCAACAAACCAACAAGCCAACAAACCAACAAACCAACAAACCAACAAACCAACAAACCAACAAACTAACAAACCAACCAACCAACCAACCAACAAACCAACAAACCAACAAGCCAACAAACCAAAAAACCAACAAACCAACAAGCCAACAAACCAAAAAACCAACAAACCAACAAACCAAAAAACCAACAAACGAACAAATCAACAAACCAACAAACCAACCAACCAACAAACCAACAAACCCACAAACGAACAAACAAATAAACCAACAAACCAACAAACCAACAAACCAACAAACCTACAAGCCAACAAACGAACAAACCAACAAGCCAACAAACGAACAAACCAACAAACAAACAAACCAACAAACCAACAAACCAACAAACCAACAAACCAACAAACCAACAAACCAACAAACCAACAAACCAACAAACCAACAAACCAACAAACCAACAAACAAATAAACAAACAAACTAACAAACCAACAAACCAACAAACCAACAAACCAACAAACCAACAAACCAACAAACCAACAAGCCAACAAACCAACAAACCAACAAGCCAACAAGCCAACAAAACAAAAAACCAACAAACGAACAAACCAGCAAAAAAACAAACCAACAAACCAACAAACCAACAAACCAACAAACCAACAAACCAACAAACCAACAAACCAACAAACCAGCATGCCAACAAGCCAACATGCCAACAAGCCAACAAGCCAACAAACCAACAAGCCAACAAACGAACAAACCAACAAACAAACATAACCAACAAACCAACAAACCAACAAACCAATAAACCAACAAACCAACAAGCCAACAAACCAAAAAACCAACAAACCAACAAACCCACAAACCAACAAACCAAAAAACCAACAAACGAAGAAACCAACAAACCAACAAACCAACAAACCAACAAACCAACAAACCAACAAACCAACAAACCAATAAGCCAACAAACCAAAAAACCAACAAACCAACAAACCAACAAACCAACAAACCAACAAACCAACAAACCAACAAACCAGCATGCCAACAAGCCAACATGCCAACAAGCCAACAAGCCAACAAACCAACAAGCCAACAAACGAACAAACCAACAAACAAACATAACCAACAAACAAACAAACCAACAAACCAACAAACCAATAAACCAACAAACCAATAAGCCAACAAGCCAACAAACCAAATAACCAACAAACGAACAAACCAACAAACAAACAAACCAACAAACCAACAAACCAACAAACCAACAAGCCAACAAACCAACAAGCCAACAAACGAACAAACCAACAAACGAACAAACTAACAAACAAACAAACCAACAAACGAACAAACCAAGAAGCCAACAAACCAAAAAGCCAACAACCGAATAAACAAATAAACCAACAAACCAACAAACCAACAAACCCACAAACCAACAAACCAACAAACCAACAAGCCAACAAACCAACAAGCCAACGAGCCAACAAACCAAAAAACCAACAAACGAACAAACCAACAAACAAACAAACCATCAAACCAACAAACCAAAAAACCAACAAGCCAATAAACCAACAAGCCAACAAACGAACAAACCAACAAACGAACAAACCAACAAACAAACAAACCAACAAACGAACAAACCAACTAGCCAACAAACCAAAAACCAACAAACGAACAAACAAATAAGCCAACAAACTAACAAACCAACAAACCAACAAACCAACAAACGAACAAACAAATAAACCAACAAACCAACAAACCAGCAAACCAACAAACCAACAAACCAACAAACAAACAAACCAACAAACCAACAAACCAACAAACCAACAAACCAAGAAACCAACATGCCAACAAACCAAAAAACCAACAAACGAAGACAGCAACAAAACCACAAACCAACAAACCAACAAACCAACAAACCAACAAACCAACAAACCAATAAGGCAACAAACCAAAAAACCAACAAACCAACAAACCAACAAACCAACAAACCAACAAGCCAACAAACCAACAAACCAACAAACCAACAAACCAACAAACCAACAAACCAACAAACCAACAAACCAACATGCCAACAAGACAACATGCCAACATGCCAACAAGCCTACAAGCCAACAAACCAACAAGCCAACAAACGAACAAACCAACAAACAAACAAACCAACAAACCAACAAACCAACAAACCAACAAACCAATAAACCAAAAACCAACAAGCCAACAAGCCAACAAACCAAAAAACCAACAAACGAACAAACCAACAACCAAACAAACCAACAAACCAACAAACCAACAAGCCTACAAACCAACAAGCTAACAAACGAACAAACCAACAAATGAACAAACCAACAAACAAACAAACCAAAAAACGAACAAACCAACAAGCCAACAAACCAAAAAGCCAACAAACGAACAAATAAATAAACCAACAAACCAACAAACCAACAAACCAACAAACCAACAAGCCAATAAACCAACCAGCCAACGAGCCAACAAACCAAAAAACCAACAAACGAACAAACCAACAAACAAACACACCAACAAACCCACAAACCAAAAAACCAACAAGCCAATAAACCAACAAGCCAACAAACAAACAAACCAACAAACCAACAAACCAACAAACAAACAAACCAACAAACGAACAAACCGACAAGCCAACAAACCAAAAAGCCAACAAACGAACAAACAAATAAACCAATAAACTAACAAACCAACAAACCAACAAACCAACAAACGAACAAACAAATAAACCAACAAACCAACAAACCAACAAACCAACAAACCAACAAACAAACAAACCAACAAACCAACAAACCAACAAACCAACAAACCAAGAAACCAACATGCCAACAAGCCAACAAGCCAACAAACCAACAAGCCAAAAATCGAACAAACCAATAAGCCAACAAACGAACAAACCAACAAACAAACAAACCAACAAACCAACAAACCAACAAACCAACAAACCAACAAACCAACAAACCAACAAACCAACAAACCAACAAACCCACGAACCAACAAACCAACAAACCAACAAACCAACAACTAACAAGCCAACATGCCAACAAACCAACAAGCCAACAAACCCAACAAACCAACAAACCAACAAACCAACAAACCAACAAACCAACAAACCAACAAACCAACAAACCAACAAACCAACAAGCCAACAAACCAACAAGCCAACGAGCCAACAAACCAAAAAACCAACAAACGAACAAACCAACAAACAAACAAACCAACAAACCAACAAACCAAAAAACCAACAAGCCAATAAACCAACAAGCCAACAAGCCAACAAGCCAACAAACGAACAAACCAACAAGCCAACAAACCAACAAACCAACAAACCAACAAACCAACAAACCAACAAACCAACAAGCCAACAAACCAACAGACCAACAAACCAACAAACCAACAAACCAACAAACCAACAAACCAACAAGCCAACAAACCAACAAACCAAAAAACCAACAAAAGAACAAACCAACAAACAAACAAACCAACAAACCAACAAACCAAAAAACCAACAAGCCAATAAACCAACAAGCCAACAAGCCAACAAGCCAACAAACGAACAAACCAACAAGCCAACAAACCAACAAACCAACAAACCAACAAACCAACAAACCAACAAACCAACAAATCAACAAACCAACAATCCAACAAACCAACAAACCAACAGACCAACAAACCAACAAACCAACAAACCAACAAACCAACAAACCAACAAACCAACAAGCCAACAAACCAACAAGCCAACGAGCCAACAAACCAAAAAACCAACAAAAGAACAAACCAACAAACAAACAAACCAACAAACCAACAAACCAAAAAACCAACAAGCCAATAAACCAACAAGCCAACAAGCCAACAAGCCAACAAACGAACAAACCAACAAGCCAACAAACCAACAAACCAACAAACCAACAAACCAACAAACCAACAAACCAACAAACCAACAAGCCAACAAACCAACCGACCAACAAACCAACAAACCAACAAACCACCAAACCAACAAACCAACAAACCAAAAAACCAACAAACGAAGAAACCAACAAACCAACAAACCAACAAACCAACAAACCAATAAGCCAACAAACCAAAAAACCAACAAACCAACAAACCAACAAACCAACAAACCAACAAACCAACAAACCAACAAACGAACAAACCAACAATCCAACAAACCAAAAAGCCAACAAACGAACAAACAAATAAACCAACAAACTAACAAACCAACAAACCAACAAACGAACAAACAAATAAACCAACAAACCAACAAACCAACAAACCAACAAACCAACAAACCAACAAACCAACAAACCAACAAACCAATAAACCAAGAAACCAACATGCCAACAAGCCAACAAGCCAACAAACCAACAAGCCAACAAACGAACAAACCAATAAGCCAACAAACGAACAAACCAACAAACAAACAAACCAACAAACCAACAAACCAACAAACCAACAAACCAACAAACCAACAAACCAACAAACCAACAAACCAACAAACCAACAAACCAACAAACCAACAAACCAACAAACCAACAAACCAACAACTAACAAGCCAACATGCCAACAAACCAACAAGCCAACAAACCAACAAACCAACAAACCAACAAACCAACAAACCAACAAACCAACAAACCAACAAACCAACAAACCAACAAACCAACAAACCAACAAACCAACTACCAACAAACCAACAAACCAACAAGCCAACAAACCAACAAGCCAACAAACCAAAAAACCAACAAACCAACAAGCCAACAAACCAAAAAACCAATAAACCAACAAACCAAAAAACCAACAAACAAACAAACCAACAAACCAACAAACCAACAAACCAACCAACCAACAAACCAACAAACCAACAAACCAACAAACCAACAAACCAACAAGCCAACAAACCAAAAAACCAACACACCAAAAAACGAACAAACGAAGAAACCAACAAACCAACAAACCAACAAACCAACAAACCAACAAACCAATAAGCCAACAAACCAAAAAACCAACAAACCAACAAACCAACAAACCAACAAACCAACAAACCAACAAACCAACAAACCAACAAACCAACAAACCAACAAACCAACAAACCAACAAACCAACAAACCAAAATGCAACAAGCCAACATGCCAACAAGCCAACAAACGAACAAACCAACAAACAAACAAACCAACAAACCAACAAACCAACAAACCAACAAACAACAAACCAACAAACCAACAAACCAACAAACCAACAAACCAACAACTAACAAGCCAACATGCAAACAAACCAACAAGCCAACAAACCAACAAACCAACAAACCAACAAACCAACAAACCAACAAACCAACAAACCAACAAACCAACAAACCAACAAACCAACAAACCAACAAACCAACAAACCAACAAACCAACAAACCAACAAACCAACAAACCAACAAACCAACAACTAACAAGCCAACATGCCAACAAACCAACAAGCCAACAAACCAACAAACCAACAAACCAACAAACCAACAAACCAACAAACCAACAAACCAACAAACCAACAAACCAACAAACCAACAAACCAACAAACCAACTACCAACAAACCAACAAACCAACAAGCCAACAAACCAACAAGCCAATAAACCAAAAAACCAACAAACCAACAAGCCAACAAACCAAAAAACCAATAAACCAACAAACCAAAAAACCAACAAACAAACAAACCAACAAACCAACAAACCAACAAACCAACCAACCAACAAACCAACAAACCAACAAACCAACAAACCAACAAACCAACAAGCCAACAAACCAACAAACTAACAAATTAACAAGCCAACAAACCAACAAACCAACAAGCCAACAAGCCAACAAACCAAAAAACCAACAAAGGAACAAACCAACAAACAAACACACCAACAAACCAACAAACCAACAAACCAACAAGCCAACAAACCAACAAGCCAACAAACCAACAAACCAACAAACCAACAAACCAACAAACCAACAAATCAACAAACCAACAAACCAACAACTAACAAGCCAACATGCGAACAAACCAACAAGCCAACAAACCAACAAACCAGCAAACCAACAAACCAACAAACCAACAAACCAACAAACCAACAAACCAATAAACCAACAAGCCAACAAACCAACAAGCCAACGAGCCATCAAGCCAACAAACGAACAAACCAACAAGCCAACAAACCAACAAACCAACAAACCAACAAACCAACAAACCAACAAACCAACAAATCAACAAACCAACAAACCAACAACTAACAAGCCAACATGCCAACAAACCAACAAGCCAACAAACCAACAAACCAACAAACCAACAAACCAACAAACCAACAAACCAACAAATCAACAAACCAACAAACCAACAACTAACAAGCCAACATGCCGACAAACCAACAAGCCAACAAACCAACAAACCAACAAACCAACGAACCAACAAACCAACAAACCAACAAACCAACAAACCAACAAACCAACAAACCAACAAACCAATAAACCAACAAGCCAACAAACCAACAAGCCAACGGGCCATCATACCAAAAAACCAACATACGAACAAACCAACAAACAAACAAACCAACAAACCAACAAACCAAAAACCCAACAAGCCAATAAACCAACAAGCCGACAAGCCAACAAGCCAACAAACGAACAAACCAACAAGCCAACAAACCAACAAACCAACAAACCAACAAACCAACAAACCAACAAACCAACAAACCAACAAGCCAACAAACCAACAGACCAACAAACCAACAAACCAACAAACCAACAAACCAACAAACCAACAAGCCAACAAACCAACAAGCCAACGAGCCAACAAACCAAAAAACCAACAAAAGAACAAACCAACAAACAAACAAACCAACAAACCAACAAACCAAAAAACCAACAAGACAATAAACCAACAAGCCAACAAACGAACAAACCAACAAACGAACAAACCAACAAACAAACAAACCAACAAACGAACAAACCAATAAGCCAACAAACCAAAAAGCCAACAAACGAACAAAACAATAAACCAACGAACTAACAAACTAAAAAACCAACAATCAAACAAACCAACAAACCAACAAACCAACAAACCAACCAACCAACAAACCAACAAACCAACAAACCAACAAACCAACAAACCAACAAGCCAACAAACCAAAAAACTAACAAACCAACAAACCAACAAACCAAAAAACCAACAAACCAACAAACCAACAAACCAACAAACCAACAAACCAACAAACCAACAAACCAACAAACCAACAAACTAACAAACCAACAAACCAACAAACCAACAAACCAACATGCCAACAAGCCAACTTGCCAACAAGCCAACAAACGAACAAACCAACAAACAAACAAACCAACAAACCAACAAACCAACAAACCAATAAATCAACAAGCCAACAAACGAACAAACCAACAAACAAACAACCCAACAAACCAACAAACCAACAAACCAACAAACCAACAAACCAACAAACCAACAAACCAACAAACCAACAAACCAACAAGCCAACAAACCAACAAACCAACAAGCCAACAAGCCAAAAAACCAAAAAACCAACAAAGGAACAAACCAACAAACAAACACACCAACAAACCAACAAACTAACAAACCAACAAGCCAACAAACCAATAAGCCAACAAACGAACAAACCAACAAACGAACAAACCAACAAACAAACAAAGCAACAAACAAACAAACCAACAAGCCAACAAACCAAAAAGCCAACAAACGAACAAACAAATAAACCAACAAACCAACAAACCAACAAACGAACAAACCAACAAACCAACGAACCAACAAACCAACAAACCAACAAACCAACAAACCAACAAACCAACAAACCAATAAACTAACAAGCCAACAAACCAACAAGCCAACGGGCCATCATACCAAAAAACCAACATACGAACAAACCAACAAACAAACAAACCAACAAACCAACAAACCAAAAACCCAACAAGCCAATAAACCAACAAGCCGACAAGCCAACAAGCCAACAAACGAACAAACCAACAAGCCAACAAACCAACAAACCAACAAACCAACAAACCAACAAACCAACAAACCAACAAACCAACAAGCCAACAAACCAACAGACCAACAAACCAACAAACCAACAAACCAACAAACCAACAAACCAACAAGCCAACAAACCAACAAGCCAACGAGCCAACAAACCAAAAAACCAACAAAAGAACAAACCAACAAACAAACAAACCAACAAACCAACAAACCAAAAAACCAACAAGACAATAAACCAACAAGCCAACAAACGAACAAACCAACAAACGAACAAACCAACAAACAAACAAACCAACAAACGAACAAACCAATAAGCCAACAAACCAAAAAGCCAACAAACGAACAAAACAATAAACCAACGAACTAACAAACTAAAAAACCAACAAACAAACAAACCAACAAACCAACAAACCAACAAACCAACCAACCAACAAACCAACAAACCAACAAACCAACAAACCAACAAACCAACAAGCCAACAAACCAAAAAACTAACAAACCAACAAACCAACAAACCAAAAAACCAACAAACCAACAAACCAACAAACCAACAAACCAACAAACCAACAAACCAACAAACCAACAAACCAACAAACTAACAAACCAACAAACCAACAAACCAACAAACCAACATGCCAACAAGCCAACTTGCCAACAAGCCAACAAACGAACAAACCAACAAACAAACAAACCAACAAACCAACAAACCAACAAACCAATAAATCAACAAGCCAACAAACGAACAAACCAACAAACAAACAACCCAACAAACCAACAAACCAACAAACCAACAAACCAACAAACCAACAAACCAACAAACCAACAAACCAACAAACCAACAAGCCAACAAACCAACAAACCAACAAGCCAACAAGCCAAAAAACCAAAAAACCAACAAAGGAACAAACCAACAAACAAACACACCAACAAACCAACAAACTAACAAACCAACAAGCCAACAAACCAATAAGCCAACAAACGAACAAACCAACAAACGAACAAACCAACAAACAAACAAAGCAACAAACAAACAAACCAACAAGCCAACAAACCAAAAAGCCAACAAACGAACAAACAAATAAACCAACAAACCAACAAACCAACAAACGAACAAACCAACAAACCAACAAACCAACAAACGAACAAACAAATAAACCAACAAACCAACAAACCAACAAACGAACAAACCAACAAACCAACAAACCAACAAACCAACAAACCAACAAACCAACAAACCAACAAACCAACAAACCAACAAACCAACAAACCAACATGCCAACAAGCCAACAAACAAACAAACCAACAAGCCAACAAACAAAAAACCAAAAAACAAACAAACCAACAAACCAACAAACCAACAAACCGACAAACCAACAAACCAACAAAACAACAAACCAACAAACCAACAAACCAACAAACCAACAAACCAACAAACCAACAACCAACAAGCCAACAAGCCAACAAACCAACAAGCCAACAAACCAACAAACCAACAACCCAACAAACCAACAACCAACAACCCAACCAACCAACAAACCAACAAACCAACAAGCCAACAAGCCAACAAACCAACAAGCCAACAAACCAAAAAACCAACAAACCAACAAGCCAACAAGCCAACAAACCAAAAAACCAACAAACCAACAAACCAAAAAACCAACAAACGAACAACCCAACAAACCAACAAACCAATAAACCAACAAACCAACAAACCAACAAACCAACAAGCCAACAAACCAAAAAACCAACTAACCAACAAACCAACAAACCAAAAAACCAACAAACGAAGAAACCAACAAACCACCAAACCAACAAACCAACAAACCAACAAACCAACAAACCAATAAGCCAACAAGCCAACAAACCAACAAGCCAACAAACCAAAAAACCAACAAACCAACAAACCAACAAACCAACAAACCAACAAACCAACAAACCAACAAACCAACAAACCAACAAACCAAGAAACCAACAAACCAACAAACGAACAAACCAACAAACCAACAAACCAACCAACCAACAAACCAACAAACCAACAAACCAACAAACCAACAAACCAACAAACCAACAAACCAACAAGCCAACAAACCAACAAGCCAACAAACCAACAAGCCAACAAACGAACAAACAAATAAACCAACAAACTAACAAACCAACAAACCAACAAACGAACAAACAAATAAACCAACAAACCAACAAACCAACAAACCAACAAACCAACAAACCAACAAACCAACAAACCAACAAACCAACAAACCAACAAACCAACAAACCAACAAACCAAGAAACCAACATGTCAACAAGCCAACAAGCCAACAAACCAACAAACCAACAAACCAACAAACCAACAAACCAACAAACCAACAAACCAACAAACCAACAAACCAAGTAACCAACAAACCAACAAACGAACAAACCAACAAACCAACAAACCAACCAACCAACAAACCAACAAACCAACAAACCAACAAACCAACAAACCAACAAACCAACATGCCAACAAGCCAACAAGCCAACAAACCAACAAGCCAACAAACGAACAAACAAATAAACCAACAAACTAACAAACCAACAAACCAACAAAGGAACAAACAAATAAACCAACAAACCAACAAACCAACAAACCAACAAACCAACAAACCAACAAACCAACAAACCAACAAACCAAGAAACCAACATGTCAACAAGCCAACAAGCCAACAAACCAACAAGCCAACAAACGAACAAACCAATAAGCCAACAAACGAACAAACCAACAAACAAACAAACCAACAAACCAACAAACCAACAAACCAACAAACCAACAAACCAACAAACCAACAAACCAACAAACCAACAAACAAACAAACCAACAAACCAACAAACCAACAAACCATCAAACCAACAAACCAACAAACCAACAACTAACAAGCCAACATGCCAACAAACCAACAAGCCAACAAACCAACAAACCAACAAACCAACAATCCAACAAACCAACAAACCAACAAACCAACAAACCAACAACTAACAAGCCAACATGCCAACAAACCAACAAGCCAACAAACCAACAAACCAAAAAAAAAACAAACCAACAAACCAACAAACCAACAAACCAACAAACCAACAAACCAAGAAACCAACAAGCCAACAAACCAACAAGCCAACGAGCTAACAAACCAAAAAACCAACAAACGAACAAACCAACAAACAAACAAACCAACAAACCAACAAACCAAAAACCCAACAAGCCAATAAACAAACAAGCCAACTAGCCAACAAGCCAACAAACGAAAAAACCAACAAGCCAACAAACCAACAAACCAACAAACCAACAAACCAACAAACCAACAAACCAACAAACCAACAAGCCAACAAACCAACAAACCAACAAACCAACATACCAACAAACCAACAAACCAACAAACCAACAAGCCAACGAGCCAACAAACCAAAAAACCAACAAACGAACAAACCAACAAACAAACAAACCAACAAACCAACAAACCAAAAAACCAACATGCCAACAAGCCAACAAGCCAACAAACCAACAAGCCAACAAACGAACAAACAAATAAACCAACAAACTAACAAACCAACAAACCAACAAACGAACAAACAAATAAACCAACAAACCAACAAACCAATAAACCAACAAACCAACAAACCAACAAACCAACAAGCCAACAAGCCAACAAACCAACAAGCCAACAAACGAACAAACAAATAAACCAACAAACTAACAAACCAACAAACCAACAAACGAACAAACAAATAAACCAACAAACCAACAAACCAATAAACCAACAAACCAACAAACCAACAAACCAACAAACCAAGAAACCAACATGCCAACAAGCCAACAAGCCAACAAACCAACAAGCCAACAAACGAACAAACCAATAAGCCAACAAACGAACAAACCAACAAACAAACAAACCAACAAACGAACAAACCAACAAACCAACAAACCAAAAAGCCAACAAACAAACAAACTAATAAACCAACAAACTAACAAACCAACAAACCAACAAACCAACAAACGAACAAACAAATAAACCAACAAACCTACAAACCAACAAACCAACAAACCAACAAACCAAGAAACCAACATGCCAACAAGCCAACAAGCCAACAAACCAACAAGCCAACAAACGAACAAACCAATAAGCCAACAAACGAACACACCAACAAACAAACAAACCAACAAACCAACAAACCAACAAACCAACAAACAAACAAACCAGCAAACCAACAAACCAACAAACCAACAAACCAACAAACCAACAAACCAACAAACCAACAAACCAACAAACCAACAAACCAACAAACCAACAAACCAACAAACCAACAAACCAACAAACCAACAAACCAACAAACCAACAAACCAACAAACCAACAAACCAACCAACCAACAAACCAACAAACCAACAAGCCAACAAACCAACAAGCCAACAAACCAAAAAACCAACAAACCAACAAGCCAACAAACCAAAAAACCAACAAACCAACAAACCAAAAAACCAACAAACGAACAAACCAACAAACCAACAAACCAACCAACCAACAAACCAACAAACCAACAAACCAACAAACCAACAAACCAACAAACCAACAAGCCAACAAACCAAAAAACCAACAAACCAACAAACCAACAAACCAAAAAACCAACAAACGAAGAAACCAACAAACCAACAAACCAACAAACCAACAAACCAACAAACCAACAAACCAACAAACCAACAAACCAACAAACCAACAAACCAACAAACCAACAAACCAACAAACCAACAAACCAACAAACCAACAAACCAACAAACCAACAAACCAACAAATCAACAAACCAACAAATTAACAAACCAACAAACCAACAAACCAACAAACCAACAAACCAACAAACCAACAAACCAACAAACCAACAAACCAACAAACCAACAAACCAACAAACCAACAAACCAACTTGCCAACAAGCCAACATGCCAACAAGCCAACAAACGAACAAACCAACAAACAAACAAACCAACAAACCAACAAACCAACAAACCAATAAATCAACAAGCCAACAAACGAACAAACCAACAAACAAACAACCCAACAAACCAACAAACCAACAAACCAACAAACCAACAAACCAACAAACCAACAAACCAACAAACCAACAAGCCAACAAACCAACAAACCAACAAGCCAACAAGCCAACAAACCAAAAAACCAACAAACGAACAAACCAACAAACAAACACACCAACAAACCAACAAACCAACAAACCAACAAGCCAACAAACCAATAAGCCAACAAACGAACAAACCAACAAACGAACAAACCAACAAACAAACAAACCAACAAACAAACAAACCAACAAGCCAACAAACCAAAAAGCCAACAAACGAACAAACAAATAAACCAACAAACCAACAAACCAACAAACCAACAAACCAACAAACCAACAAACCAACAAACCAACAAACCAACAAACCAACAAACCAACAAGCGAACAAACAAATAAACCAACAAACCAACAAACCAACAAACCAACAAACCAACAAACCAACAAACCAACAAACCAACAAACCAACAAACCAACAAACCAACAAACCAACAAACCAACAAACCAACAAACCAACAAACCAACAAACCAACAAACCAACAAACCAACAAACCAACAAACCAACAAACCAACAAACCAACAAACCAACAAACCAACTTGCCAACAAGCCAACATGCCAACAAGCCAACAAACGAACAAACCAACAAACAAACAAACCAACAAACCAACAAACCAACAAACCAATAAATCAACAAGCCAACAAACGAACAAACCAACAAACAAACAACCCAACAAACCAACAAACCAACAAACCAACAAACCAACAAACCAACAAACCAACAAACCAACAAACCAACAAGCCAACAAACCAACAAACCAACAAGCCAACAAGCCAACAAACCAAAAAACCAACAAACGAACAAACCAACAAACAAACACACCAACAAACCAACAAACCAACAAACCAACAAGCCAACAAACCAATAAGCCAACAAACGAACAAACCAACAAACGAACAAACCAACAAACAAACAAACCAACAAACAAACAAACCAACAAGCCAACAAACCAAAAAGCCAACAAACGAACAAACAAATAAACCAACAAACCAACAAACCAACAAACCAACAAACCAACAAACCAACAAACCAACAAACCAACAAACCAACAAACCAACAAACCAACAAGCGAACAAACAAATAAACCAACAAACCAACAAACCAACAAACCAACAAACCAACAAACCAACAAACCAACAAACCAACAAACCAACAAACCAACAAACCAACAAACCAAGAAACCAACATGCCAACAAGCCAACAAGCCAACAAGCCAACAAGCCAACAAGCCAACAAACGAACAAACCAACAAGCCAACAAACGAAAAAACCAAAAAACAAACAAACCAACAAACCAACAAACCAACAAACCAACAAACCAACAAAACAAAAAACCAACAAACCAACAAACCAACAAACCAACAAACCAACAAACCAACAACTAACAAGCCAACAAGCCAACAAACCAACAAGCCAACAAACCAACAAACCAACAAACCAACAAACCAACAAACCAACAAACCAACAAACCAACAAACCAACAACCCAACCAACCAACAAACCAACAAACCAACAAACCAACAAGCCAACAAACCAAAAAACCAACAAACGAACAAACCAACAAACCAACAAACCAATAAACCAACAAACCAACAAACCAACAAACCAACAAGCCAACAAACCAAAAAACCAACTAACCAACAAACCAACAAACCAAAAAACCAACAAACGAAGAAACCAACAAACCACCAAACCAACAAACCAACAAACCATCAAACCAACAAACCAATAAGCCAACAAGCCAACAAACCAACAAGCCAACAAACCAAAAAACCAACAAACCAACAAACCAACAAACCAACAAACAAACAAACCAACAAGCCAACAAACCAAAAAGCCAACAAACGAACAAACAAATAAACCAACAAACCAACAAACCAACAAACCAACAAACCAACAAACCAACAAACCAACAAACCAACAAACCAACAAACCAACAAGCGAACAAACAAATAAACCAACAAACCAACAAACCAACAAACCAACAAACCAACAAACCAACAAACCAACAAACCAACAAACCAACAAACCAACAAACCAACAAACCAACAAACCAAGAAACCAAGAAACCAACATGCCAACAAGCCAACAAGCCAACAAGCCAACAAGCCAACAAACGAACAAACCAACAAGCCAACAAACGAAAAAACCAAAAAACAAACAAACCAACAAACCAACAAACCAACAAACCAACAAACCAACAAACCAACAAAACAAAAAACCAACAAACCAACAAACCAACAAACCAACAAACCAACAAACCAACAAACCAACAAACCAACAAACCAACAAACCAAGAAACCAACATGCCAACAAGCCAACAAGCCAACAAACCAACAAGCCAACAAACGAACAACCCAACAAACAAACAAACCAACAAACCAACAAACGAACAAACAAATAAACCAACAAACTAAGAAACCAACAAACCAACAAACCAACAAACCAACAAACCAACAAACGAACAAACAAATAAACCAACAAACCAACAAACCAACAAACCAACAAACCAACAAACCAACAAACCAACAAACCAACAAACCAACAAACCAAGAAACCAACATGCCAACAAGCCAACAAGCCAACAAACCAACAAGCCAACAAACGAACAAACCAATAAGCCAACAAACGAACAAACCAACAAACAAACAAACCAACAAACCAACAAACCAACAAACCAACAAGCCAACAAACCAACAAACCAACAAACCAACAAACCAACAAACCAACAAACCAACAAACCAACAAACCAACAAACCAACAAACCAACAACTAACAAGCCAACATGCCAACAAACCAACAAGCCAACAAACCAACAAACCAACAAACCAACAAACCAACAAACCAACAAACCAACAAACCAACATACCAACAACTAACAAGCCAACATGCCAATAAACCAACAAGCCAACAAACCAACAAACCAACAAACCAACAAACCAACAAACCAACAAACCAACAAACCAACAAACCAATAAACCAACAAGCCAACAAACCAACAAGCCAACGAGCCAACAAACCAAAAAACCAACAAACGAACAAACCAACAAACAAACAAACCAACAAACCAACAAACCAAAAACCCAACAAGCCAACAAACCAACAAACCAACAAACCAACAAACCAACAAACCAACAAACCAACAAACCAACAAACCAACAAACCAACAAACCAACAAACCAACAAACCAACAAGCCAACAAACCAACAAGCCAACGAGCCAACGAGCCAACAAACCAACAAACGAACAAACCAACAAACAAACAAACCAATAAACCAACAAACCAAAAAACCAACAAGCCAATAAACCAACAAGCCAACAACCGAACAAACCAACAAACGAACAAACCAACAAACAAACAAACCAACAAACGAACAAACCAACAAGCCAACAAACCAAAAAGCCAACAAACGAACAAACGAACAAACAAATAAACCAACAAACTAACAAACCAACAAACCAACAAACCAACAAACGAACAAACAAATAAACCAACAAACCAACAAGCCAACAAACCAACAAACCAACAAACCAACAAACCAACAAACCAACAAACCAAGAAACCAACTTGCCAACAAGCCAACAAACGAACAAACCAATAAGCCAACAAACGAACAAACCAACAAACAAACAAACCAACAAACAAACAAACCAACAAACCAACAAACCAACAAACCAACAAACCAACAAACAAACAAACAAACAAACCAACAAACCAACAAACCAACAAACCAAGAAACCAACATGCCAACAAGCCAACAAACGAACAAACCAATAAGCCAACAAACGAACAAACCAACAAACCAACAAACAAACAAACCAACAAACAAACAAACCAACAAACCAACAAACCAACAAACCAACAAACAAACAAACAAACAAACCAACAAACCAACAAACCAACAAACCAACAAACCAACAAATCAACAAACCAACAACTAACAAGCCAACATGCCAACAAACCAACAAGCCAACAAACCAACAAACCAACAAACCAACAAACCAACAAACCAACAAACCAACAAACCAACAAACCAACCAACCAACAAACCAACAAACCAACAAGCCAATAAACCAACAAGCCAACAAACCAAAAAACCAACAAACCAACAAGCCAACAAACCAAAAAACCAACAAACCAACAAACCAAAAAACCAACAAACGAACAAACCAACAAACCAACAAACCAACCAACCAACAAACCAACAAACCAACAAACCAACAAACCAACAAACCAACAAGCCAACAAACCAAAAAACCAACAAACCAACAAACCAAAAAACCAACAAACGAAGAAACCAACAAACCAACAAACCAACAAACCAACAAACCAACAAACCAACAAACCAATAAGCCAACAAACCAAAAAACCAACAAACCAACAGACCAACAAACCAACAAACCAACAAACCAACAAACCAACAAACCAACAAACCAACAAACCAACAAACCAACAAACCAACAAACCAACAAACCAACAAACCAACAAACCAACGTACCAACAAACCAACAAACCAACATGCCAACAATCCAACAAACCAACAAACCAAGAAACCAACAAACCAACAAACCAACAAACCAACAAGCCAACAAACTAACAAACCAACAATCCAACAAGCCAACAAACCAAAAAACCAACAAACGAATAAACCAACAAACAAACACACCAACAAACCAACAAACCAACAAACCAACAAGCCAACAAACCAATAAGCCAACAAACGAACAAACCAACAAACGAACAAACCAACAAACGAAGAAACCAACAAACCAACAAACCAACAAACCAACAAACCAACAAACCAACAAACCAACAAACGAACAAACCAACAAACCAACAAACCAACCAACCAACAAACCAACAAACCAACAAACCAACAAACCAACAAACCAACAAACCAACAAGCCAACAAACCAAAAAACCAACAAACCAACAAACCAAAAAACCAACAAACGAAGAAACCAACAAACCAACAAACCAACAAACCAACAAACCAACAATCCAACAAACCAACAAACCAACAAACCAACAAACCAACAAACCAACAAACCAACAAACCAACAAACCAACAAACCAACAAACCAACAAACCAACAAACCAACAAACCAACAAACCAACAAACCAACAAACCAACAAACCAACAAACCAACAAACCAACAAACCAACAAACCAACAAACCAACAAACCAACAAACCAACAAACCAACATGCCAACAAGCCAACATGCCAACAAGCCAACAAACCAACAAACCAACAAACAAACAAACCAACAAACCAACAAACCAACAAACCAACAAACCAATAAATCAACAAGCCAACAAACGAACAAACCAACAAACAAACAATCCAACAAACCAACAAACCAACAAACCAACAAACCAACAAACCAACAAACCAACAAACCAACAAACCAACAAACCAACAAGCCAACAAACCAACAAACCAACAAGCCAACAAGCCAACAAACCAAAAAACCAACAAACGAACAAACCAACAAACAAACACACCAACAAACCAACAAACCAACAAACCAACAAGCCAACAAACCAATAAGCCAACAAACGAACAAACCAACAAACGAACAAACCAACAAACAAACAAACCAAGAAACAAACAAACCAACAAGCCAACAAACCAAAAAGCCAACAAACCAACAAACCAACAAACCAACAAACCAACAAACCAACAAACCAACAAACCAACAAACCAACAAACCAACAAACCAACAAACCAACAAACCAACAAACCAACAAACCAACAAACCAACAAACCAACAAATCAACAAACCAACAAATTAACAAACCAACAAACCAACAAACCAACAAACCAACAAACCAACAAACCAACAAACCAACAAACCAACAAACCAACAAACCAACAAACCAACAAACCAACAAACCAACAAACCAACTTGCCAACAAGCCAACATGCCAACAAGCCAACAAACGAACAAACCAACAAACAAACAAACCAACAAACCAACAAACCAACAAACCAACAAACCAATAAATCAACAAGCCAACAAACGAACAAACCAACAAACAAACAACCCAACAAACCAACAAACCAACAAACCAACAAACCAACAAACCAACAAACCAACAAACCAACAAACCAACAAGCCAACAAACCAACAAACCAACAAGCCAACAAGCCAACAAACCAAAAAACCAACAAACGAACAAACCAACAAACAAACACACCAACAAACCAACAAACCAACAAGCCAACAAACCAAAAAGCCAACAAACGACAAACAAATAAACCAACAAACCAACAAACCAACAAACCAACAAACCAACAAACCAACAAACCAACAAACCAACAAACCAACAAACCAACAAACCAACAAACCAACAAGCGAACAAACAAATAAACCAACAAACCAACAAACCAACAAACCAACAAACCAACAAACCAACAAACCAACAAACCAACAAACCAACAAACCAACAAACCAACAAACCAAGAAACCAACATGCCAACAAGCCAACAAGCCAACAAGCCAACAAGCCAACAAGCCAACAAGCCAACAAACGAACAAACCAACAAGCCAACAAACGAAAAAACCAAAAAACAAACAAACCAACAAACCAACAAACCAACAAACCAACAAACCAACAAAACAAAAAACCAACAAACCAACAAACCAACAAACCAACAAACCAACAAACCAACAACTAACAAGCCAACAAGCCAACAAATCAACAAGCCAACAAACCAACAAACCAACAAACCAACAAACCAACAAACCAACAAACCAACAAACCAACAAACCAACAATCCAACCAACCAACAAACCAACAAACCAACAAACCAACAAGCCAACAAACCAAAAAACCAACAAACCAACAAGCCAACAAACCAAAAAACCAACAAACCAACAAACCAAAAAACCAACAAACGAACAAACCAACAAACCAACAAACCAATAAACCAACAAACCAACAAACCAACAAACCAACAAGCCAACAAACCAAAAAACCAACTAACCAACAAACCAACAAACCAAAAAACCAACAAACGAAGAAACCAACAAACTACCAAACCAACAAACCAACAAACCATCAAACCAACAAACCAATAAGCCAACAAGCCAACAAACCAACAAGCCAACAAACCAAAAAACCAACAAACCAACAAACCAACAAACCAACAAACAAACAAACCAACAAGCCAACAAACCAAAAAGCCAACAAACGAACAAACAAATAAACCAACAAACCAACAATCCAACAAACCAACAAACCAACAAACCAACAAACCAACAAACCAACAAACCAACAAACCAACAAGCGAACAAACCAATAAACCAACAAACCAACAAACCAACAAACCAACAAACCAACAAACCAACAAACCAACAAACCAACAAACCAACAAACCAACAAACCAACAAACCAACAAACCAAGAAACCAACATGCCAACAAGCCAACAAGCCAACAAGCCAACAAGCCAACAAACAAACAAACCAACAAGCCAACAAACGAAAAAACCAAAAAACAAACAAACCAACAAACCAACAAACCAACAAACCAACAAACCAACAAAACAAAAAACCAACAAACCAACAAACCAACAAACCAACAAACCAACAAACCAACAAACCAACAAACCAACAAACCAACAAACCAACATGCCAACAAGCCAACAAGCCAACAAACCAACAAGCCAACAAACGAACAACCCAACAAACAAACAAACCAACAAACCAACAAACGAACAAACAAATAAACCAACAAACTAAGAAACCAACAAACCAACAAACCAACAAACCAACAAACGAACAAACAAATAAACCAACAAACCAACAAACCAACAAACCAACAAACCAACAAACCAACAAACCAACAAACCAACAAACCAAGAAACCAACATGCCAACAAGCCAACAAGCCAACAAACCAACAAGCCAACAAACGAACAAACCAATAAGCCAACAAACGAACAAACCAACAAACAAACAAACCAACAAACCAACAAACCAACAAACCAACAAACCAACAAACCAACAAACCAACAAACCAACAAACCAACAAACCAACAAACCAACAAACCAACAAACCAACAACTAACAAGCCAACATGCCAACAAACCAACAAGCCAACAAACCAACAAACCAACAAACCAACAAACCAACAAACCAACAAACCAACAAACCAACATACCAACAACTAACAAGCCAACATGCCAATAAACCAACAAGCCAACAAACCAACAAACCAACAAACCAACAAACCAACAAACCAACAAACCAACAAACCAACAAACCAACAAACCAACAAACCAATAAACCAACAAGCCAACAAACCAACAAGCCAACGAGCCAACAAACCAAAAAACCAACAAACGAACAAACCAACAAACAAACAAACCAACAAACCAACAAACCAAAAACCCAACAAGCCAACAAACCAACAAACCAACAAACCAACAAACCAACAAACCAACAAACCAACAAACCAACAAACCAACAAACCAACAAACCAACAAGCCAACAAACCAACAAGCCAACGAGCCAACAAACCAAAAAACCAACAAACGAACAAACCAACAAACAAACAAACCAATAAACCAACAAACCAAAAAACCAACAAGCCAATAAACCAACAAGCCAACAACCGAACAAACCAACAAACGAACAAACCAACAAACAAACAAACCAACAAACGAACAAACCAACAAGCCAACAAACCAAAAAGCCAACAAACGAACAAACGAACAAACAAATAAACCAACAAACTAACAAACCAACAAACCAACAAACCAACAAACGAACAAACAAATAAACCAACAAACCAACAAACCAACAAACCAACAAACCAACAAACCAACAAACCAACAAACCAAGAAACCAACATGCCAACAAGCCAACAAACGAACAAACCAATAAGCCAACAAACGAACAAACCAACAAACAAACAAACCAACAAACAAACAAACCAACAAACCAACAAACCAACAAACCAACAAACCAACAAACAAACAAACCAACAAACCAACAAACCAACAAACCAAGAAACCAACATGCCAACAAGCCAACAAACGAACAAACCAATAAGCCAACAAACGAACAAACCAACAAACAAACAAACCAACAAACAAACAAACCAACAAACCAACAAACCAACAAACCAACAAACCAACAAACAAACAAACAAACAAACCAACAAACCAACAAACCAACAAACCAACAAACCAACAAATCAACAAACCAACAACTAACAAGCCAACATGCCAACAAACCAACAAGCCAACAAACCAACAAACCAACAAACCAACAAACCAACAAACCAACAAACCAACAAACCAACAAACCAACCAACCAACAAACCAACAAACCAACAAGCCAATAAACCAACAAGCCAACAAACCAAAAAACCAACAAACCAACAAGCCAACAAACCAAAAAACCAACAAACCAACAAACCAACAAACCAACAAACCAAGAAACCAACATGCCAACAAGCCAACAAGCCAACAAACCAACAAGCCAACAAACGAACAAACCAATAAGCCAACAAACGAACAAACCAACAAACAAACAAACCAACAAACCAACAAACCAACAAACCAACAAACCAACAAACCAACAAACCAACAAACCAACAAACCAACAAACCAACAAACCAACAAACCAACAAACCAACAAACCAACAACTAACAAGCCAACATGCCAACAAACCAACAAGCCAACAAACCAACAAACCAACAAACCAACAAACCAACAAACCAACAAACCAACAAACCAACATACCAACAACTAACAAGCCAACATGCCAATAAACCAACAAGCCAACAAACCAACAAACCAACAAACCAACAAACCAACAAACCAACAAACCAACAAACCAACAAACCAATAAACCAACAAGCCAACAAACCAACAAGCCAACGAGCCAACAAACCAAAAAACCAACAAACGAACAAACCAACAAACAAACAAACCAACAAACCAACAAACCAAAAACCCAACAAGCCAACAAACCAACAAACCAACAAACCAACAAACCAACAAACCAACAAACCAACAAACCAACAAACCAACAAACCAACAAACCAACAAGCCAACAAACCAACAAGCCAACGAGCCAACAAACCAAAAAACCAACAAACGAACAAACCAACAAACAAACAAACCAATAAACCAACAAACCAAAAAACCAACAAGCCAATAAACCAACAAGCCAACAACCGAACAAACCAACAAACGAACAAACCAACAAACAAACAAACCAACAAACGAACAAACCAACAAGCCAACAAACCAAAAAGCCAACAAACGAACAAACGAACAAACAAATAAACCAACAAACTAACAAACCAACAAACCAACAAACCAACAAACGAACAAACAAATAAACCAACAAACCAACAAACCAACAAACCAACAAACCAACAAACCAACAAACCAACAAACCAAGAAACCAACATGCCAACAAGCCAACAAACGAACAAACCAATAAGCCAACAAACGAACAAACCAACAAACAAACAAACCAACAAACAAACAAACCAACAAACCAACAAACCAACAAACCAACAAACCAACAAACCAACAAACAAACAAACCAACAAACCAACAAACCAACAAACCAAGAAACCAACATGCCAACAAGCCAACAAACGAACAAACCAATAAGCCAACAAACGAACAAACCAACAAACAAACAAACCAACAAACAAACAAACCAACAAACCAACAAACCAACAAACCAACAAACCAACAAACAAACAAACAAACAAACCAACAAACCAACAAACCAACAAACCAACAAACCAACAAATCAACAAACCAACAACTAACAAGCCAACATGCCAACAAACCAACAAGCCAACAAACCAACAAACCAACAAACCAACAAACCAACAAACCAACAAACCAACAAACCAACAAACCAACAAACCAACCAACCAACAAACCAACAAACCAACAAGCCAATAAACCAACAAGCCAACAAACCAAAAAACCAACAAACCAACAAGCCAACAAACCAAAAAACCAACAAACCAACAAACCAAAAAACCAACAAACGGACAAACCAACAAACCAACAAACCAACCAACCAACAAACCAACAAACCAACAAACCAACAAACCAACAAACCAACAAGCCAACAAACCAAAAAACCAACAAACCAAGAAACCAAAAAACCAACAAACGAAGAAACCAACAAACCAACAAACCAACAAACCAACAAACCAACAAACCAACAAACCAACAAACCAATAAGCCAACAAACCAAAAAACCAACAAACCAACAAACCAACAAACCAACAAACCAACAAACCAACAAACCAACAAACCAACAAACCAACAAACCAACAAACCAACAAACCAACAAACCAACGTACCAACAAACCAACAAACCAACATGCCAACAAGCCAACAAACCAACAAACCAAGAAACCAACAAACCAACAAACCAACAAACCAACAAGCCAACAAACTAACAAACCAACAATCCAACAAGCCAACAAACCAAAAAACCAACAAACGAATAAACCAACAAACAAACACACCAACAAACCAACAAACCAACAAACCAACAAGCCAACAAACCAATAAGCCAACAAACGAACAAACCAACAAACGAACAAACCAACAAACGAAGAAACCAACAAACCAACAAACCAACAAACCAACAAACCAACAAACCAACAAACCAACAAACCAACAAACGAACAAACCAACAAACCAACAAACCAACCAACCAACAAACCAACAAACCAACAAACCAACAAACCAACAAACCAACAAACCAACAAGCCAACAAACCAAAAAACCAACAAACCAACAAACCAAAAAACCAACGAACGAAGAAACCAACAAACCAACAAACCAACAAACCAACAAACCAACAATCCAACAAACCAACAAACCAACAAACCAACAAACCAACAAACCAACAAACCAACAAACCAACAAACCAACAAACCAACAAACCAACAAACCAACAAACCAACAAACCAACAAACCAACAAACCAACAAACCAACAAACCAACAAACCAACAAACCAACAAACCAACAAACCAACAAACCAACAAACCAACATGCCAACAAGCCAACATGCCAACAAGCCAACAAACGAACAAACCAACAAACAAACAAACCAATAAACCAACAAACCAACAAACCAACAAACCAACAAACCAATAAATCAACAAGCCAACAAACGAACAAACCAACAAACAAACAATCCAACAAACCAACAAACCAACAAACCAACAAACCAACAAACCAACAAACCAACAAACCAACAAACCAACAAGCCAACAAACCAACAAACCAACAAGCCAACAAGCCAACAAACCAAAAAACCAACAAACGAACAAACCAACAAACAAACACACCAACAAACCAACAAACCAACAAACCAACAAGCCAACAAACCAATAAGCCAACAAACGAACAAACCAACAAACGAACAAACCAACAAACAAACAAACCAACAAACAAACAAACCAACAAGCCAACAAACCAAAAAGCCAACAAACGAACAAACAAATAAACCAACAAACCAACAACCCAACAAACAAACAAACCAACGAACCAACAAACCAACAAACCAACAAACCAACAAACCAACAAGCGAACAAACAAATAAACCAACAAACCAACAAACCAACAAACCAACAAACCAACAAACCAACAAACCAACAAACCAACAAACCAACAAACCAACAAACCAACAAACCAACAAACCAACAACTAACAAGCCAACAAGCCAACAAACCAACAAGCCAACAAACCAACAAACCAACAAACCAACAAACCAACAAACCAACAAACCAATAAACCAACAACCCAACCAACCAACAAACCAACAAACCAACAAACCAACAAGCCAACAAGCCAACAAACCAACAAGCCAACAAACCAAAAAACCAACAAACCAACAAGCCAACAAATCAAAAAACCAACAAACCAACAAACCAAAAAACCAACAAACGAACAAACCAACAAACCAACAAACCAATAAACCAACAAACCAACAAACCAACAAACCAACAAGCCAACAAACCAAAAAACCAACTAACCAACAAACCAACAAACCAAAAAACCAACAAACGAAGAAACCAACAAACCACCAAACCAACAAACCAACAAACCATCAAACCAACAAACCAATAAGCCAACAAGCCAACAAACCAACAAGCCAACAAACCAAAAAACCAACAAACCAACAAACCAACAAACCACCAAACAAACAAACCAACAAGCCAACAAACCAAAAAGCCAACAAACGAACAAACAAATAAACCAACAAACCAACAAACCAACAAACCAACAAACCAACAAACCAACAAACCAACAAACCAACAAGCGAACAAACAAATAAACCAACAAATCAACAAACCAACAAACCAACAAACCAACAAACCAACAAACCAACAAACCAACAAACCAACAAACCAACAAACCAAGAAACCAACATGCCAACAAGCCAACAAGCCAACAAGCCAACAAGCCAACAAAAGAACAAACCAACAAACCAACAAACGAAAAAACCAAAAAACCAAAAAACAAACAAACCAACAAACCAACAAACCAACAAACCAACAAACCAACAAAACAAAAAACCAACAAACCAACAAACCAACAACACAACAAACCAACAAACCAACAAACCAACAAACCAACAAACTTAGAAACCAACATGCCAACAAGCCAACAAGCCAACAAACCAACAAGCCAACAAACGAACAACCCAACAAACAAACAAACCAACAAACCAACAAACGAACAAACAAATAAACCAACAAACTAAGAAACCAACAAACCAGCAAACCAACAAACGAACAAACAAATAAACCAACAAACCAACAAACCAACAAACCAACAAACCAACAAACCAACAAACCAACAAACCAACAAACCAAGAAACCAACATGCCAACAAGCCAACAAGCCAACAAACCAACAAGCCAACAAACGAACAAACCAATAAGCCAACAAACGAACAAACCAACAAACAAACAAACCAACAAACCAACAAACCAACAAACCAACAAACCAACAAACCAAAAAACCAACAAACCAACAAACCAACAAACCAACAAACCAACATACCAACAACTAACAAGCCAACATGCCAACAAACCAACAAGCCAACAAACCAACAAACCAACAAACCAACAAACCAACAAACCAACAAACCAACAAACCAACATACCAACAACTAACAAGCCAACATGCCAATAAACCAACAAGCCAACAAACCAACAAACCAACAAACCAACAAATCAACAAACCAACAAACCAACAAACCAACAAACCAATAAACCAACAAGCCACCAACAAACCAACAAACCAACAAACCAACAAACCAACAAACTTAGAAACCAACATGCCAACAAGCCAACAAGCCAACAAACCAACAAGCCAACAAACGAACAACCCAACAAACAAACAAACCAACAAACCAACAAACGAACAAACAAATAAACCAACAAACTAAGAAACCAACAAACCAGCAAACCAACAAACGAACAAACAAATAAACCAACAAACCAACAAACCAACAAACCAACAAACCAACAAACCAACAAACCAACAAACCAACAAACCAAGAAACCAACATGCCAACAAGCCAACAAGCCAACAAACCAACAAGCCAACAAACGAACAAACCAATAAGCCAACAAACGAACAAACCAACAAACAAACAAACCAACAAACCAACAAACCAACAAACCAACAAACCAACAAACCAAAAAACCAACAAACCAACAAACCAACAAACCAACAAACCAACATACCAACAACTAACAAGCCAACATGCCAACAAACCAACAAGCCAACAAACCAACAAACCAACAAACCAACAAACCAACAAACCAACAAACCAACAAACCAACATACCAACAACTAACAAGCCAACATGCCAATAAACCAACAAGCCAACAAACCAACAAACCAACAAACCAACAAATCAACAAACCAACAAACCAACAAACCAACAAACCAATAAACCAACAAGCCAACAAACCAACAAGCCAACGAGCCAACAAACCAAAAAACCAACAAACGAACAAACCAACAAACAAACAAACCAACAAACCAACAAACCAAAAACCCAACAAGCCAACAAACCAACAAACCAACAAACCAACAAACCAACAAACCAACAAACCAACAAACCAACAAACCAACAAACCAACAAACCAACAAACCAACAAGCCAACAAACCAACAAGCCAACGAGCCAACAAACCAAAAAACCAACAAACGAACAAACCAACAAACAAACAAACCAATAAACCAACAAACCAAAAAACCAACAAGCCAATAAACCAACAAGCCAACAACCGAACAAACCAACAAACGAACAAACCAACAAACAAACAAACCAACAAACGAACAAACCAACAAGCCAACAAACCAAAAAGCCAACAAACGAACAAACGAACAAACAAATAAACCAACAAACTAACAAACCAACAAACCAACAAACCAACAAACGAACAAACAAATAAACCAACAAACCAACAAACCAACAAACCAACAAACCAACAAACCAACAAACCAACAAACCAAGAAACCAACATGCCAACAAGCCAACAAACGAACAAACCAATTAGCCAACAAACGAACAAACCAACAAACAAACAAACCAACAAACAAACAAACCAACAAACCAACAAACCAACAAACCAACAAACCAACAAACAAACAAACCAACAAACCAACAAACCAACAAACCAAGAAACCAACATGCCAACAAGCCAACAAACGAACAAACCAATAAGCCAACAAACGAACAAACCAACAAACAAACAAACCAACAAACAAACAAACCAACAAACAAACAAACCAACAAACCAACAAACCAACAAACCAACAAACCAACAAACAAACAAACAAACAAACCAACAAACCAACAAACCAACAAACCAACAAACCAACAAATCAACAAACCAACAACTAACAAGCCAACATGCCAACAAACCAACAAGCCAACAAACCAACAAACCAACAAACCAACAAACCAACAAACCAACAAACCAACAAACCAACAAACCAACCAACCAACAAACCAACAAACCAACAAGCCAATAAACCAACAAGCCAACAAACCAAAAAACCAACAAACCAACAAGCCAACAAACCAAAAAACCAACAAACCAACAAACCAACAAACCAACAAACCAAGAAACCAACATGCCAACAAGCCAACAAGCCAACAAACCAACAAGCCAACAAACGAACAAACCAATAAGCCAAAAAACGAACAAACCAACAAACAAACAAACCAACAAACCAACAAACCAACAAACCAACAAACCAACAAACCAACAAACCAACAAACCAACAAACCAACAAACCAACAAACCAACAAACCAACAAACCAACAAACCAACAACTAACAAGCCAACATGCCAACAAACCAACAAGCCAACAAACCAACAAACCAACAAACCAACAAACCAACAAACCAACAAACCAACAAACCAACATACCAACAACTAACAAGCCAACATGCCAATAAACCAACAAGCCAACGAACCAACAAACCAACAAACCAACAAACCAACAAACCAACAAACCAACAAACCAACAAACCAATAAACCAACAAGCCAACAAACCAACAAGCCAACGAGCCAACAAACCAAAAAACCAACAAACGAACAAACCAACAAACAAACAAACCAACAAACCAACAAACCAAAAACCCAACAAGCCAACAAACCAACAAACCAACAAACCAACAAACCAACAAACCAACAAACCAACAAACCAACAAACCAACAAACCAACAAGCCAACAAACCAACAAGCCAACGAGCCAACAAACCAAAAAACCAACAAACGAACAAACCAACAAACAAACAAACCAATAAACCAACAAACCAAAAAACCAACAAGCCAATAAACCAACAAGCCAACAACCGAACAAACCAACAAACGAACAAACCAACAAACAAACAAACCAACAAACGAACAAACCAACAAGCCAACAAACCAAAAAGCCAACAAACGAACAAACGAACAAACAAATAAACCAACAAACTAACAAACCAACAAACCAACAAACCAACAAACGAACAAACAAATAAACCAACAAACCAACAAACCAACAAACCAACAAACCAACAAACCAACAAACCAAGAAACCAACATGCCAACAAGCCAACAAACGAACAAACCAATAAGCCAACAAACGAACAAACCAACAAACAAACAAACCAACAAACAAACAAACCAACAAACCAACAAACCAACAAACCAACAAACCAACAAACAAACAAACCAACAAACCAACAAACCAACAAACCAAGAAACCAACATGCCAACAAGCCAACAAACGAACAAACCAATAAGCCAACAAACGAACAAACCAACAAACAAACAAACCAACAAACAAACAAACCAACAAACCAACAAACCAACAAACCAACAAACCAACAAACAAACAAACAAACAAACCAACAAACCAACAAACCAACAAACCAACAAACCAACAAATCAACAAACCAACAACTAACAAGCCAACATGCCAACAAACCAACAAGCCAACAAACCAACAAACCAACAAACCAACAAACCAACAAACCAACAAACCAACAAACCAACAAACCAACCAACCAACAAACCAACAAACCAACAAGCCAATAAACCAACAAGCCAACAAACCAAAAAACCAACAAACCAACAAGCCAACAAACCAAAAAACCAACAAACCAACAAACCAAAAAACCAACAAACGAACAAACCAACAAACCAACAAACCAACCAACCAACAAACCAACAAACCAACAAACCAACAAACCAACAAACCAACAAGCCAACAAACCAAAAAACCAACAAACCAACAAACCAAAAAACCAACAAACGAAGAAACCAACAAACCAACAAACCAACAAACCAACAAACCAACAAACCAACAAACCAATAAGCCAACAAACCAAAAAACCAACAAACCAACAAACCAACAAACCAACAAACCAACAAACCAACAAACCAACAAACCAACAAACCAACAAACCAACAAACCAACAAACCAACAAACCAACGTACCAACAAACCAACAAACCAACATGCCAACAAGCCAACAAACCAACAAACCAAGAAACCAACAAACCAACAAACCAACAAACCAACAAGCCAACAAACTAACAAACCAACAATCCAACAAGCCAACAAACCAAAAAACCAACAAACGAATAAACCAACAAACAAACACACCAACAAACCAACAAACCAACAAACCAACAAGCCAACAAACCAATAAGCCAACAAACGAACAAACCAACAAACGAACAAACCAACAAACGAAGAAACCAACAAACCAACAAACCAACAAACCAACAAACCAACAAACCAACAAACCAACAAACCAACAAACGAACAAACCAACAAACCAACAAACCAACCAACCAACAAACCAACAAACCAACAAACCAACAAACCAACAAACCAACAAACCAACGAGCCAACAAACCAAAAAACCAACAAACCAACAAACCAAAAAACCAACGAACAAAGAAACCAACAAACCAACAAACCAACAAACCAACAAACCAACAATCCAACAAACCAACAAACCAACAAACCAACAAACCAACAAACCAACAAACCAACAAACCAACAAACCAACAAACCAACAAACCAACAAACCAACAAACCAACAAACCAACAAACCAACAAACCAACAAACCAACAAACCAACAAACCAACAAACCAACAAACCAACAAACCAACATGCCAACAAGCCAACATGCCAACAACCCAACAAACGAACAAACCAACAAACAAACAAACCAATAAACCAACAAACCAACAAACCAACAAACCAACAAACCAATAAATCAACAAGCCAACAAACGAACAAACCAACAAACAAACAATCCAACAAACCAACAAACCAACAAACCAACAAACCAACAAACCAACAAACTAACAAACCAACAAACCAACAAGCCAACAAACCAACAAACCAACAAGCCAACAAGCCAACAAGCCAACAAACCAAAAAACCAACAAACGAACAAACCAACAAACAAACACACCAACAAACCAACAAACCAACAAACCAACAAGCCAACAAACCAATAAGCCAACAAACGAACAAACCAACAAACGAACAAACCAACAAACAAACAAACCAACAAACAAACAAACCAACAAGCCAACAAACCAAAAAGCCAACAAACGAACAAACAAATAAACCAACAAACCAACAACCCAACAAACCAACAAACCAACGAACCAACAAACCAACAAACCAACAAACCAACAAACCAACAAGCGAACAAACAAATAAACCAACAAACCAACAAACCAACAAACCAACAAACCAACAAACCAACAAACCAACAAACCAACAAACCAACAAACCAACAAACCAACAAACCAACAAACCAACAAACCAAGAAACCAACATGCCAACAAGCCAACAAGCCAACAAGCCAACAAGCCAACAAGCCAACAAACGAACAAACCAACAAGCCAACAAACGAAAAAACCAAAAAACAAACAAACCAACAAACCAACAAACCAACAAACCAACAAACCAACAAACCAACAAACCAACAAAACAAAAAACCAACAAACCAACAAACCAACAAACCAACAAACCAACAACTAACAAGCCAACAAGCCAACAAACCAACAAGCCAACAAACCAACAAACCAACAAACCAACAAACCAACAAACCAACAAACCAACAACCCAACCAACCAACAAACCAACAAACCAACAAACCAACAAGCCAACAAGCCAACAAACCAACAAGCCAACAAACCAAAAAACCAACAAACCAACAAGCCAACAAATCAAAAAACCAACAAACCAACAAACCAAAAAACCAACAAACGAACAAACCAACAAACCAACAAACCAATAAACCAACAAACCAACAAACCAACAAACCAACAAGCCAACAAACCAAAAAACCAACTAACCAACAAACCAACAAACCAAAAAACCAACAAACGAAGAAACCAACAAACCACCAAACCAACAAACCAACAAACCATCAAACCAACAAACCAATAAGCCAACAAGCCAACAAACCAACAAGCCAACAAACCAAAAAACCAACAAACCAACAAACCAACAAACCACCAAACAAACAAACCAACAAGCCAACAAACCAAAAAGCCAACAAACGAACAAACAAATAAACCAACAAACCAACAAACCAACAAACCAACAAACCAACAAACCAACAAACCAACAAACCAACAAACCAACAAACCAACAAGCGAACAAACAAATAAACCAACAAACCAACAAACCAACAAACCAACAAACCAACAAACCAACAAACCAACAAACCAACAAACCAACAAACCAACAAACCAAGAAACCAACATGCCAACAAGCCAACAAGCCAACAAGCCAACAAGCCAACAAAAGAACAAACCAACAAACCAACAAACGAAAAAACCAAAAAACCAAAAAACAAACAAACCAACAAACCAACAAACCAACAAACCAACAAACCAACAAAACAAAAAACCAACAAACCAACAAACCAACAAACCAACAAACCAACAAACCAACAAACCAACAAACCAACAAACTTAGAAACCAACATGCCAACAAGCCAACAAGCCAACAAACCAACAAGCCAACAAACGAACAACCCAACAAACAAACAAACCAACAAACCAACAAACGAACAAACAAATAAACCAACAAACTAAGAAACCAACAAACCAACAAACCAACAAACGAACAAACAAATAAACCAACAAACCAACAAACCAACAAACCAACAAACCAACAAACCAACAAACCACCAAACCAACAAACCAAGAAACCAACATGCCAACAAGCCAACAAGCCAACAAACCAACAAGCCAACAAACGAACAAACCAATAAGCCAACAAACGAACAAACCAACAAACAAACAAACCAACAAACCAACAAACCAACAAACCAACAAACCAACAAACCAAAAAACCAACAAACCAACAAACCAACAAACCAACAAACCAATAAATCAACAAGCCAACAAACGAACAAACCAACAAACAAACAATCCAACAAACCAACAAACCAACAAACCAACAAACCAACAAACCAACAAACCAACAAGCCAACAAACCAAAAAACCAACAAACCAACAAACCAAAAAACCAACGAACAAAGAAACCAACAAACCAACAAACCAACAAACCAACAAACCAACAATCCAACAAACCAACAAACCAACAAACCAACAAACCAACAAACCAACAAACCAACAAACCAACAAACCAACAAACCAACAAACCAACAAACCAACAAACCAACAAACCAACAAACCAACAAACCAACAAACCAACAAACCAACAAACCAACAAACCAACAAACCAACAAACCAACAAACCAACAAACCAACAAACCAACATGCCAACAAGCCAACATGCCAACAACCCAACAAACGAACAAACCAACAAACAAACAAACCAATAAACCAACAAACCAACAAACCAACAAACCAACAAACCAATAAATCAACAAGCCAACAAACGAACAAACCAACAAACAAACAATCCAACAAACCAACAAACCAACAAACCAACAAACCAACAAACCAACAAACTAACAAACCAACAAACCAACAAGCCAACAAACCAACAAACCAACAAGCCAACAAGCCAACAAACCAAAAAACCAACAAACGAACAAACCAACAAACAAACACACCAACAAACCAACAAACCAACAAACCAACAAGCCAACAAACCAATAAGCCAACAAACGAACAAACCAACAAACGAACAAACAAACAAACCAACAAACAAACAAACCAACAAGCCAACAAACCAAAAAGCCAACAAACGAACAAACAAATAAACCAACAAACCAACAACCCAACAAACCAACAAACCAACGAACCAACAAACCAACAAACCAACAAACCAACAAACCAACAAGCGAACAAACAAATAAACCAACAAACCAACAAACCAACAAACCAACAAACCAACAAACCAACAAACCAACAAACCAACAAACCAACAAACCAACAAACCAACAAACCAACAAACCAACAAACCAAGAAACCAACATGCCAACAAGCCAACAAGCCAACAAGCCAACAAGCCAACAAGCCAACAAACGAACAAACCAACAAGCCAACAAACGAAAAAACCAAAAAACAAACAAACCAACAAACCAACAAACCAACAAACCAACAAACCAACAAACCAACAAAACAAAAAACCAACAAACCAACAAACCAACAAACCAACAAACCAACAACTAACAAGCCAACAAGCCAACAAACCAACAAGCCAACAAACCAACAAACCAACAAACCAACAAACCAACAAACCAACAAACCAACAACCCAACCAACCAACAAACCAACAAACCAACAAACCAACAAGCCAACAAGCCAACAAACCAACAAGCCAACAAACCAAAAAACCAACAAACCAACAAGCCAACAAATCAAAAAACCAACAAACCAACAAACCAAAAAACCAACAAACGAACAAACCAACAAACCAACAAACCAATAAACCAACAAACCAACAAACCAACAAACCAACAAGCCAACAAACCAAAAAACCAACTAACCAACAAACCAACAAACCAAAAAACCAACAAACGAAGAAACCAACAAACCACCAAACCAACAAACCAACAAACCATCAAACCAACAAACCAATAAGCCAACAAGCCAACAAACCAACAAGCCAACAAACCAAAAAACCAACAAACCAACAAACCAACAAACCACCAAACAAACAAACCAACAAGCCAACAAACCAAAAAGCCAACAAACGAACAAACAAATAAACCAACAAACCAACAAACCAACAAACCAACAAACCAACAAACCAACAAACCAACAAGCGAACAAACAAATAAACCAACAAACCAACAAACCAACAAACCAACAAACCAACAAACCAACAAACCAACAAACCAACAAACCAACAAACCAACAAACCAAGAAACCAACATGCCAACAAGCCAACAAGCCAACAAGCCAACAAGCCAACAAAAGAACAAACCAACAAACCAACAAACGAAAAAACCAAAAAACCAAAAAACAAACAAACCAACAAACCAACAAACCAACAAACCAACAAAACAAAAAACCAACAAACCAACAAACCAACAAACCAACAAACCAACAAACCAACAAACCAACAAACCAACAAACTTAGAAACCAACATGCCAACAAGCCAACAAGCCAACAAACCAACAAGCCAACAAACGAACAACCCAACAAACAAACAAACCAACAAACCAACAAACGAACAAACAAATAAACCAACAAACTAAGAAACCAACAAACCAACAAACCAACAAACGAACAAACAAATAAACCAACAAACCAACAAACCAACAAACCAACAAACCAACAAACCAACAAACCACCAAACCAACAAACCAAGAAACCAACATGCCAACAAGCCAACAAGCCAACAAACCAACAAGCCAACAAACGAACAAACCAATAAGCCAACAAACGAACAAACCAACAAACAAACAAACCAACAAACCAACAAACCAACAAACCAACAAACCAACAAACCAAAAAACCAACAAACCAACAAACCAACAAACCAACAAACCAACAAACCAACAAACCAACAACTAACAAGCCAACATGCCAACAAACCAACAAGCCAACAAACCAACAAACCAACAAACCAACAAACCAACAAACCAACAAACCAACAAACCAACAACTAACAAGCCAACATGCCAATAAACCAACAAGCCAACAAACCAACAAACCAACAAACCAACAAACCAACAAACCAACAAACCAACAAACCAACAAACCAACAAACCAATAAACCAACAAGCCAACAAACCAACAAGCCAACGAGCCAACAAACCAAAAAACCAACAAACGAACAAACCAACAAACAAACAAACCAACAAACCAACAAACCAAAAACCCAACAAGCCAACAAACCAACAAACCAACAAACCAAAAAACCAACAAACCAACAAACCAACAAACCAACAAACCAACAAACCAACAAGCCAACAAACCAACAAGCCAACGAGCCAACAAACCAAAAAACCAACAAACGAACAAACCAACAAACAAACAAACCAATAAACCAACAAACCAAAAAACCAACAAGCCAATAAACCAACAAGCCAACAACCGAACAAACCAACAAACGAACAAACCAACAAACAAACAAACCAACAAACGAACAAACCAACAAGCCAACAAACCAAAAAGCCAACAAACGAACAAACGAACAAACAAATAAACCAACAAACTAACAAACCAACAAACCAACAAACCAACAAACGAACAAACAAATAAACCAACAAACCAACAAACCAACAAACCAACAAACCAACAAACCAACAAACCAACAAACCAAGAAACCAACATGCCAACAAGCCAAAAAGCCAACAAACGAACAAGCCAACAAACGAACAAACCAATAAGCCAACAAACGAACAAACCAACAAACAAACAAACCAACAAACCAACAAACCAACAAACCAACAAACCAACAAACCAACAAACCAACAAACAAACAAACAAACAAACCAACAAACCAACAAACCAAAAAACCAACAAACCAACAAATCAACAAACCAACAACTAACAAGCCAACATGCCAACAAACCAACAAGCCAACAAACCAACAAACCAACAAACCAACAAACCAACAAACCAACAAACCAACAAACCAACAAACCAACCAACCAACAAACCAACAAACCAACAAGCCAACAAACCAACAAGCCAACAAACCAAAAAACCAACAAACCAACAAGCCAACAAACCAAAAAACCAACAAACCAACAAACCAAAAAACCAATAAACGAACAAACCAATAAACCAACAAACCAACCAACCAACAAACCAACAAACCAACAAACCAACAAACCAACAAACCAACAAGCCAACAAACCAAAAAACCAACAAACCAACAAACCAAAAAACCAACAAACGAAGAAACCAACAAACCAACAAACCAACAAACCAACAAACCAACAAACCAACAAACCAACAAACCAACAAACCAATAAGCCAACAAACCAAAAAACCAACAAACCAACAAACCAACAAACCAACAAACCAACAAACCAACAAACCAACAAACCAACAAACCAACAAACCAACAAATCAACAAACCAACGTACCAACAAACCAACAACCCAACATGCCAACAAGCCAACATGCCAACAAACCAACAAACCAACAAACCAACAAGCCAACAAACCAATAAGCCAACAAACGAACAAACCAACAAACGAACACACCAACAAACAAACAAACCAACAAACAAACAAACCAACAAGCCAACAAACCAAAAAGCCAACAAACGAACAAACAAATAAACCAACAAACCAACAACCCAACAAACCAACAAACCAACAAACCAACAAACCAACAAACCAACAAACCAACAAACCAACAAACCAACAAGCGAACAAACAAATAAACCAACAAACCAACAAACCAACAAACCAACAAACCAACAAACCAACAAACCAACAAACCAACAAACCAACAAACCAACAAACCAACAAACCAACAAACCAAGAAACCAACATGCCAACAAGCCAACAAGCCAACAAGCCAACAAGCCAACAAGCCAACAAACGAACAAACCAACAAGCCAACAAACGAAAAAACCAAAAAACAAACAAACCAACAAACCAACAAACCAACAAACCAACAAACCAACAAACCAACAAAACAAAAAACCAATAAACCAACAAACCAACAAACCAACAAACCAACAACTAACAAGCCAACAAGCCAACAAACCAACAAGCCAACAAACCAACAAACCAACAAACCAACAAACCAACAACCCAACCAACCAACAAACCAACAAACCAACAAGCCAACAAGCCAACAAACCAACAAGCCAACAAACCAAAAAACCAACAAACCAACAAGCCAACAAACCAAAAAACCAACAAACCAACAAACCAAAAAACCAACAAACGAACAAACCAACAAACCAACAAACCAATAAACCAACAAACCAACAAACCAACAAACCAACAAGCCTACAAACCAAAAAACCAACTAACCAACAAACCAACAAACCAAAAAACCAACAAACGAAGAAACCAACAAACCACCAAACCAACAAACCAACAAACCATCAAACCAACAAACCAATAAGCCAACAAGCCAACAAACCAACAAGCCAACAAACCAAAAAACCAACAAACCAACAAACCAACAAACCACCAAACAAACAAACCAACAAGCCAACAAACCAAAAAGCCAACAAACGAACAAACAAATAAACCAACAAACCAACAAACCAACAAACCAACAAACCAACAAACCAACAAACCAACAAACCAACAAACCAACAAGCGAACAAACAAATAAACCAACAAACCAACAAACCAACAAACCAACAAACCAACAAACCAACAAACCAACAAACCAACAAACCAACAAACCAACAAACCAAGAAACCAACATGCCAACAAGCCAACAAGCCAACAAGCCAACAAGCCAACAAAAGAACAAACCAACAAACCAACAAACGAAAAAACCAAAAAACCAAAAAACAAACAAACCAACAAACCAACAAACCAACAAACCAACAAAACAAAAAACCAACAAACCAACAAACCAACAAACCAACAAACCAACAAACCAACAAACCAACAAACCAACAAACCAACAAACTTAGAAACCAACATGCCAACAAGCCAACAAGCCAACAAACCAACAAGCCAACAAACGAACAACCCAACAAACAAACAAACCAACAAACCAACAAACGAACAAACAAATAAACCAACAAACTAAGAAACCAACAAACCAACAAACCAACAAACGAACAAACAAATAAACCAACAAACCAACAAGCCAACAAGCCAACAAACCAACAAGCCAACAAACGAACAAACCAATAAGCCAACAAACGAACAAACCAACAAACAAACAAACCAACAAACCAACAAACCAACAAACCAACAAACCAACAAACCAAAAAACCAACAAACCAACAAACCAACAAACCAACAAACCAACAAACCAACAAACCAACAACTAACAAGCCAACATGCCAACAAACCAACAAGCCAACAAACCAACAAACCAACAAACCAACAAACCAACAAACCAACAAACCAACAAACCAACAACTAACAAGCCAACATGCCAATAAACCAACAAGCCAACAAACCAACAAACCAACAAACCAACAAACCAACAAACCAACAAACCAACAAACCAACAAACCAACAAACCAATAAACCAACAAGCCAACAAACCAACAAGCCAACGAGCCAACAAACCAAAAAACCAACAAACGAACAAACCAACAAACAAACAAACCAACAAACCAACAAACCAAAAACCCAACAAGCCAACAAACCAACAAACCAACAAACCAAAAAACCAACAAACCAACAAACCAACAAACCAACAAACCAACAAACCAACAAGCCAACAAACCAACAAGCCAACGAGCCAACAAACCAGAAAACCAACAAACGAACAAACCAACAAACAAAAAAACCAATAAACCAACAAACCAAAAAACCAACAAGCCAATAAACCAACAAGCCAACAACCGAACAAACCAACAAACGAACAAACCAACAAACAAACAAACCAACAAACGAACAAACCAACAAACCAACAAACCAAAAAGCCAACAAACGAACAAACGAACAAACAAATAAACCAACAAACTAACAAACCAACAAACCAACAAACCAACAAACGAACAAACAAATAAACCAACAAACCAACAAACCAACAAACCAACAAACCAACAAACCAACAAACCAACAAACCAAGAAACCAACATGCCAACAAGCCAAAAAGCCAACAAACGAACAAGCCAACAAACGAACAAACCAATAAGCCAACAAACGAACAAACCAACAAACAAACAAACCAACAAACCAACAAACCAACAAACCAACAAACCAACAAACCAACAAACCAACAAACAAACAAACAAACAAACCAACAAACCAACAAACCAAAAAACCAACAAACCAACAAATCAACAAACCAACAACTAACAAGCCAACATGCCAACAAACCAACAAGCCAACAAACCAACAAACCAACAAACCAACAAACCAACAAACCAACAAACCAACAAACCAACAAACCAACCAACCAACAAACCAACAAACCAAAAAGCCAACAAACCAACAAGCCAACAAACCAAAAAACCAACAAACCAACAAGCCAACAAACCAAAAAACCAACAAACCAACAAACCAAAAAACCAACAAACGAACAAACCAACAAACCAACAAACCAACCAACCAACAAACCAACAAACCAACAAACCAACAAACCAACAAACCAACAAGCCAACAAACCAAAAAACCAACAAACCAACAAACCAAAAAACCAACAAACGAAGAAACCAACAAACCAACAAACCAACAAACCAACAAATCAACAAACCAACGTACCAACAAACCAACAAACCAACATGCCAACAAGCCAACATGCCAACAAGCCAACAAACGAACAAACACACAAACAAACAAACCAACAAACCAACAAACCAACAAACCAACAAACCAACAAACCAATAAATCAACAAGCCAACAAACGAACAAACCAACAAACAAACAACCCAACAAACCAACAAACCAACAAACCAACAAACCAACAAACCAACAAACCAACAAACCAAGAAACCAACAAACCAACAAACCAACAAACCAACAAGCCAACAAACCAACAAACCAACAATCCAACAAGCCAACAAACCAAAAAACCAACAAACGAATAAAAAACAAACAAACACACCAACAAACCAACAAACCAACAAACCAACAAGCCAACAAACCAATAAGCCAACAAACGAACAAACCAACAAACGAACAAACCAACAAACAAACAAACCAACAAACAAACAAACCAACAAGCCAACAAACCAAAAAGCCAACAAACGAACAAACAAATAAACCAACAAACCAACAAACCAACAAACCAACAAACCAACAAACCAACAAACCAACAAACCAACAAACGAACAAACAAATAAACCAACAAACCATCAAACCAACAAACCAACAAACCAACAAACCAACAAACCAACAAACCAAGAAACCAACATGCCAACAAGCCAACAAGCCAACAAGCCAACAAGCCAACAAGCCAACAAACGAACAAACCAACAAGCCAACAAACGAAAACACCAAAAAACAAACAAACCAACAAACCAACAAACCAACAAACCAACAAACCAACAAACCAACAGACCAACAAACCAACAAACCAAAAAACCAACAACTAACAAGCCAACAAGCCAACAAACCAACAAGCCAACAAACCAACAAACCAACAAACCAACAAACCAACAAACCAACAAACCAACAAACCAACAAACCAATAAGCCAACAAACGAACAAACAAACAAACGAACAAACCAACAAACAAACAAACCAACAAACAAACAAACCAACAAGCCAACAAACCAAAAAGCCAACAAACGAACAAACAAATAAACCAACAAACCAACAAACCAACAAACCAACAAACCAACAAACCAACAAACCAACAAACGAACAAACAAATAAACCAACAAGCCAACAAACGAAAAAACCAAAAAACAAACAAACCAACAAACCAACAAACCAACAAACCAACAAACCAACAAAACAACAGACCAACAAACCAACAAACCAACAACTAAAAAGCCAACAAGCCAACAAACCAACAAGCCAACAAACCAACAAACCAACAAACCAACAAACCAACAAACCAACAAACCAACAACCCAACCAACCAACAAACCAACAAACCAACAAGCCAACAAGCCAACAAACCAACAAGCCAACAAACCAAAAAACCAACAAACCAACAAGCCAACAAACCAAAAAACCAACAAACCAACAAACCCAAAAACCAACAAACGAACAAACCAACCAACCAACAAACCAATAAACCAACAAACCAAAAAACCAACAAACCAACAAGCCAACAAACCAAAAAACCAACAAACCAACAAACCAACAAACCAACATACCAAAAAACCAACAAACGAACAAACCAACAAACCAAAAAACCAACAAACCAACAAACCAACAAACCAACAAACCAACAAACCAACAAACCAACAAACAACAAACCAACAAATCAACAAACCAACAAACCAACAAACCAACAAACCAAGAAACCAACATGCCAACAACCCAACAAGCCAACAAACCAACAAGCCAACAAACGAACAACCCAACAAACAAACAAACCAACAAACCAACAAACCAACAAACTAACAAACCAACAAACCAACAAACCAACAAACAAACAAACCAACAAACCAACAAGCCAACCAACCAACAAGCCAAAAAACAAACTAAGCAACAAAACAACAAACCAACAAACCAACAAACCAACAAACCAACAAACCAACAAACCAATAAACCAATAAACCAACAAACCAACAAGCCAACAAACCAACAAACCAACAAGCCAACAAGCCAACAAACCAACAAACCAACAAACCAACAAACCAACAAACCAACAAACCAACAAACCAACAAACCAACAAACCAACAAACCAACAAACCAACATGCCAACAAGCCAACAAGCCAACAAACCAACAAGCCAACAAACGAACAAACCAACAAACAAACAAACCAACAAACCAACAAACTAACAAACCACCAAACTAACAAACAAACAAACCAACAAATCAACAAACCAACAAACATATAAACCAACAAACCAACAAACCAACAAACCAACAAACCAACAAACCAACAAACCAACAAACCAACAAACCAACAAACCAAGAAACCAACATGCCAACAAACCAACATGCCAACAAACCAACAAGCCAACACAAGAACAAACCAACAAACGAACAAACCAACAAACCAACAAACCAACAAACGAACAAACCAACAAGCCAACAAACCAAAAACCCAACAAACCAACACACAAATAAACCAATAAACCAACAAACCAACAAACCAACAAAAAATAAACAAACCAACAAGCAAACAAGCCAACAAACCAACAAACCAACAAACGAACAAACCAACAAGCCAACAAACCAAAAACCCAACAAACCAACACACAAATAAACCAATAAACCAACAAACCAACAAACCAACAAAAAATAAACAAACCAACAAGCAAACAAGCCAACAAACCAACAAACCAACAAACCATTAAACCATTAAACGAACAAACCAACAAACAAACAAACCAACAAACCAACAAACCAACAAACCAACAAACCAATAAACCAACAAGCCAACAAACGAACAAACCAACAAACAAACAAACCAACAAACCAACAAACCAACAAACCAACAAACCAACAAACCAACAAACCAACAAGCCAACAAACCAACAAACCAACAAGCCAACAAACCAAAAAACCAACAAACGAACAAACCAACAAACAAACCAACAAACCAACAAACCAACAAACCAACAAGCCAACAAACCAACAAGCCAACAAACGAACAAACCAACAAACGAACAAACCAACAAACCAACAAACCAACAAACCAACAAACCAACAAACAAACAAACCAACAAACCAACAAATCAACAAACCAACAAACATATAAACCAACAAACCAACCAACCAACAAACCAACAAACCAACAAACCAACAAACCAACAAACCAACAAACCAACAAGCCAACAAACGAACAAACGAACAAACCAACAAACCAACAAGCAAATAAGCCTACAAACTAAAAACCAACAAACCAACAAACCAACAAACCAACAACCCAACAAACCAACAAACCAACAAACCAACAAACCAACAAACCAACAAACCAACAAACCAACAAACCAACAAACCAACAAACCAACAAACCAACAAACCAAAAAACCAAAAAACCAACAAACCAACAAACCAACAAACCAACAAACCAACAAACCAACAAACCAACAAACCAACAAACGTACAAACCAACATGCCAACAAGCCAACAAGTCAAAAAACCAACAAGCCAACAAACGAACAAACCAACAAACCAACAAACAAACAAACCAACAAACCAACAAAAACCAACAAACCAACAAACAAATACACCAACAAACCAACAAAACAACAAACCAACAAACCAACCAACCAACAAACCAACAAACCAACAAACCAACAAACCAACAAACCAACAAACCAACAAACCAACAAACCAACAAACCAACAAACCAACAAACCAAGAAACCAACATGCCAACAAGCCAACAAGCCAACAAACCAACAAGCCAACAAACGAACAACCCAACAAACAAACAAACCAACAAACTAGCAAACCAACAAACCAACAAACAAATAAACCAAGAAACCAACAAAAACCAACAAACCAACAAACAACTAAACCAACAAACCAACAAACAAACAAACTAACAGACCGACAAACCAACAAGCCAACAAACCAACAAGCCAAAAAACAAACAATCCAACAAACCAACAAACAAACAAACCAACAAAACAACAAACCAACAAACCAACAAACCAACAAACCAACAAACCAATAAACCAACAAGCCAACAAACGAACAAACCAACAAACAAACAAACCAACAAACCAACAAACCAACAGACCAACAAACCAACAAACCAACAAACCAACAAACCAACAAGCCAACAAACCAACAAACCAACAAGCCAACAAGCCAACAAACCAACAAACCAACAAACCAACAAGCCAACAAACCAACAAGCCAACAAACGAACAAACCAACAAGCGAACAAACCAACAAACAAACAAACCAACAAACGAACAAACCAACAAGCAAACAAACCAAAAAGCCAACAAACGAACAAACAAATAAACCAACAAACCAACAAACCAACAAACCAACAAACCAACAAACCAACAAACCAACAAACCAACAACCCAACAAACCAACAAACCAACAAACCAACAAGCCAACAAACCAACAAACCAACAAACTAACATGCCAACAAGCCAACATGCCAGCAAGCCAACAAGCCAACAAACCAACAAGCCAACAAACGAACAAACCAACAAACAAACAAACCAACAAACCAACAAACCAACAAACCAACAAACCAACAAACCAACAAACCAACAAACCAAGAAACCAACATGCCAACAAGCCAACAAGCCAACAAACCAACAAGCCAACAAGCCAACAAACGAACAAACCAACAAGCCAACAAACGAAAAAACAAACAAACAAACAAGCCAACAAACCAACAAACCAACAACTAACAAGCCAACAACCCAACAAACCAACAAGCCAACAAACCAACAAACCAACAAACCAACAAACCAACAACCCAACCAACCAACAAACCAACAAACCAACAAGCTAACAAACCAAAAAACCAACAAACCAACAAGCCAACAAACCAAAACACCAACAAAGCAACAAACCAAAAAACCAACAAACGAAAAAACCAACAAACCAACAAACCAACAAACCGAAAAAACAAACAAACCAACAAACCAACAAACCAACAAACCAACAAACCAACAAGCCAACAAACCAAAAAACCAACAAACCAACAAACCAACAAACCAATAAGCCAACAAACCAACAAACCAAAAAACCAACAAACCAACAAACCAACAAACCAACAAACCAACAAACCAACAACCCAACAAACCAACAAACCAACAAACCAACAAGCCAACAAACCAACAAACCAACAAACTAACATGCCAACAAGCCAACATGCCAGCAAGCCAACAAGCCAACAAACCAACAAGCCAACAAACGAACAAACCAACAAACAAACAAACCAACAAACCAACAAACCAACAAACCAACAAACCAACAAACCAACAAACCAACAAACCAAGAAACCAACATGCCAACAAGCCAACAAGCCAACAAACCAACAAGCCAACAAGCCAACAAACGAACAAACCAACAAGCCAACAAACGAAAAAACAAACAAACAAACAAGCCAACAAACCAACAAACCAACAACTAACAAGCCAACAACCCAACAAACCAACAAGCCAACAAACCAACAAACCAACAAACCAACAAACCAACAACCCAACCAACCAACAAACCAACAAACCAACAAGCTAACAAACCAAAAAACCAACAAACCAACAAGCCAACAAACCAAAACACCAACAAAGCAACAAACCAAAAAACCAACAAACGAAAAAACCAACAAACCAACAAACCAACAAACCAACAAACCAACAAACCAACAAACCAACAAACCAACAAACCAACAAGCCAACAAACCAAAAAACCAACAAACCAACAAACCAACAAACCAACAAACCAAAAAACCAAAAAACCAACAAACGAAGAAACCAACAAACCAACAAACCAACAAACCAACAAACCAACAAACGAATAAGCCAACAAACCAACAAACCAACAAACCAAAAAACCAACAAACCAACAAACCAACAAACCAACAAACCAACAAACCAACAAATCAACAAACCAACAAACCAACAAACCAACAAACTAACATGCCAACAAGCCAACATGCCAGCAAGCCAAGAAGCCAACAAACCAATAAGCCAACAAACCAACAAACCAACAAACCAAAAAACCAACAAACCAACAAACCAACAAACCAACAAACCAACAAACCAACAAACCAACAAACCAACAAACTAACATGCCAACAAGCCAACATGCCAGCAAGCCAAGAAGCCAACAAACCAACAAGCCAACAAACGAACAAACCAACAAACCAACAAACCAACAAACCAACAAACCAACAAACCAACAAACCAACAAACCAACAAACTACCAAACCAACAAACCAACAAACTAACATGCCAACAAGCCAACATGCCAGCAAGCCAACAAGCCAACAAACCAACAAGCCAACAAACGAACAAACCAACAAACAAACAAACCAACAAACCAAGAAACCAACAAACCAACAAACCAACAAACCAACAAACCAAGAAACCAACATGCCAACAAACCAACAAGCCAACAAACCAACAAGCCAACAAACGAACAACCCAACAAACAAACAAACCAACAAACCAACAAACCAACAAACCAACAAACCAACAAACCAACAAACCAACAAACCAAACAACCAAGAAACCAACATGCCAACAAGCCAACAAGCCAACAAACCAACAAGCCAACAAGCCAACAAACGAACAAACCAACAAGCCAACAAACGAAAAAACAAACAAACAAACAAACCAACAAACCATCAAACCAACAAAACAACAAACCAACAAACCAACAAGCCAACAAACCAACAAACCAACAACTAACAAGCCAACAAGCCAACAAACCAACAAGCCAACAAACCAACAAACCAACAAACCAACAAACCAACAAACCAAGAAACCAACATGCCAACAAGCCAACAAGCCAACAAACCAACAAGCCAACAAGCCAACAAACGAACAAACCAACAAGCCAACAAACGAAAAAACAAACAAACAAACAAACCAACAAACCAACAAACCAACAAACCAACAAACCAACAAACCAACAAGCCAACAAACCAACAAACCAACAACTAACAAGCCAACAAGCCAACAAACCAACAAGCCAACAAACCAACAAACCAACAAACCAACAAACCAACAAGCCAACAAACCAAAACACCAACAAAGCAACAAACCAAAAAACCAACAAACGAAAAAACCAACAAACCAACAAACCAACAAACCAACAAACCAACAAACCAACAAACCAACAAACCAACAAACCAACAAACCAACAAGCCAACAAACCAAAAAACCAACAAACCAACAAACCAACAAACCAACAAACCAAAAAACCAACAAACGAAGAAACCAACAAACCAACAAACCAACAAACCAACAAACCAACAAACCAACAAACCAACAAACCAATAAGCCAACAAAACAACAAACCAAAAAACCAACAAACCAACAAACCAACAAACCAACAAACCAACAAACCAACAAACCAACAAACCAACAACCCAACAAACCAACAAACCAACAAACGAACAAACCAACAAGCCAACAAACGAAAAAACAAACAAACAAACAAACCAACAAACCAACAAACCAACAAACCAACAAACCAACAAACCAACAAACCAACAAGCCAGCAAACCAACAAACCAACAACTAACAAGCCAACAAGCCAACAAACCAACAAGCCAACAAACCAACAAACCAACAAACCAACAAACCAACAACCCAACCAACCAACAAACCAACAAACCAACAAGCTAACAAACCAAAAAACCAACAAACCAACAAGCCAACAAACCAAAACAACAACAAAGCAACAAACCAAAAAACCAACAAACGAAAAAACCAACAAACCAACAAACCAACAAACCAACAAACCAACAAACCAACAAACCAACAAACCAACAAACCAACAAGCCAACAAACCAAAAAACCAACAAACCAACAAACCAACAAACCAACAAACCAAAAAACCAACAAACTAAGAAACCAACAAACCAACAAACCAACAAACCAACAAACCAACAAACCAACAAACCAATAAGCCAACAAACCAACAAACCAAAAAACCAACAAACCAACAAACCAACAAACCAACAAACCAACAAACCAACAAACCAACAAACCAACAAACCAACAAACCAACAACCCAACAAACCAACAAACCAACAAACCAACAAGCCAACAAACCAACAAACCAACAAACTAAAATGCCAACAAGCCAACATGCCAGCAAGCCAACAAGCCAACAAACCAACAAGCCAACAAACGAACAAACCAACAAACAAACAAACCAAAAAACCAACAAACTAACAAACCAAAAAACCAACAAACAAAAAAACCAACAAACCAACAAAAACCAACAAACCAACAACCAAATATACCAACAAACCAACAAACCAACAAACCAACAAACCAACAATCCAACAAACCAACAAACGAACAAACCAAGAAACCAAGAAACCAACAAACCAACAAACCAACAAACCAACAAACCAACAAACCAAGAAACCAACATGCCAACAAACCAACAAGCCAACAAACCAACAAGCCAACAAACGAACAACCCAACAAACAAACAAACAAACAAACCAACAAACCAACAAACCAACAAACCAACAAACCAACAAACCAACAAACCAACAAACCAAACAACCAAGAAACCAACATGCCAAAAAGCCAACAAGCCAACAAACCAACAAGCCAACAAGCCAACAAACGAACAAACCAACAAGCCAACAAACGAAAAAACAAACAAACAAACAAACCAACAAACCAACAAACCAACAAACCAACAAACCAACAAAACAACAAACCAACAAACCAACAAGCCAACAAACCAACAAACCAACAACTAACAAGCCAACAAGCCAACAAACCAACAAGCCAACAAACCAACAAACCAACAAACCAACAAACCAACAAACCAAGAAACCAACATGCCAACAAGCCAACAAGCCAACAAACCAACAAGCCAACAAGCCAACAAACGAACAAACCAACAAGCCAACAAACGAAAAAACAAACAAACAAACAAACCAACAAACCAACAAACCAACAAACCAACAAAACAACAAACAAACAAACCAACAAGCCAACAAACCAACAAACCAACAACTAACAAGCCAACAAGCCAACAAACCAACAAGCCAACAAACCAACAAACCAACAAACCAACAAACCAACAAGCCAACAAACCAAAACACCAACAAAGCAACAAACCAAAAAACCAACAAACGAAAAAACCAACAAACCACCAAACCAACAAACCAACAAACCAACAAACCAACAAACCAACAAACCAACAAACCAACAAACCAACAAGCCAACAAACCAAAAAACCAACAAACCAACAAACCAACAAACCAAAAAACCAACAATCGAAGAAACCAACAAACCAACAAACCAACAAACCAACAAACCAACAAACCAACAAACCAACAAAACAATAAGCCAACAAACCAACAAACCAAAAAACCAACAAACCAACAAACCAACAAACCAACAAACCAACAAACCAACAAACCAACAAACCAACAACCCAACAAACCAACAAACCAACAAACCAACAAGCCAACAAACCAACAAACCAACAAACCAACAAACTAACATGCCAACAAGCCAACATGCCAGCAAGACAACAAGCCAACAAACCAACAAGCCAACAAACGAACAAACCAACAAACAAACAAACCAACAAACCAACAAACCAACAAACCAACAAACCAACAAACCAACAAACCAACAAACCAAGAAACCAACATGCCAACAAGCCAACAAGCCAACAAACCAACAAGCCAACAAGCCAACAAACGAACAAACCAACAAGCCAACAAACGAAAAAACAAACAAACAAACAAACCAACAAACCAACAAACCAACAAACCAACAAACCAACAAAACAACAAACCAACAAACCAACAAGCCAACAAAGCAACAAACCAACAACTAACAAGCCAACAAGCCAACAAACCAACAAGCCAACAAACCAACAAACCAACAAACCAACAAACCAACAACCCAACCAACCAACAAACCAACAAACCAACAAGCTAACAAACCAAAAAACCAACAAACCAACAAGCCAACAAACCAAAACACCAACAAAGCAACAAACCAAAAAACCAACAAACGAAAAAACCAACAAACCAACAAACCAACAAACCAACAAACCAACAAACCAACAAACCAACAAACCAACAAACCAACAAACCAACAAGCCAACAAACCAAAAAACCAACAAACCAACAAACCAACAAACCAAAAAACCAACAAACGAAGAAACCAACAAACCAACAAACCAACAAACCAACAAACCAACAAACCAACAAACCAATAAGCCAACAAACCAACAAACCAAAAAACCAAAAAACCAACAAACCAACAAACCAACAAACCAACAAACCAACAAACCAACAAACCAACAAACCAACAACCCAACAAACCAACAAACCAACAAACCAACAAGCCAACAAACCAACAAACCAACAAACCAACAAACTAACATGCCAACAAGCCAACATGCCAGCAAGCCAACAAGCCAACAAACCAACAAGCCAACAAACGAACAAACCAACAAACAAACAAACCAACAAACCAACAAACTAACAAACCAAAAAACCAACAAACAAAGAAACCAACAAACCAAAAAAAACCAACAAACCAACAACCAAATATACCAACAAACCAACAAACCAACAAACCAACAATCCAACAAACCAACAAACGAACAAACCAAGAAACCAAGAAACCAACAAACCAACAAACCAACAAACCAACAAACCAAGAAACCAACATGCCAACAAACCAACAAGCCAACAAACCAACAAGCCAACAAACGAACAACCCAACAAACAAACAAACCAACAAACCAACAAACTAACAAACCAACAAACCAACAAACAAACAAACCAACAAACCAACAAAAACCAACAAACCAACAAACAAATAAACCAACAAACCAACAAACAAACAAACAAACAAACTAACAGACCGACAAACCAACAAGCCAACAAACCAACAAACCAACAAACCAACAAACCAACAAACCAACAAACCAACAAACCAACAAACCAACAAACCAACAAACCAACAAACCAAGAAACCAACAAACCAACAAGCCAACAAACCAACAAGCCAACAAACAAATAAACCAACAAACCAACAAACAAACAAACAAACAAACTAACAGACCGACAAACCAACAAGCCAACAAACCAACAAACCAACAAACCAACAAACCAACAAACCAACAAACCAACAAACCAACAAACCAACAAACCAACAAACCAAGAAACCAACATGCCAACAGGCCAACAAGCCAACAAACCAACAAGCCAACAAGCCAACAAACGAACAAACCAACAAGCCAACAAACGAAAAAACAAACAAACAAACAAACCAACAAACCAACAAACCAACAAACCAACAAACCAACAAAACAACAAACCAACAAACCAACAACTAACAAGCCAACAAGCCAACAAACCAACAAGCCAACAAACCAACAAACCAACAAACCAACAAACCAACAACCCAACCAACCAACAAACCAACAAACCAACAAGCCAACAAACCAAAAAACCAATAAACCAATAAGCCAACAAACCAAAACACCAACAAAGCAACAAACCAAAAAACCAACAAACGAAAAAACCAACAAACCAACAAACCAACAAACCAACAAACCAACAAACCAACAAACCAACAAACCAACAAGCCAACAAACCAAAAAACCAACAAACCAACAAACCAACAAACCAAAAAACCAACAAACGAAGAAACCAACAAACCAACAAACCAACAAACCAACAAACCAACAAACCAACAAACCAACAAACCAATAAGCCCACAAACCAACAAACCAAAAAACCAACAAACCAACAAACCAACAAACCAACATGCCAGCAAGCCAACAAGCCAACAAACCAACAAGCCAACAAACGAACAAACCAACAAACAAACAAACCAACAAACCAACAAACTAACAAACCAACAAACCAACAAACAAAGAAACCAACAAACCAACAAAAACGAACAAACCAACAAACAAATATACCAACAAACCAACAAACCAACAAACCAACAATCCAACAAACCAACCAACGAACAAACCAAGAAACCAAGAAACCAACAAACCAACAAACCAACAAACCAATAAACCAACAAGCCAACAAACGAACAAACCAACAAACAAAGAAACCAACAAACCAACAAACCAACAAACCAACAAACCAACAAACCAACAAACCAACAAACCAACAAACCAACAAACCAACAAACCAACAAACCAACAAACCAACAAACGAACAAACCAACAAACCAACAAACCAACAAACCAACAAACCAACAAGCCAACAAACCAAAAAACCAACAAACGAACAAACCAACAAACAAACAAACCAACAAACCAACAAACCAACAAACCAACAAGCCAACAAACCAACAAGCCAACAAACGAACAAACCAACAAACGAACAAACCAACAAACCAACAAACCAACAAACCAACAAACCAACAAACCAACAAACAAACAAACCAACAAACCAACAAATCAACAAACCAACAAACATATAAACCAACAAACCAACAAACCAACAAACCAGCAAACCAACAAACCAACAAACCAACAAACCAACAAACCAACAAACCAACAAGCCAACAAACAAACAAACGAACAAACCAACAAACCAACAAGCAAATAAGCCTACAAACCAAAAACCAACAAACCAACAAATAACAAACCAACAACCCAACAAACCATCAAACCAACAAACCAACAAACCAACAAACCAACAAACCAACAAACCAACAAACCAACAAACCAACAAACCAACAAACCAACAAACCAACAAACCAACAAACCAACAAACCAACAAACCAACAAACCAACAAACCAACAAACCAACAAACCAACAAACCAACAAACCAACAAACCAACAAACCAACATACCAACAAGCCAACAAGTCGAAAAACCAACAAGCCAACAAACGAACAAACCAACAAACTAACAAACTAACAAACCAACAAACCAACAAACCAACAAACTAACAAACCAACAAACCAACAAACAAACAAACCAACAAACCAACAAAAACCAACAAACCAACAAACAAATACACCAACAAACCAACAAAACACAAACCAACAAACCAACCAACCAACAAACCAACAAACCAACAAACCAACAAACCAACAAACCAACAAACCAACAAACCAACAAACCAACAAACCAAGAAACCAAGAAACCAACATACCAACAAGCCAACAAGCCAACAAACCAACAAGCCAACAAACGAACAACCCAACAAACAAACACACCAACAAACTAGCAAACCAACAAACCAAAAAACAAATAAACCAAGAAACCAACAAAAACCAACAAACCAACAAACAAATAAACCAACAAACCAACAAACCAACAAACAAACAAACTAACAGACCGACAAACCAACAAGCCAACAAACCAACAAGCCAAAACACAAACAAACCAACAAACCAACAAACAAACAAACCAACAAAACAACAAACCAACAAACCAACAAACCAACAAACCAACAAACCAATAAACCAACAAGCCAACAAACGAACAAACCAACAAACAAACAAACCAACAAACCAACAAACCAACAGACCAACAAACCAACAAACCAACAAACCAACAAACCAACAAACCAACAAGCCAACAAACCAACAAACCAACAAGCCAACAAGCCAACAAACCAACAAACCAACAAACCAACAAGCCAACAAACCAACAAGCCAACAAACGAACAAACTAACAAACGAACAAACCAACAAACAAACAAACCAACAAACAAACAAACCAACAAGCAAACAAGCAAAAAAACCAAAAAGCCAACAAACGAACAAACAAATAAACCAACAAACCAACAAACCAACAAACCAACAAACGAACAAACAAATAAACCAATAAACCAACAAACCAACAAACCAACAAACCAACAAACCAACATACCAACAAACCAACAAACCAACAAACCAACAAACCAAGAAACCAAGAAACCAACATGCCAACAAGCCAACAAGCCAACAAACCAACAAGCCAACAAGTCAACAAACAATCAAACCAACAAGCCAACAAACAAAAAAACCAACAAACAAACAAACCAACAAACCAACAAACCAACAAACCAACAAACCAACAAAACAACAAACCAACAAACCAACAAACCAACAAACCAACAACTAACAAGCCAACAAGCCAACAAACCAACAAGCCAAAAAACAAACAAACCAACAAACCAACAAACAAACAAACCAACAAAACAACAAACCAACAAACCAACAAACCAACAAATCAACAAACCAATAAACCAACAAGCCAACAAACGAACAAACCAACAAACAAACAAACCAACAAACCAACAAACCAACAAACCAACAAACCAACAAACCAACAAATCAACAAACCAACAAACCAACAAACCAACAAACCAACAAACCAACAAACCAACAAACCAACAAACCAACAAACCAACAAACCAACAAACCAACAAACCAACTAGCCAACAAACCAACAAACCAACAAGCCAACAAACCAACAAACCAACAAACCAACAAACCAACAAACCAACAAACCAACAAACCAACAAACCAACAAACCAACAAAACCAACAAACGAAGAAACCAACAAACGAAGAAACCAACAAACCAACAAACCAACAAACCAACAAACCAACAAACCAACAAACCAACAAACCAATAAGCCAACAAACCAACAAACCAAAAAACCAACAAACCAACAAACCAACACACCAACAAATCAATAAACCAACAAACATATAAACCAACAAACGAAAAAACCAACAAACAAACAAACCAACAAACCAACAAACCAACAAACCAACAAACCAACAAAACAACAAACCAACAAACCAACAAACCAACAAACCAACAACTAACAAGCCAACAAACCAACAAACCAACAAGCCAAAAAACAAACAAACCAACAAACCAACAAACAAACAAACCAACAAAACAACAAACCAACAAACCAACAAACCAACAAATCAACAAACCAATAAACCAACAAGCCAACAAACGAACAAACCAACAAACAAACAAACCAACAAACCAACAAACCAACAAACCAACAAACCAACAAACCAACAAACCAACAAACCAACAAACCAACAAACCAACAAACCAACAAACCAACAAACCAACAAGCCAACAAACCAACAAACCAACAAGCCAACAAACCAACAAACCAACAAACCAACAAACCAACAAACCAACAAACCAACAAACCAACAAACCAACAAACCAACAAGCCAACAAACCAACAAGCCAACAAACGAACAAACCAACAAACAAACAAACCAACAAACCAACAAACCATTAAACCAACAAACCAACAAACGAACAAGCCAACAAACCAAAAAACCAACAAACCAACAAACCAACAAACCAACAAACCAAAAAACCAACAAACGAAGAAACCAACAAACGAAGAAACCAACAAACCAACAAACCAACAAACCAACAAACCAACAAACCAACAAACCAACAAACCAACAAACCAATAAGCCAACAAACCAACAAACCAAAAAACCAACAAACCAACAAACCAACACACCAACAAATCAATAAACCAACAAACATATAAACCAACAAACCAACAAACCAACAAACGAACAACCCAACAAACAAACAAACCAACAAACCAACAAACTAACAAACCAACAAACCAACAAACCAACAAACAAACAAACCAACAAACCAACAAAAACCAACAAACCAACAAACAAATAAACCAACAAACCAACAAACCAACAAACAAACAAACTAACAGATCAACAAACCAACAAGCCAACAAACCAACAAGCCAAAAAACAAACAAACCAACAAAACAACAAAAAAACAAACCAACAAAACAACAAACCAACAAACCAACAAACCAACAAATCAACAAACCAATAAACCAACAAGCCAACAAACGAACAAACCAACAAACAAACAAACCAACAAACGAACAAACCAACAAGCAAACAAACCAAAAAGCCAACAAACGAACAAACAAATAAACCAACAAACCAACAAACCAACAAACCAACAAACGAACAAACAAATAAACCAATAAACCAACAAACCAGCAAACCAACAAACCAACAAACCAACAAACCAACAAACCAACAAACCAACAAACCAACAAACCAACAAACCAACAAACCAAGAAACCAACATGCCAACAAGCCAACAAGCCAACAAACCAACAAGCCAACAAGCCAACAAACGAACAAACCAACAAGCCAACAAACGAAAAAACAAACAAACAAACAAACCAACAAACCAACAAACCAACAATCCAACAAACCAACAAAACAACAAACCAACAAACCAACAAGCCAACAAACCAACAAACCAACAACTAACAAGCCAACAAGCCAACAAACCAACAAGCCAACAAACCAACAAACCAACAAACCAACAAACCAACAACCCAACCAACCAACAAACCAACAAACCAACAAGCCAACAAACCAAAAAACCAACAAACCAACAAGCCAACAAACCAAGACACCAACAAAGCAACAAACCAAAAAACCAACAAACGAAAAAACCAACAAACCAACAAACCAACAAACCAACAAACCAACAAACCAACAAACCAACAAACCAACAAGCCAACAAACCAAAAAACCAACAAACCAACAAACCAACAAACCAAAAAACCAACAAACGAACAAACCAACAAACAAACAAACCAACAAACCAACAAACCAACAAACCAACAAGCCAACAAACCAACAAGCCAACAAACGAACAAACCAACAAACGAACAAACCAACAAACCAACAAACCAACAAACCAACAAACCAACAAACCAACAAACCAACAAACAAACAAACCAACAAACCAACAAATCAACAAACCAACAAACATATAAACCAACAAACCAACAAACCAACAAACCAACAAACCAACAAACCAACAAACCAACAAACCAACAAACCAACAAACCAACAAGCCAACAAACGAACAAACGAACAAACCAACAAACCAACAAGCAAATAAGCCTACAAACCAAAAACCAACAAACCAACAAATAACAAACCAACAACCCAACAAACCAACAAACCAACAAACCAACAAACCAACAAACCAACAAACCAACAAACCAACAAACCAACAAACCAACAAACCAACAAACCAACAAACCAACAAACCAACAAACCAACAAACCAACAAACCAACAAACCAACAAACCAACAAACCAACAAACCAACATGCCAACAAGCCAACAAGTCAAAAAACCAACAAGCCAACAAACGAACAAACCAACAAACTAACAAACTAACAAACCAACAAACCAACAAACCAACAAACTAACAAACCAACAAACCAACAAACAAACAAACCAACAAACCAACAAAAACCAACAAACCAACAAACAAATACACTAACAAACCAACAAAACAACAAACCAACAAACCAACCAACCAACAAACCAACAAACCAACAAACCAACAAACCAACAAACCAACAAACCAACAAACCAAGAAACCAACATACCAACAAGCCAACAAGCCAACAAACCAACAAGCCAACAAACGAACAACCCAACAAACAAACACACCAACAAACTAGCAAACCAACAAACCAAAAAACAAATAAACCAAGAAACCAACAAAAACCAACAAACCAACAAACAAATAAACCAACAAACCAACAAACCAACAAACAAACAAACTAACAGACCGACAAACCAACAAGCCAACAAACCAACAAGCCAAAACACAAACAAACCAACAAACCAACAAACAAACAAACCAACAAAACAACAAAACAACAAACCAACAAACCAACAAACCAACAAACAAACAAACCAATAAACCAACAAGCCAACAAACGAACAAACCAACAAACAAACAAACCAACAAACCAACAAACCAACAGACCAACAAACCAACAAACCAACAAACCAACAAGCCAACAAACCAACAAACCAACCAGCCAACAAGCCAACAAACCAAAAAACCAACAAACCAACAAGCCAACAAACCAACAAGCCAACAAACGAACAAACCAACAAACGAACAAACCAACAAACAAACAAACCAACAAACAAACAAACCAACAAGCAAACAAGCAAAAAAACCAAAAAGCCAACAAACGAACAAACAAATAAGCCAACAAACCAACAAACCAACAAACCAACAAACGAACAAACAAATAAACCAATAAACCAACAAACCAACAAACCAACAAACCAACAAACCAACATACCAACAAACCAACAAACCAACAAACCAACAAATCAAGAAACCAAGAAACCAACATGCCAACAAGCCAACAAGCCAACAAACCAACAAGCCAACAAGCCAACAAACAAACAAACCAACAAGCCAACAAACGAAAAAACAAACAAACAAACAAACCAACAAACCAACAAACCAACAAACCAACAAAACAACAAACCAACAAACCAACAAGCCAACAAACCAACAAACCAACAACTAACAAGCCAACAAGCCAACAAACCAACAAGCTAACAAACCAACAAACCAGCAAACCAACAACCCAACCAACTACAAACCAACAAACCAACAAGCCAACAAACCAAAAAACCAACAAACCAACAAGCCAACAAACCAAAACACCAACAAAGCAACAAACAAAAAAACCAACAAACGAAAAAACCAACAAACCAACAAACCAACAAACCAACAAACCATTAAACCAACAAACCAACAAACCAACAAGCCAACAAACCAAAAAACCAACGAACCAACAAACCAACAAACCAACAAACCAAAAAACCAATAAACGAAGAAACCAACAAACGAAGAAACCAACAAACCAACAAACCAACAAACCAACAAACCAACAAACCAACAAACCAACAAACCAACAAACCAATAAGCCAACAAACCAACAAACCAAAAAACCAACAAACCAACAAACCAACAAACCAACAAATCAACAAACCAACAAACATATAAACCAACAAACCAACAAACCAACAAACGAACAACCCAACAAACAAACAAACCAACAAACCAACAAACTAACAAACCAACAAACCAACAACCAAACAAACCAACAAACCAACAAAAACCAACAAACCAACAAACAAATAAACCAACAAACCAACAAACCAACAAACAAACAAACTAACAGATCAACAAACCAACAAGCCAACAAACCAACAAGCCAAAAAACAAACAAACCAACAAACCAACAAACAAACTAACCAACCAAACAACAAACCAACAAACCAACAAACCAACAAATCAACAAACCAATAAACCAACAAGCCAACAAACGAACAAACCAACAAACAAACAAACCAACAAACCAACAAACCAACAAACCAACAAACCAACAAACCAACAAACCAACAAACCAACAAACCAACAAACCAACAAACCAACAAGCCAACAAACCAACAAACCAACAAGCCAACAAACCAACAAACCAACAAACCAACAAACCAACAAACCAACAAACCAACAAACCAACAAGCCAACAAACCAACAAGCCAACAAAGGAACAAACCAACAAACAAACAAACCAACAAACCAACAAACCATTAAACCAAGAAACCAACAAACAAACAAGCCAACAAACCAAAAAACCAACAAACCAACAAACCAACAAACCAACAAACCAAAAAACCAACAAACGAAGAAACCAACAAACGAAGAAACCAACAAACCAACAAACCAACAAACCAACAAACCAACAAACCAACAAACCAACAAACCAATAAGCCAACAAACCAACAAACCAAAAAACCAACAAACCAACAAACCAACAAACCAACAAATCAACAAACCAACAAACATATAAACCAACAAACCAACAAACCAACAAACGAACAACCCAACAAACAAACAAACCAACAAACCAACAAACTAACAAACCAACAAACCAACAAACAAACAAACCAACAAACCAACAAAAACCAACAAACCAACAAACAAATAAACCAACAAACCAACAAACCAACAAACAAACAAACTAACAGATCAACAAACCAACAAGCCAACAAACCAACAAGCCAAAAAACAAACAAACCAACAAACCAACAAAAAAACAAACCAACAAAACAACAAACCAACAAACCAACAAATCAACAAACCAATAAACCAACAAGCCAACAAACGAACAAACCAACAAACAAACAAACCAACAAACCAACAAACCAACAAACCAACAAACCAACAAACCAAAAAACCAACAAACCAACAAACCAACAAACCAACAAACCAAAAAACCAACAAACGAAGAAACCAACAAACCAACAAACCAATAAGCCAACAAACCAACAAACCAAAAAACCAACAAACCAACAAACCAACAAACCAACAAATCAACAAACCAACAAACATATAAACCAACAAACCAACAAACCAACAAACGAACAACCCAACAAACAAACAAACCAACAAACCAACAAACAAACAAACCAACAAACCAACAAAAACCAACAAACCAACAAACAAATAAACCAACAAACCAACAAACCAACAAACAAACAAACTAACAGATCAACAAACCAACAAGCCAACAAACCAACAAGCCAAAAAACAAACAAACCAACAAACCAACAAAAAAACAAACCAACAAGCCACAAACCAACAAACCAACAAACCAACAAACCAACAAACCAACAAACCAACAAACCAACAAACCAACAAACCAACAAACCAACAAACCAACAAACCAACAAACCAACAAACCAACAAACCAACAAACCAACATGCCAACAAGCCAACAAGTCAAAAAACCAACAAGCCAACAAACGAACAAACCAACAAACTAACAAACTAACAAACCAACAAACCAACAAACCAACAAACTAACAAACCAACAAACCAACAAACAAACAAACCAACAAACCAACAAAAACCAACAAACAAATACACCAACAAACCAACAAAACAACAAACCAACAAACCAACCAACCAACAAACCAACAAACCAACAAACCAACAAACCAACAAACCAACAAACCAACAAACCAACAAACCAACAAACCAAGAAACCAACATACCAACAAGCCAACAAGCCAACAAACCAACAAGCCAACAAACGAACAACCCAACAAACAAACACACCAACAAACTAGCAAACCAACAAACCAAAAAACAAATAAACCAAGAAACCAACAAAAACCAACAAACCAACAAACAAATAAACCAACAAACCAACAAACCAACAAACAAACAAACTAACAGACCGATAAACCAACAAGCCAACAAACCAACAAGCCAAAACACAAACAAACCAACAAACCAACAAACAAACAAACCAACAAAACAACAAACCAACAAACCAACAAACCAACAAACCAACAAACCAATAAACCAACAAGCCAACAAACGAACAAACCAACAAACAAACAAACCAACAAACCAACAAACCAACAGACCAACAAACCAACAAACCAACAAACCAACAAACCAACAAGCCAACAAACCAACAAACCAACAAGCCAACAAGCCAACAAACCAACAAACCAACAAACCAACAAGCCAACAAACCAACAAGCCAACAAACGAACAAACCAACAAACGAACAAACCAACAAACAAACAAACCGACAAACAAACAAACCAACAAGCAAACAAGCAAAAAAACCAAAAAGCCAACAAACGAACAAACAAATAAGCCAACAAACCAACAAACCAACAAACCAACAAACGAACAAACAAATAAACCAATAAACCAATTAACTAACAAACCAACAAACCAACAAACCAACAAACCAACATACCAACAAACCAACAAACCAACAAACCAACAAACCAAGAAACCAAGAAACCAACATGCCAACAAGCCAACAAGCCAACAAACCAACAAGCCAACAAGCCAACAAACAAACAAACCAACAAGCCAACAAACGAAAAAACAAACAAACAAACAAACCAACAAACCAACAAACCAACAAACCAACAAACCAACAAAACAACAAACCAACAAACCAACAAGCCAACAAACCAACAAACCAACAACTAACAAGCCAACAAGCCAACAAACCAACAAGCTAACAAACCAACAAACCAACAAACCAACAAACCAACAACCCAACCAACTACAAACCAACAAACCAACAAGCCAACAAACCAAAAAACCAACAAACCAACAAGCCAACAAACCAAAACACCAACAAAGCAACAAACCAAAAAACCAACAAACGAAAAAACCAACAAACCAACAAAGCAACAAACCAACAAACCATTAAACCAACAAACCAACAAACCAACAAGCCAACAAACCAAAAAACCAACAAACCAACAAACCAACAAACCAACAAACCAAAAAACCAACAAACGAAGAAACCAACAAACGAAGAAACCAACAAACCAACAAACCAACAAACCAACAAACCAACAAACCAACAAACCAACAAACCAATAAGCCAACAAACCAACAAACCAAAAAATAAACAAACCAACAAACCAACAAACCAACAAATCAACAAACCAACAAACATATAGACCAACAAACCAACAAACCAACAAACGAACAACCCAACAAACAAACAAACCAACAAACCAACAAACTAACAAACCAACAAACCAACAAACAAACAAACCAACAAACCAACAAAAACCAACAAACCAATAAACAAATAAACCAACAAACCAACAAACCAACAAACAAACAAACTAACAGATCAACAAACCAACAAGCCAACAAACCAACAAGCCAAAAAACAAACAAACTAACAAACCAACAAACCAACAAAACAACAAACCAACAAACCAACAAACCAACAAATCAACAAACCAATAAACCAACAAGCCAACAAACGAACAAACCAACAAACAAACAAACAAACAAACCAACAAACCAACAAACCAACAAACCAACAAACCAACAAACCAACAAACCAACAAACCAACAAACCAACAAACCAACAAACCAACAAACCAACAAGCCAACAAACCAACAAACCAACAACCCAACAAACCAACAAACCAACAAACCAACAAACCAACAAACCAACAAACCAACAAACCAACAAACCAACAAGCCAACAAACCAACAAGCCAACAAACGAACAAACCAACAAACAAACAAACCAACAAAACAACAAACCATTAAACCAACAAACCAACAAACCAACAAGCCAACAAACCAAAAAACCAACAAACCAACAAACCTACAAACCAACAAACCAAAAAACCAACAAACGAAGAAACCAACAAACGAAGAAACCAACAAACCAACAAACCAACAAACCAACAAACCAACAAACCAACAAACCAATAAGCCAACAAACCAACAAACCAAAAAACCAACAAACCAACAAACCAACAAACCAACAAATCAACAAACCAACAAACATATAAACCAACAAACCAACAAACCAACAAACGAACAACCCAACAAACAAACAAACCAACAAACCAACAAACTAACAAACCAACAAACCAACAAACAAACAAACCAACAAACCAACAAAAACCAACAAACCAACAAACAAATAAACCAACAAACCAACAAACCAACAAACCAACAAACGAACAAACAAATAAACCAATAAACTAACAAACCAACAAACCAACAAACCAACAAACCAACATACCAACAAACCAACAAACCAACAAACCAACAAACCAAGAAACCAAGAAACCAACATGCCAACAAGCCAACAAGCCAACAAATCAACAAGCCAACAAGCCAACAAACAAACAAACCAACAAGCCAACAAACGAAAAAACAAACAAACAAACAAACCAACAAACCAACAAACCAACAAACCAACAAACCAACAAAACAACAAACCAACAAACCAACAAGCCAACAAACCAACAAACCAACAACTAACAAGCCAACAAGCCAACAAACCAACAAGCTAACAAACCAACAAACCAACAAACCAACAAACCAACAACCCAACCAACTACAAACCAACAAACCAACAAGCCAACAAACCAAAAAACCAACAAACCAACAAGCCAACAAACCAAAACACCAACAAAGCAACAAACCAAAAAACCAACAAACGAAAAAACCAACAAACCAACGAACCAACAAACCAACAAACCATTAAACCAACAAACCAACAAACCAACAAGCCAACAAACCAAAAAACCAACAAACCAACAAACCAACAAACCAACAAACCAAAAAACCAACAAACGAAGAAACCAACAAACGAAGAAACCAACAAACCAAAAACCAACAAACCAACAAACCAACAAACCAACAAACCAACAAACCAATAAGCCAACAAACCAACAAACCAAAAAACCAACAAACCAACAAACCAACAAACCAACAAATCAACAAACCAACAAACATATAAACCAACAAACCAACAAACCAACAAACGAACAACCCAACAAACAAACAAACCAACAAACCAACAAACTAACAAACCAACAAACCAACAAACAAACAAACCAACAAACCAACAAAAACCAACAAACCAACAAACAAATAAACCAACAAACCAACAAACCAACAAACAAACAAACTAACAGATCAACAAACCAACAAGCCAACAAACCAACAAGCCAAAAAACAAACAAACCAACAAACCAACAAACAAACAAACCAACAAAACAACAAACCAACAAACCAACAAACCAACAAATCAACAAACCAATAAACCAACAAGCCAACAAACGAACAAACCAACAAACAAACAAACCAACAAACCAACAAACCAACAAACCAACAAACCAACAAACCAACAAACCAACAAACCAACAAACCAACAAACCAACAAACCAACAAGCCAACAAACCAACAAACCAACAAGCCAACAAACCAACAAACCAACAAACCAACAAACCAACAAACCAACAAACCAACAAACCAACAAACCAACAAACCAACAAGCCAACAAACCAACAAGCCAACAAACGAACAAACCAACAAACAAACAAACCAACAAACCAACAAACCTTTAAACCAACAAACCAACAAACCAACAAGCCAACAAACCAAAAAACCAACAAACCAACAAACCAACAAACCAACAAACCAAAAAACCAACAAACGAAGAAACCATCAAACGAAGAAACCAACAAACCAACAAACCAACAAACCAACAAACCAACAAACCAACAAACCAATAAGGCAACAAACCAACAAACCAAAAAACCAACAAACCAACAAACCAACAAATCAACAAACCAACAAACATATAAACCAACAAACCAACAAACCAACAAACGAACAACCCAACAAACAAACAAACCAACAAACCAACAAACTAACAAACCAACAAACCAACAAACAAACAAACCAACAAACCAACAAAAACCAACAAACCAACAAACAAATAAACCAACAAACCAACAAACCAACAAACAAACAAACTAACAGATCAACAAACCAACAAGCCAACAAACCAACAAGCCAAAAAACAAACAAACCAACAAACCAACAAAAAAACAAACCAACAAAACAACAAACCAACAAACCAACAAACCAACAAATCAACAAACCAATAAACCAACAAGCCAACAAACGAACAAACCAACAAACAAACAAACCAACAAACCAACAAACCAACAAACCAACAAACCAACAAACCAACAAACCAACAAACCAACAAACCAACAAACCAACAAACCAACAAGCCAACAAACCAACAAGCCAACAAACGAACAAACCAACAAACGAACAAACCAACAAACAAACAAACCAACAAACGAACAAACCAACAAGCAAACAAACCAAAAAGCCAACAAACGAACAAACAAATAAACCAACAAACCAACAAACCAACAAACCAACAAACGATCAACAAATAAACCAATAAACCAACAAACCAGCAAACCAACAAACCAACAAACCAACAAACCAACAAACCAACAAACCAACAAACCAACAAACCAACAAACCAACAAACCAACAAACCAAGAAACCAACATGCCAACAAGCCAACAAGCCAACAAACCAACAAGCCAACAAGCCAACAAACGAACAAACCAACAAGCAAACAAACGAAAAAACAAACAAACAAACAAACCAACAAACCAACAAACCAACAAACCAACAAACCAACAAAACAACAAACCAACAAACCAACAAGCCAACAAACCAACAAACCAACAACTAACAAGCCAACAAGCCAACAAACCAACAAACCAACAAACCAACAAACCAACAAACCAACAAGCCAACAAACCAAAAAACCAACAAACCAACAAGCCAACAAACCAAGACACCAACAAAGCAACAAACCAAAAAACCAACAAACGAAAAAACAAACAAACCAACAAACCAACAAACCAACAAACCAACAAACCAACCAGCCAACAAACCAAAAAACCAACAAACCAACAAACCAACAAACCAAAAAACCAACAAACGAAGAAACCAACAAACCAACAAACCAACAAACCAACAAACCAACAAACCAACAAACCAACAAACCAACAAACCAATAAGCCAACAAACCAACAAACCAAAAAACCAACAAACCAACAAACCAACAAACCAACAAACCAACAAACCAACAAACCAACAAACCAACAACCCTACAAACCAACAAACCAACACACCAACAAGCCAACAAACCAACAAACCAACAAACTAACATGCCAACAAGCCAACATGCCAGCAAGCCAACAAGCCAACAAACCAACAAGCCAACAAACGAACAAACCAACAAACAAACAAACCAACAAACCAACAAACTAACAAACCAACAAACCAACAAACAAAGAAACCAACAAACCAACAAAAACCAACAAACCAACAACCAAATATACCAACAAACCAACAAACCAACAAACCAACAATCCAACAAACCAACAAACGAACAAACCAAGAAACCGAGAAACCAACAAACCAACAAACCAACAAACCAACAAACCAAGAAACCAACATGCCAACAAACCAACAAGCCAACAAACCAACAAGCCAACAAACGAACAACCCAACAAACAAAGAAACCAACAAACCAACAAACTAACAAACCAACAAACCAACAAACAAACAAACCAACAAACCAACAAACAAACAAACTAACAGATCAACAAACCAACAAGCCAACAAACCAACAAACCAAAAAACAAACAAACCAACAAACCAACAAACAAACAAACCAACAAAACAACAAACCAACAAACCAACAAACCAACAAATCAACAAACCAATAAACCAACAAGCCAACAAACGAACAAACCAACAAACAAACAAACCAACAAACCAACAAACCAACAAACCAACAAACCAACAAACCAATAAACCAACAAGCCAACAAACGAACAAACCAACAAACAAAGAAACCAACAAACCAACAAACCAACAAACCAACAAACCAACAAACCAACAAACCAACAAACCAACAAACCAACAAACCAACAAGCCAACAAACCAACAAACCAACAAGCCAACAAACCAAAAAACCAACAAACGAACAAACCAACAAACAAACAAACCAACAAACCAACAAACCAACAAACCAACAAGCCAACAAACCAACAAGCCAACAAACGAACAAACCAACAAACGAACAAACCAACAAACCAACAAACCAACAAACCAACAAACCAACAAACCAACAAACAAACAAACCAACAAACCTACAAATCAACAAACCAACAAACATATAAACCAACAAACCAACAAACCAACAAACCAACAAACCAACAAACCAACAAACCAACAAACCAACAAACCAACAAACCAACAAGCCAACAAACGAACAAACGAACAAACCAACAAACCAACAAGCAAATAAGCCTACAAACCAAAAACCAACAAACCAACAAACCAACAAACCAACAACCCAACAAACCAACAAACCAACAAACCAACAAACCAACAAACCAACAAACCAACAAACCAACAAACCGACAAACCAACAAACCAACAAACCAACAAACCAACAAACCAATAAACCAACAAACCAACATGTCAACAAGCCAACAAGTCAAAAAACCAACAAGCCAACAAACGAACAAACCAACAAACTAACAAACTAACAAACCAACAAACCAACAAACCAACAAACTAACAAACCAACAAACCAACAAACAAACAAACCAACAAAAACCAACAAACCAACAAACAAATACACCAACAAACCAACAAAACAACAAACCAACAAACCAACCAACCAACAAACCAACAAACCAACAAACCAACAAACCAACAAACCAACAAACCAACAAACCAACAAACCAACAAACCAAGAAACCAACATGCCAGCAAGCCAACAAGCCAACAAACCAACAAGCCAACAAACGAACAACCCAACAAACAAACAAACCAACAAACTAGCAAACCAACAAACCAAAAAACAAATAAACCAAGAAACCAACAAAAACCAACAAACCAACAAACAAATAAACCAACAAACCAACAAACCAACAAACTAACAGACCGACAAACCAACAAGCCAACAAACCAACAAGCCAAAACATAAAACAAACCAACAAACCAACAAACAAACAAACCAACAAAACAACAAACCAACAAACCAACAAACCAACAAACCAACAAACCAATAAACCAACAAGCCAACAAACGAACAAACCAACAAACAAACAAACCAACAAACCAACAAACCAACAGACCAACAAACCAACAAACCAACAAACCAACAAACCAACAAGCCAACAAACCAACAAACCAACAAGCCAACAAGCCAACAAACCAACAAACCAACAAACCAACAAGCCAACAAACCAACAAGCCAACAAACGAACAAACCAACAAACGAACAAACCAACAAACCAACAAATAAACAAACCAACAAACCAACAAAAACCAACAAACCAACAAACAAATACACCAACAAACCAACAAAACAACAAACCAACAAACCAACCAACCAACAAACCAACAAACCAACAAACCAACAAACCAACAAACCAACAAACCAACAAACCAACAAACCAACAAACCAAGAAACCAACAAGCCAACAAACGAACAAACCAACAAACAAACAAACCAACAAACCAACAAACCAACAGACCAACAAACCAACAAACCAACAAACCAACAAACCAACAAGCCAACAAACCAACAAACCAACAAGCCAACAAGCCAACAAACCAACAAACCAACAAACCAACAAGCCAACAAACCAACAAGCCAACAAACGAACAAACCAACAAACGAACAAACCAACAAACAAACAAACCAACAAACAAACAAACCAACAAGCAAACAAGCAAACAAACCAAAAAGCCAACAAACGAACAAACAAATAAACCAACAAACCAACAAACCAACAAACCAACAAACCAACAAACGAACAAACAAATAAACCAATAAACCAAAAAACCAACAAACCAACAAACCAACAAACCAACATACCAACAAACCAACAAACCAACAAACCAACAAACCAAGAAACCAAGAAACCAACATGCCAACAAGCCAACTAGCCAACAAACCAACAAGCCAACAAGCCAACAAACAAACAAACCAACAAGCCAACAAACGAAAAAACAAACAAACAAACAAACCAACAAGCCAACAAACCAACAAGCCAACAAACCAACAACCCAACCAACCAACAAACCAACAAACCAACAAGCCAACAAACCAAAAAACCAACAAACCAACAAGCCAACAAACCAAAACACCAACAAAGCAACAAACCAAAAAACCAACAAACGAAAAAACCAACAAACCAACAAACCAACAAACCAACAAACCATTAAACCAACAAACCAACAAACCAACAAGCCAACAAACCAAAAAACCAACAAACCAACAAACCAACAAACCAACAAACCAACAAACTAACAATCCAACAAACCAACAAACAAAGAAACCAACAAACCAACAAAAACCAACAAACCAACAACCAAATATACCAACAAACCAACAAACCAACAAACCAACAATCCAACAAACCAACAAACGAACAAACCAAGAAACCGAGAAACCAAAAAACCAACAAACCAACAAACCAACAAACCAAGAAACCAACATGCCAACAAACCAACAAGCCAACAAACCAACAAGCCAACAAACGAACAACCCAACAAACAAAGAAACCAACAAACCAACAAACTAACAAACCAACAAACCAACAAACAAACAAACCAACAAACCAACAAACAAACAAACTAACAGATCAACAAACCAACAAGCCAACAAACCAACAAACCAAAAAACAAACAAACCAACAAACCAACAAACAAACAAACCAACAAAACAACAAACCAACAAACCAACAAACCAACAAATCAACAAACCAATAAACCAACAAGCCAACAAACGAACAAACCAACAAACAAACAAACCAACAAACCAACAAACCAACAAACCAACAAACCAACAAACCAATAAACCAACAAGCCAACAAACGAACAAACCAACAAACAAAGAAACCAACAAACCAACAAACCAACAAACCAACAAACCAACAAACCAACAAACCAACAAACCAACAAACCAACAAACCAACAAGCCAACAAACCAACAAACCAACAAGCCAACAAACCAAAAAACCAACAAACGAACAAACCAACAAACAAACAAACCAACAAACCAACAAACCAACAAACCAACAAGCCAACAAACCAACAAGCCAACAAACGAACAAACCAACAAACGAACAAACCAACAAACCAACAAACCAACAAACCAACAAACCAACAAACCAACAAACAAACAAACCAACAAACCTACAAATCAACAAACCAACAAACATATAAACCAACAAACCAACAAACCAACAAACCAACAAACCAACAAACCAACAAACCAACAAACCAACAAACCAACAAGCCAACAAACGAACAAACGAACAAACCAACAAACCAACAAGCAAATAAGCCTACAAACCAAAAACCAACAAACCAACAAACCAACAAACCAACAACCCAACAAACCAACAAACCAACAAACCAACAAACCAACAAACCAACAAACCAACAAACCAACAAACCGACAAACCAACAAACCAACAAACCAACAAACCAACAAACCAACAAACCAATAAACCAACAAACCAACATGTCAACAAGCCAACAAGTCAAAAAACCAACAAGCCAACAAACGAACAAACCAACAAACTAACAAACTAACAAACCAACAAACCAACAAACCAACAAACTAACAAACCAACAAACCAACAAACAAACAAACCAACAAAAACCAACAAACCAACAAACAAATACACCAACAAACCAACAAAACAACAAACCAACAAACCAACCAACCAACAAACCAACAAACCAACAAACCAACAAACCAACAAACCAACAAACCAACAAACCAACAAACCAACAAACCAAGAAACCAACATGCCAACAAGCCAACAAGCCAACAAACCAACAAGCCAACAAACGAACAACCCAACAAACAAACAAACCAACAAACTAGCAAACCAACAAACCAAAAAACAAATAAACCAAGAAACCAACAAAAACCAACAAACCAACAAACAAATAAACCAACAAACCAACAAACCAACAAACTAACAGACCGACAAACCAACAAGCCAACAAACCAACAAGCCAAAACATAAAACAAACCAACAAACCAACAAACAAACAAACCAACAAAACAACAAACCAACAAACCAACAAACCAACAAACCAACAAACCAATAAACCAACAAGCCAACAAACGAACAAACCAACAAACAAACAAACCAACAAACCAACAAACCAACAGACCAACAAACCAACAAACCAACAAACCAACAAACCAACAAGCCAACAAACCAACAAACCAACAAGCCAACAAGCCAACAAACCAACAAACCAACAAACCAACAAGCCAACAAACCAACAAGCCAACAAACGAACAAACCAACAAACGAACAAACCAACAAACCAACAAATAAACAAACCAACAAACCAACAAAAACCAACAAACCAACAAACAAATACACCAACAAACCAACAAAACAACAAACCAACAAACCAACCAACCAACAAACCAACAAACCAACAAACCAACAAACCAACAAACCAACAAACCAACAAACCAACAAACCAACAAACCAACAAACCAAGAAACCAACAAGCCAACAAACGAACAAACCAACAAACAAACAAACCAACAAACCAACAAACCAACAGACCAACAAACCAACAAACCAACAAACCAACAAACCAACAAGCCAACAAACCAACAAACCAACAAGCCAACAAGCCAACAAACCAACAAACCAACAAACCAACAAGCCAACAAACCAACAAGCCAACAAACGAACAAACCAACAAACGAACAAACCAACAAACAAACAAACCAACAAACAAACAAACCAACAAGCAAACAAGCAAACAAACCAAAAAGCCAACAAACGAACAAACAAATAAACCAACAAACCAACAAACCAACAAACCAACAAACCAACAAACGAACAAACAAATAAACCAATAAACCAAAAAACCAACAAACCAACAAACCAACAAACCAACATACCAACAAACCAACAAACTAACAAACCAACAAACCAAGAAACCAAGAAACCAACATGCCAACAAGCCAACTAGCCAACAAACCAACAAGCCAACAAGCCAACAAACAAACAAACCAACAAGCCAACAAACGAAAAAACAAACAAACAAACAAACCAACAAACCAACAAACCAAGAAACCAACATGCCAACAAACCAACAAGCCAACAAACCAACAAGCCAACAAACGAACAACCCAACAAACAAAGAAACCAACAAACCAACAAACTAACAAACCAACAAACCAACAAACAAACAAACCAACAAACCAACAAACAAACAAACTAACAGATCAACAAACCAACAAGCCATTAAACCAACAAACCAACAAACCAACAAGCCAACAAACCAAAAAACCAACAAACCAACAAACCAACAAACCAACAAACCAAAAAACCAACAAACGAAGAAACCAACAAACGAAGAAACCAACAAACCAACAAACCAACAAACCAACAAACCAACAAACCAACAAACCAATAAGCCAACAAACCAACAAACCAAAAAACCAACAAACCAACAAACCAACAAACCAACAAATCAACAAACCAACAAACATATAAACCAACAAACCAACAAACCAACAAACGAACAACCCAACAAACAAACAAACCAACAAACCAACAAACTAACAAACCAACAAACCAACAAACAAACAAACCAACAAACCAATAAAAACCAACAAACCAACAAACAAATAAACCAACAAACCAACAAACCAACAAACAAACAAACTAACAGATCAACAAACTAACAAGCCAACAAACCAACAAGCCAAAAAACAAACAAACCAACAAACCAACAAACAAACAAACCAACAAAACAACAAACCAACAAACCAACAAACCAACAAATCAACAAACCAATAAACCAACAAACCAACAAACGAACAAACCAACAAACAAACAAACCAACAAACCAACAAACCAACAAACCAACAAACCAACAAACCAACAAACCAACAAACCAACAAACCAACAAACCAACAAACCAACAAACCAACAAGCCAACAAACCAACAAACCAACAAGCCAACAAACCAACAAACCAACAAACCAACAAACCAACAAACCAACAAACCAACAAACCAACAAACCAACAAACCAACAAACCAACAAGCCAACAAACCAACAAGCCAACAAACGAACAAACCAACAAACAAACAAACCAACAAACCAACAAACTAACAAACCAACAAACCAACAAACCAACAAACAAACAAACCAACAAATCAACAAACCAACAAACATATAAACCAACAAACCAACAAACCAACAAATCAAAAAACCAACAAACCAACAAACCAACAAACCAACAAACCAACAAACCAACAAACCAACAAACCAACAAACCAACAAAACAACAAACCAACAAACCAACCAACCAACAAACCAACAAACCAACAAACCAACAAACCAACAAACCAACAAACCAACAAACCAACAAACCAACAAACCAAGAAACCAACATGCCAGCAAGCCAACAAGCCAACAAACCAACAAGCCAACAAACGAACAACCCAACAAACAAACAAACCAACAAACTAGCAAACCAACAAACCAAAAAACAAATAAACCAAGAAACCAACAAAAACCAACAAACCAACAAACAAATAAACCAACAAACCAACAAACCAACAAACTAACAGACCGACAAACCAACAAGCCAACAAACCAACAAGCCAAAACATAAAACAAACCAACAAACCAACAAACAAACAAACCAACAAAACAACAAACCAACAAACCAACAAACCAACAAACCAACAAACCAATAAACCAACAAGCCAACAAACGAACAAACCAACAAACAAACAAACCAACAAACCAACAAACCAACAGACCAACAAACCAACAAACCAACAAACCAACAAACCAACAAGCCAACAAACCAACAAACCAACAAGCCAACAAGCCAACAAACCAACAAACCAACAAACCAACAAGCCAACAAACCAACAAGCCAACAAACGAACAAACCAACAAACGAACAAACCAACAAACCAACAAATAAACAAACCAACAAACCAACAAAAACCAACAAACCAACAAACAAATACACCAACAAACCAACAAAACAACAAACCAACAAACCAACCAACCAACAAACCAACAAACCAACAAACCAACAAACCAACAAACCAACAAACCAACAAACCAACAAACCAACAAACCAAGAAACCAACAAGCCAACAAACGAACAAACCAACAAACAAACAAACCAACAAACCAACAAACCAACAGACCAACAAACCAACAAACCAACAAACCAACAAACCAACAAGCCAACAAACCAACAAACCAACAAGCCAACAAGCCAACAAACCAACAAACCAACAAACCAACAAGCCAACAAACCAACAAGCCAACAAACGAACAAACCAACAAACGAACAAACCAACAAACAAACAAACCAACAAACAAACAAACCAACAAGCAAACAAGCAAACAAACCAAAAAGCCAACAAACGAACAAACAAATAAACCAACAAACCAACAAACCAACAAACCAACAAACCAACAAACGAACAAACAAATAAACCAATAAACCAAAAAACCAACAAACCAACAAACCAACAAACCAACATACCAACAAACCAACAAACCAACAAACCAACAAACCAAGAAACCAAGAAACCAACATGCCAACAAGCCAACTAGCCAACAAACCAACAAGCCAACAAGCCAACAAACAAACAAACCAACAAGCCAACAAACGAAAAAACAAACAAACAAACAAACCAACAAGCCAACAAACCAACAAGCCAACAAACCAACAACCCAACCAACCAACAAACCAACAAACCAACAAGCCAACAAACCAAAAAACCAACAAACCAACAAGCCAACAAACCAAAACACCAACAAAGCAACAAACCAAAAAACCAACAAACGAAAAAACCAACAAACCAACAAACCAACAAACCAACAAACCATTAAACCAACAAACCAACAAACCAACAAGCCAACAAACCAAAAAACCAACAAACCAACAAACCAACAAACCAACAAACCAACAAACTAACAATCCAACAAACCAACAAACAAAGAAACCAACAAACCAACAAAAACCAACAAACCAACAACCAAATATACCAACAAACCAACAAACCAACAAACCAACAATCCAACAAACCAACAAACGAACAAACCAAGAAACCGAGAAACCAAAAAACCAACAAACCAACAAACCAACAAACCAAGAAACCAACATGCCAACAAACCAACAAGCCAACAAACCAACAAGCCAACAAACGAACAACCCAACAAACAAAGAAACCAACAAACCAACAAACTAACAAACCAACAAACCAACAAACAAACAAACCAACAAACCAACAAACAAACAAACTAACAGATCAACAAACCAACAAGCCAACAAACCAACAAACCAAAAAACAAACAAACCAACAAACCAACAAACAAACAAACCAACAAAACAACAAACCAACAAACCAACAAACCAACAAATCAACAAACCAATAAACCAACAAGCCAACAAACGAACAAACCAACAAACAAACAAACCAACAAACCAACAAACCAACAAACCAACAAACCAACAAACCAATAAACCAACAAGCCAACAAACGAACAAACCAACAAACAAAGAAACCAACAAACCAACAAACCAACAAACCAACAAACCAACAAACCAACAAACCAACAAACCAACAAACCAACAAACCAACAAGCCAACAAACCAACAAACCAACAAGCCAACAAACCAAAAAACCAACAAACGAACAAACCAACAAACAAACAAACCAACAAACCAACAAACCAACAAACCAACAAGCCAACAAACCAACAAGCCAACAAACGAACAAACCAACAAACGAACAAACCAACAAACCAACAAACCAACAAACCAACAAACCAACAAACCAACAAACAAACAAACCAACAAACCTACAAATCAACAAACCAACAAACATATAAACCAACAAACCAACAAACCAACAAACCAACAAACCAACAAACCAACAAACCAACAAACCAACAAACCAACAAGCCAACAAACGAACAAACGAACAAACCAACAAACCAACAAGCAAATAAGCCTACAAACCAAAAACCAACAAACCAACAAACCAACAAACCAACAACCCAACAAACCAACAAACCAACAAACCAACAAACCAACAAACCAACAAACCAACAAACCAACAAACCGACAAACCAACAAACCAACAAACCAACAAACCAACAAACCAACAAACCAATAAACCAACAAACCAACATGTCAACAAGCCAACAAGTCAAAAAACCAACAAGCCAACAAACGAACAAACCAACAAACTAACAAACTAACAAACCAACAAACCAACAAACCAACAAACTAACAAACCAACAAACCAACAAACAAACAAACCAACAAAAACCAACAAACCAACAAACAAATACACCAACAAACCAACAAAACAACAAACCAACAAACCAACCAACCAACAAACCAACAAACCAACAAACCAACAAACCAACAAACCAACAAACCAACAAACCAACAAACCAACAAACCAAGAAACCAACATGCCAACAAGCCAACAAGCCAACAAACCAACAAGCCAACAAACGAACAACCCAACAAACAAACAAACCAACAAACTAGCAAACCAACAAACCAAAAAACAAATAAACCAAGAAACCAACAAAAACCAACAAACCAACAAACAAATAAACCAACAAACCAACAAACCAACAAACTAACAGACCGACAAACCAACAAGCCAACAAACCAACAAGCCAAAACATAAAACAAACCAACAAACCAACAAACAAACAAACCAACAAAACAACAAACCAACAAACCAACAAACCAACAAACCAACAAACCAATAAACCAACAAGCCAACAAACGAACAAACCAACAAACAAACAAACCAACAAACCAACAAACCAACAGACCAACAAACCAACAAACCAACAAACCAACAAACCAACAAGCCAACAAACCAACAAACCAACAAGCCAACAAGCCAACAAACCAACAAACCAACAAACCAACAAGCCAACAAACCAACAAGCCAACAAACGAACAAACCAACAAACGAACAAACCAACAAACCAACAAATAAACAAACCAACAAACCAACAAAAACCAACAAACCAACAAACAAATACACCAACAAACCAACAAAACAACAAACCAACAAACCAACCAACCAACAAACCAACAAACCAACAAACCAACAAACCAACAAACCAACAAACCAACAAACCAACAAACCAACAAACCAACAAACCAAGAAACCAACAAGCCAACAAACGAACAAACCAACAAACAAACAAACCAACAAACCAACAAACCAACAGACCAACAAACCAACAAACCAACAAACCAACAAACCAACAAGCCAACAAACCAACAAACCAACAAGCCAACAAGCCAACAAACCAACAAACCAACAAACCAACAAGCCAACAAACCAACAAGCCAACAAACGAACAAACCAACAAACGAACAAACCAACAAACAAACAAACCAACAAACAAACAAACCAACAAGCAAACAAGCAAACAAACCAAAAAGCCAACAAACGAACAAACAAATAAACCAACAAACCAACAAACCAACAAACCAACAAACCAACAAACGAACAAACAAATAAACCAATAAACCAAAAAACCAACAAACCAACAAACCAACAAACCAACATACCAACAAACCAACAAACTAACAAACCAACAAACCAAGAAACCAAGAAACCAACATGCCAACAAGCCAACTAGCCAACAAACCAACAAGCCAACAAGCCAACAAACAAACAAACCAACAAGCCAACAAACGAAAAAACAAACAAACAAACAAACCAACAAGCCAACAAACCAACAAGCCAACAAACCAACAACCCAACCAACCAACAAACCAACAAACCAACAAGCCAACAAACCAAAAAACCAACAAACCAACAAGCCAACAAACCAAAACACCAACAAAGCAACAAACCAAAAAACCAACAAACGAAAAAACCAACAAACCAACAAACCAACAAACCAACAAACCATTAAACCAACAAACCAACAAACCAACAAGCCAACAAACCAAAAAACCAACAAACCAACAAACCAACAAACCAACAAACCAAAAAACCAACAAACGAAGAAACCAACAAACGAAGAAACCAACAAACCAACAAACCAACAAACCAACAAACCAACAAACCAACAAACCAATAAGCCAACAAACCAACAAACCAAAAAACCAACAAACCAACAAACCAACAAACCAACAAATCAACAAACCAACAAACATATAAACCAACAAACCAACAAACCAACAAACGAACAACCCAACAAACAAACAAACCAACAAACCAACAAACTAACAAACCAACAAACCAACAAACAAACAAACCAACAAACCAATAAAAACCAACAAACCAACAAACAAATAAACCAACAAACCAACAAACCAACAAACAAACAAACTAACAGATCAACAAACTAACAAGCCAACAAACCAACAAGCCAAAAAACAAACAAACCAACAAACCAACAAACAAACAAACCAACAAAACAACAAACCAACAAACCAACAAACCAACAAATCAACAAACCAATAAACCAACAAACCAACAAACGAACAAACCAACAAACAAACAAACCAACAAACCAACAAACCAACAAACCAACAAACCAACAAACCAACAAACCAACAAACCAACAAACCAACAAACCAACAAACCAACAAACCAACAAGCCAACAAACCAACAAACCAACAAGCCAACAAACCAACAAACCAACAAACCAACAAACCAACAAACCAACAAACCAACAAACCAACAAACCAACAAACCAACAAACCAACAAGCCAACAAACCAACAAGCCAACAAACGAACAAACCAACAAACAAACAAACCAACAAACCAACAAACTAACAAACCAACAAACCAACAAACCAACAAACAAACAAACCAACAAATCAACAAACCAACAAACATATAAACCAACAAACCAACAAACCAACAAATCAAAAAACCAACAAACCAACAAACCAACAAACCAACAAACCAACAAACCAACAAACCAACAAACCAACAAACCAACAAAACAACAAACCAACAAACCAAGAAACCAACATGCCAACAAGCCAACAAACCAACAAGCCAACAAACAAACACACCAACAAACCAACAAACTAACAAACCAATAAACCAACAAACAAACAAACCAACAAACCAACAAAAACCAACAAACCAACAAACAAATAAACCAACAAACCAACAAATCAACAAACAAACAAACTAACTGCCCAACAAGCCAACAAGCCAACAAACCAACAAGCCAAAAAACAAACTAACCAACAAACCAACAAACAAACAAACCAACAAAATTACAAACCAACAAACCAACAAACCAACAAACCAACAAACCAACAAACCAATAAGCCAACAAGCCAACAAACGAACAAACCAACAAACAATCAAACTAACAAACCAACAAACCAACAAACCAACAAACCAACAAACCAACAAACTAACAAGCCAACAAACCAACAAACCAACAAGCCAACAAACCAAAAAACCAACAAATGAACAAACCAACAAACAAACAAACCAACAAACCAACAAACCAACAAACCAACAAGCCAACAAACCAACAAGCCAACAAACGAACAAACCAACAAACGAACAAACCAACAAACCAACAAACCAACAAACGAACAAACCAACAAGCCAACAAACCAACAAGCCAACAAACGAACAAATAAATAAACCAACAAACCAACAAACAAACAAACCAACAAACCAACAAACCAACAAACGAACAGACAAATAAACCAACAAACCAACAAACCAACAAATCAACAAATCAACAAACCAACAAATCAACAAACCAACAAACCAACAAACCAACAAACCAAGAAACCAACAAGCCAACAAGCCAACAAACCAACATGCCATCAAACCAATCAACCAACAAACCAACAAACAAACAAACAAATAAACCAACAAACCAACAAACCAACAAACCAACAAACCAACAAACCAACAAACCAACAAGCCAACAAACCAACAAACCAACAAACCAACAAACCAACAAACCAACAAACCAACAAACCAACATACCAACATGCCAACAAGCCAACAAACCAACAAGCCAACAAACGAACAAACCAACAAATAAACAAACAAACAAACCAACAAGCCAACAAACCAACAAACCAACAAGCCAATAAACCAACAAACCAACATGCCAACAAACCAACAAACCAACAAACCAACAAACAAACAAACAAATAAACCAACAAACCAACAAATCAACAAACCAATAAACCAACAAGCCAACAAACGAACAAGCCAACAAACGAACAAACCAACAAACAAACAAACGAACAAACCAACAAACCAACAAACCAACAAACCAACAAACCAACAAACCAACAAACCAACAACAAGCCAACAAGCCAACAAACCAACAAGCCAATAAACCAACAAACCAACATGCCAACAAACCAACAAACCAACAAACCAACAAACCAACAAACAAACAAACAAATAAACCAACAAACCAACAAACCAACAAACCAACATGCCAACAAGCCAACAAACCAAAAAGCCAACAAACGAACAAACAAATAAACCAACAAACCAACAAACCAAAAAACCAACAAACCAACAAACCAACAAACCAACAAACCAACAAACCAACAAACCAACAAAACAACAAACCAACAAACCAACAAACCAACAAACCAACAAACCAACAAACCAACATGCCAACATGCCAGCAAGCGAACATGCCAGCAAGCCAACAAGTTAACAAACCAACAAGCCAACAAACAAATAAACCAACAAACAAACAAACCAACAAACCAACAAACTAACAAAACAACAAACCAACAAACAAAGAAACCAACAAACCAACAAAAACCAACAAACCAACAACCAAATGAACCAACAAACCAACAAACCAACAAACCAACAAACCAACAAACCAACAAACCAACAAACCAACAAACCAACAAACCAATAAACCAAGAAACCAAGAAACCAACAAACCAACAAACCAACAAACCAACAAACCAAGAAACCAACATGCCAACAAGCCAACAAGCCAACAAACCAACAAGCCAACAAACGAACAACCCAACAAACAAACAAACCAACAAACCAACAAACTAACAAACCAACAAACCAACAAACCAACAAACAAACAAACCAACAAACCAACAAAAACCAACAAACCAACAAACAAATAAACCAACAAACCAACAAACCAACAAACAAACAAACTAACATACCAACAAACTAACATACCAACAAACCAACAAGCCAACAAACCAACAAGCCAACAAACAAACAAACCAACAAACCAACAAACAAACAAACCCACAAAACAACAAACCAACAAACCAACAAACCAACAAACCAATAAACCAACAAGCCAACAAACGAACAAACCAACAAACAAACAAACCAATAAACCAACAAACCAACAAACCAACAAACCAAACAACCAACAAACCAACAAGCCAACAAACCAACAAACGAACAAGCCAACAAGCCAACAAACCAACAAACCAATAAACCAACAAACCAACAAACCAACAAACCAACAAACCAACAAACCAACAAATCAACAAACCAACAAACCAACATGCCAACAAGCCAACAAGCCAATAAACCAACAAGCCAACAAACGAACAAATTAACAAACAAACAAACCAAACAACCAACAAACTAAAAAACCAACAAACCAACAAACAAACAAACCAACAAATCAACAAACCAACAAACATATAAACCAACAAACAAATAAACCAACAAACCAACAAACCAACAAACCAACAAATCAACAAACCAACAAACCAACAAATCAACAAACCAACAAACCAACAAACCAACAAACCAACAAACCAACAAACCAACAACCAACAAGCCAACAAACCAACAAGCCAATAAACGAACAAACCAACAAGCCAACAAACGAACAAACCAACAAACAAACAAACGAACAAACCAACAAACCAACAAACCAACAAACCAACAAACCAACAAACCAACAAACCAACAAACAAACAAACAAATAAACCAACAAACCAACAAACCAACAAACCAACAAACCAACAAACCAACAAACCAACATGCCAACAAACCAATAAACCAACAAACCAACAAACAAACAAACAAATAAACCAACAAACCAACAAACCAACAAACCAACAAACCAACAAACCAACAAACCAACAAACCAAAAAACCAACAAACCAACATACCAACATGCCAACAAACCAACAAACCAACAAGCCAACAAACGAACAAAGCAACAAATAAACAAGCAAACAAACCAACAAGCCAACAAGCCAACAAACCAACATGCCAACAAACCAACAAACTAACATGCCAACAAACCAACAAACCAACAAACCAACAAACAAACAAACAAATAAACCAACAAACCAACAAACCAACAAACCAACAAACCAACAAACCAACAAACCAACAAACCAACAAACCAACAAACCAACAAACCAAAAAACCAACAAACCAACAAACCAACAAACCAACATGCCAACAAGCCAATAAACCAAAAAAACAAACCAACAAACCAACAAACCAATAAACCAATAAACCAACAAGCCAACAAACGAGCAAACCAACAAACAAACAAATCAACAAACCAACAAACCAACAAACCAACAAACCAACAAACCAAACAACCAACAAACCAACAAGCCAACAAACCAACAAACCAACATGCCAACAAACCAACAAACTAACATGCCAACAAACCAACAAACCAACAAACAAACAAACGAACAAACCAACAAACCAACAAACCAACAAACCAACAAACCAACAAACCAACAAACCAACAACAAGCCAACAAGCCAACAAACAAACAAGCCAATAAACCAACAAACCAACATGCCAACAAACCAACAAACCAACAAACCAACAAACAAACAAACAAATCAACCAACAAACTAACAAACCAACAAACCAACAAACCAACAAACCAACAAACCAACGAACCAACAAACCAACAAACCAACAAACCAACAAACCAACAAACCAACAAACCAACAAAGCAACAAACCAACATGCCAACAAGCCAACAAACCAAAAAACCAACAAACGAACAAACAAATAAACCAACAAACCAACTAACCAAAAAACCAACAAACCAACAAACCAACAAACCAACAAACCAACAAACCAACAAACCAACAAAACAACAAACCAACAAACCAACAAACCAACAAACCAACAAACCAACATGCCAACAAGCGAACATGCCAGCTAGCCAACAAGTTAACAAACCAACAAGCCAACAAACGAACAAACCAACAAATAAACAAACCAACAAACCAACAAAATAACAAAACAACAAACCAACAAACAAAGAAACCAACAAACCAACAAAAACCAACAAACCAACAACCAAATAAACCAACAAACCAACAAACCAACAAACCAACAAACCAACAAACCAATAAACCAAGAAACCAAGAAACCAACAAACCAACAAACCAACAAACCAACAAACCAAGAAACCAACATGCCAACAAGCCAACAAGCCAACAAACCAACAAGCCAACAAACGAACAACCCAAAAAACAAACAAACCAACAAACCAACAAACTAACAAACCAACAAACCAACAAACAAACAAACCAACAAACCAACAAAAACCAACAAACCAACAAACAAATAAACCAACAAACCAACAAACAAACAAACCCACAAAACAACAAACCAACAAACCAACAAACCAAAAAACCAATAAACCAACAAGCCAACAAACGAACAAACCAACAAACAAACAAACCAATAAACCAACAAACCAACAAACCAACAAACCAAACAACTAACAAACCAACAAGCCAACAAACCAACAAACCAACAAGCCAACAAGCCAACAAACCAACAAACCAACAAACCAACAAACCAACAAACCAACAAACCAACAAACCAACAAACCAACAAACCAACAAACCAACATGCCAACAAGCCAATAAGCCAACAAACCAACAAGCCAACAAACGAACAAACCAACAAACAAACAAACCAACAAACCAACAAACTAAAAAACCAACAAACCGACAAACAAACAAACCAACAAATCAACAAACCAACAAACATATAAACCAACAAACAAATAAAACAACAAACCAACAAACCAACAAATCAACAAATCAGCAAACCAACAAATCAACAAACCAACAAACCAACAAACCAACAAACCAACAAACCAACAAACCAACAAACCAACAAACCAACAAACCAACAAACCAACAACCAACAAGCCAACAAACCAACAAGCCAATAAACGAACAAACCAACAAGCCAACAAACGAACAAACCAACAAACAAACAAACGAACAAACCAACAAACCAACAAACCAACAAACCAACAAACCAACAAACCAACAAACCAACAAACCAACAAACCAACAAACCAACAAACCAACAAACCAACAAACCAACAAACCAACAAACCAACAAACCAACAAACCAACAACCAACAAGCCAACAAGCCAACAAACCAACATGCCAACAAACCAACAAACTAACATGCCAACAAACCAACAAACCAACAAACAAACAAACAAATAAACCAACAAACCAACAAACCAACAAACCAACAAACCAACAAACCAACAAACCAACAAACCAACAAACCAACAACCAACAAGCCAACAATCCAACAAACCAACAAACCAACAAACCAACAATCCAACAAACCAACAAGCCAACAAACCAACAAGCCAACAAACGAACAAACCAACAAACAAACAAACCAACAAACCAACAAACTAAAAAACCAACAAACCGACAAACAAACAAACCAACAAATCAACAAACCAACAAACATATAAACCAACAAACAAATAAACCAACAAACCAACAAACCAACAAATCAACAAACCAACAAACCAACAAATCAACAAAACAACAAACCAACAAACCAACAAACCAACAAACCAACAAACCAACAAACCAACAAACCAACAAACCAACAAACCAACAACCAACAAGCCAACAAACCAACAAGCCAATAAACGAACAAACCAACAAGCCAACAAACGAACAAACCAACAAACAAACAAACGAACAAACGAACAAACCAACAAACCAACAAACCAACAAACCAACAAACCAACAAACCAACAAACCAACAAACCAACAAACCAACAAACCAACAAACCAACAAACCAACAACTAACAAGTCAACAAGCCAACAAACCAACAAACCAACAAACCAACAAACCAACAAACCAACAAACCAACAAACCAACAAACCAACAAACCAACAAACCAACAAACCAACAAACCAACAAACCAACAAACCAACAAACCAACAAACCAACAAACCAACAAACCAACAAACCAACAACCAACAAGCCAACAAGCCAACAAACCAACATGCCAATAAACCAATAAACCAACAAACCAACAAACAAACAAACAAATAAACCAACAAACCAACAAACCAACAAACCAACAAACCAACAAACCAACAAACCAACAAACCAACAAACCAACAAACCAACAAACCAACAAACCAACAAACCAACAAACCAACAAACCAACAAACCAACAAACCAACAACCAACAAGCCAACAAGCCAACAAACCAACATGCCAAAAAACCAACAAACTAACATGCCAACAAACCAACAAACCAACAAACCAACAAACAAACAAACAAATAAACCAACAAACCAACAAACCAACAAACCAACAAACCAACAAACCAACAAACCAACAAACCAACAAACCAACAAACCAACAAACCAACAAACCAACAAACCAACAAACCAAAAAACCAACAAACCAACAAACCAACAAACCAACAAACCAACATGCCAACAAGCCAATAAACCAAAAAGCCAACAAACGAACAAACAAATAAGCTAACAAACCAACAAACCAACAAACCAAGAAACCAACAAACGAACAAACAAATAAACCAGCAGACCAACAAACCAACAAACCAACAGACCAACAAACCAACAAACCAATAAACCAACAAGCCAACAAACGAACAAACCAACAAACAAACAAACCAATAAACCAACAAACCAACAAACCAACAAACCAAACAACCAACAAACCAACAAGCCAACAAACCAACAAACCAACAAACCAAAAACCAACAAACAAACAAACCAACAAACCAACAAACCAACAAACCAACAAACCAACAAACCAACAAACAAACAAACCAACAAACCAACAAACCAACAAACCAACAAGCCAACAAACCAATAAACCAATAAACCAACAAGCCAACAAACGAGCAAACCAACAAACAAACAAACCAACAAACCAACAAACCAACAAACCAACAAACCAACAAACCAACAAACCAACAAACCAACAAACCAACAAACCAAACAACCAACAAATCAACAAGCCAACAAACCAACAAACCAACATGCCAACAAACCAACAAACTAACATGCCAACAAACCAACAAACCAACAAACAAACAAACGAACAAACCAACAAACCAACAAACCAACAAACCAACAAACCAACAAACCAACAAACCAACAACAAGCCAACAAGCCAACAAACCAACAAGCCAATAAACCAACAAACCAACATGCCAACAAACCAACAAACCAACAAACCAATAAACAAACAAACAAATAAACCAACAAACTAACAAACCAACAAACCAACAAACCAACAAACCAACAAACCAACAAACCAACAAACCAACAAACCAACAAACCAACAAACCAACAAACCAACAAACCAACAAACCAACATGCCAACAAGCCAACAAACCAAAAAGCCAACAAACGAACAAACAAATAAACCAACAAACCAACTAACCAAAAAACCAACAAACCAATAAACCAATAAACCAACAAACCAACAAACCAACAAACCAACAAACCAACAAACCAACAAACCAACAAACCAACAAACCAACAAAACAACAAACCAACAAACCAACAAACCAACAAACCAACAAACCAACATGCCAACAAGCGAACATGCCAGCAAGCCAACAAGTTAACAAACCAACAAACCAACAAACGAACAAACCAACAAACAAACAAACCAACAAACCAACACACTAACAAAACAACAAACCAACAAACAAAGAAACCAACAAACCAACAAAAACCAACAAACCAACAATCAAATAAACCAACAAACCAACAAACCAACAAACAAACAAACGAACAATCCAACAAACCAACAAACCAACAAACCAACAACAAGCCAACAAGCCAACAAACCAACAAGCCAATAAACCAACAAACCAACATGCCAACAAACCAACAAACCAATAAACCAACAAACAAACAAACAAATAAACCAACAAACTAACAAACCAACAAACCAACAAACCAACAAACCAACAAACCAACAAACCAACAAACCAACAAACTAACAAACCAACAAACCAACAAACCAACAAACCAACAAACCAACATGCCAACAAGCCAACAAACCAAAAAGCCAACAAACGAATAAACAAATAAACCAACAAACCAACTAACCAAAAAACCAACAAACCAATAAACCAACAAACCAACAAACCAACAAACCAACAAACCAACAAACCAACAAACCAACAAAACAACAAACCAACAAACCAACAAACCAACAAACCAACAAACCAACAAACCAACAAACCAACATGCCAACAAGCGAACATGCCAGCAAGCCAACAAGTTAACAAACCAACAAGCCAACAAACGAACAAACCAACAAACAAACAAACCAACAAACCAACAAACTAACAAAACAACAAACCAACAAACAAAGAAACCAACAAACCAACAAAAACCAACAAACCAACAACCAAATAAACCAACAAACCAACAAACCAACAAACCATCAAACCAACAAACCAATAAACCAAGAAACCAAGAAACCAACAAACCAACAAACAAACAAATCAACAAACCAAGAAACCAACATGCCAACAAGCCAACAAGCCAACAAACCAACAAGCCAACAAACAAACAACCCAACAAACAAACAAACCAACAAACCAACAAACCAACAAACTAACAAACCAACAAACCAACAAACAAACAAACCAACAAACCAACAAAAACCAACAAACCAACAAACAAATAAACCAACAAACCAACAAACCAACAAACAAACAAACTAACATACCAACAAACCAACAAGCCAACAAACCAACAAGCCAACAAACAAACAAACCAACAAACAAACAAACCCACAAAACAACAAACCAACAAACCAACAAACCAACAAACCAATAAACCAACAAGCCAACAAATGAACAAACCAACAAACAAACAAACCAATAAACCAACAAACCAACAAACCAACAAACCAAACAACCAACAAACCAACAAGCCAACAAACCAACAAACCAACAAGCCAACAAGCCAACAAACCAACAAACCAACAAACCAACAAACCAACAAACCAACAAACCAACAAACCAACAAACCAACAAACCAACAAACCAACAAACCAACAAACCAACATGCCAACAAGCCAACAAGCCAACAAACCAACAAGCCAACAAACGAACAAACCAACAAACAAACAAACCAACAAACCATCAAACTAAAAAACCAACAAACCAACAAACAAACAAACCAACAAATCAACAAACCAACAAACATATAAACCAACAAAAAAATAAACCAACAAACCAACAAACCAGCAAATCAACAAACCAACAAACCAACAAATCAACAAACCAACAAACCAACAAACCAACAAACCAACAAACCAACAAACCAACAAACCAACAAACCAACAAACCAACAAACCAACAAACCAACAAACCAACAACCAACAAGCCAACAAACCAACAAGCCAATAAACGAACAAACCAACAAGCCAACAAACGAACAAACCAACAAACAAACAAACGAACAAACCAACAAACCAAGAAACCAACAAACCAACAAACCAACAAACCAACAAACCAACAAACCAACAAACCAACAAACCAACAAACCAACAACCAACAAGCCAACAAGCCAACAAACCAACATGCCAACAAACCAATAAACCAACAAACCAACAAACAAACAAACAAATAAACCAACAAACCAACAAACCAACAAACCAACAAACCAACAAACCAACAAACCAACAAACCAACAAACCAACAAACCAACAAACCAACAAACCAACAAACCAACAAACCAACAAACCAACAAACCAACATACCAACATGCCAACAAGCCAACAAACCAACAAGCCAACAAACGAACAAGCCAAAAAATAAACAAACAAACAAACCAACAAGCCAACAAACCAACAAACTAACATGCCAACAAACCAACAAACCAACAAACCAACAAACAAACAAACAAATAAACCAACAAACCAACAAACCAACAAACCAACAAACCAACAAACCAACAAACCAACAAACCAACAAACCAACAAACCAACAAACCAACAAACCAACAAACCAACAAACCAACATGCCAACAAGCCAATAAACCAAAAAGCCAACAAACGAACAAACAAATAAGCTAACAAACCAACAAACCAACAAACCAACAAACCAAGAAACCAACAAACGAACAAACAAATAAACCAGCAAACCAACAAACCAACAAACCAACAAACCAACAAGCCAACAAGCCAACAAACCAACAAGCCAACAAACCAAAAAACCAACCAACCAACAAGCCAACAAACCAAAAAACCAACAAACCAACAAACCAAAAAACCAACAAACGAACAAACCAACAAACCAACAAACCAACAAACAAACAAACCAACAAACCAACAAACCAACAAACCAACAAACCAACAAGCCAACAAACCAAAAAACCAACAAACCAACAAACTAACAAACCAACAAACCAAAAAACCAACAAACCAACAAACCAATAAGCCAACAAACCAACAAACCAAAAAACCAACAAACCAGCAAACTAACAAACCAACAAACCAACAAACCAACAAACCAACAAACCAACAAACCAACGAACCAACAAACCAACAAACCAACAAACCAACAAACCAACAAACCAACAAACCAACAAACCAACAAACCAACAAACCAACAAACCAACATGTCAACAAGCGAACATGCCAGCAAGCCAACAAGTCAACAAACCAACAAGCCAACAAACGAACAAACCAACAAACAAACAAACCAACAAACCAACAAACTAACAAAACAACAAACCAACAAACAAAGAAACCAACAAACCAACAAAAACCAACAAACCAACAACCAAATAAACCAACAAACCAACAAACCAACAAACCAACAAACCAACAAACCAACAAACCAACAAACCAACAAACCAACAAACCAAGAAACCAACAAACCAACAAACCAACAAACCAACAAACCAACAAACCAAGAAACCAACATGCCAACAAGCCAACAAGCCAACAAACCAACAAGCCAACAAACGAACAACCCAACAAACAAACAAACCAACAAACCAACAAACTAACAAACCAACAAACCAACAAGCCAACAAACCAACAAACCAACAAGCCAACAAGCCAACAAACCAACAAACCAACAAACCAACAAACCAACAAACCTACAAACCAACAAACCAACAAACCAACAAACCAACATGCCAACAAGCGAACAAGCCAACAAACCAACAAGCCAATAAACGAACAAACCAACAAACAAACAAACCAACAAACCAACAAACCAACAAACTAACAAACCAACAAACCAACAAACAAACAAACCAACAAATCAACAAACCAACAAACATATAAACCAACAAACCAACAAACCAACAAATCAAAAAACCAACAAACCAACAAACCAATAAACCAACAAACCAACAAACCAACAAACCAACAAACCAACAAACCAACAAACCAACAAACCAACAAACCAAAAAACCAAGAAACCAACATGCCAACAAGCCAGCAAGCCAACAAACCAACAAGCCAACAAACAAACAAACCAACAAACCAACAAACTAACAAACCAACAAACCAACAAACAAACAAACCAACACACCAACAAAAACCAACAAACCAACAAACAAATAAACCAACAAACCAACAAACAAACAAACTAACTGACCAACAAGCCAACAAGCCAACAAACCAACAAGCCAAAAACAAACAAACCAACAAACCAACAAACTAACAAACCAACAAACCAACAAACAAACAAACCAACAAATCAACAAACCAACAAACATATAAACCAACAAACCAACAAACCAACAAATCAAAAAACCAACAAAAAAACAAACCAACAAACCAACAAACCAACAAACCAACAAACCAACAAACCAACAAACCAACAAACCAACAAACCAACAAACCAACAAACCAACAAACCAACAAGCCAACAAGCCAACAAGCCAACAAACCAACAAGCCAACAAACAAACAAACCAACAAACCAACAAACTAACAAACCAACAAACAAACAAACCATACACCAACAAAAACCAACAAACCAACAAACAAATAAACCAACAAACCAACAAACCAACAAACAAACAAACTAACTGACCAACAAGCCAACAAGCCAACAAGCCAAAAACAAACAAACCAACAAACCAACAAACAAACAAACCAACAAAACAACAAACCAACAAACAAACAAACCAACAAACCAACAAACCAACAAACCAACAAACCAATAAACCAACAAGCCAACAAACGAACAAACCAACAAACAAACAAACCAACAAACCAACAAAAAAACAAACCAACAAACCTACAAACCAACAAACCAACAAGCCAACAAACCAACAAGCCAACAAACGAACAACCCAACAAACGAACAAACCAACAAACCAACAAGCCAACAAACGAACAAACAAATAAACCAACAAACCAACAAACAAACAAACCAACAAACCAACAAACCAACAAACGAACAAACAAATAAACCAACAAACCAACGAACCAACAAATCAACAAACCAACAAACCAACAAACCAACAAACCAACAAACCAACAAACCAAGAAACCAACATGCCAACAAGCCAACAAGCCAACAAACCAACAAGCCAACAAACGAACAAACCAACAAGCCAACAAACGAACAAACCAACAAACAAACAAACGAACAAACCAACAAACCAACAAACCAACAAACCAACAAACTAACAAACCAACAAACCAACAAACCAACAAACAAATAAACCAACAAACCAACAAACCAACAAACCAACAAACCAACAAACCAACAAACCAACAAACCAACAAACCAACAAACCAACAAACCAACAAACCAACAAGCCAACAAACCAACAAACCAATAAAGCAACAAACCAACAAACCAACAAACCAACAAACCAACAAGCCAACAAACCAACAAACTAACAAACCAACAAACCAACAAAACCAAGAAACCAACAAGCCAACAAGCCAACAAACGAACAAACGAACAAACCAACAAACAAACAAGCCTACAAACCAAAAACCAACAAACCAACAAACCAACAAACCAACAAACCAACAAACCAAAAAACTAACAAACCAACAAACCAACAAACCAACATGCCAACAAGCCAATAAACCAAAAAGCCAACAAACGAACAAACAAATAAGCTAACAAACCAACAAACCAACAAACCAACAAACCAACAAACCAACAAACGAACAAACAAATAAACCAGCAAACCAACAAACCAACAAACCAACAAACCAACAAACCAACAAACCAACAAACCAACAAACCAACAAACCAACAAGCCAACAAGCCAACAAACCAACAAGCCAACAAACCAAAAAACCAACAAACCAACAAGCCAACAAACCAAAAAACCAACAAACCAACAAACCAAAAAACCAACAAATGAACAAACCAACAAACCAACAAACCAACAAACAAACAAACCAACAAACCAACAAACCAACAAACCAACAAGCCAACAAACCAAAAAACCAACAAACCAACAAACTAACAAACCAACAAACCAAAAAACCAACAAACCAACAAACCAATAAGCCAACAAACCAACAAACCAAAAATCCAACAAACCAGCAAACCAACAAACCAACAAACCAACAAACCAACAAACCAACAAACCAACAAACCAACAAACCAACAAACCAACAAACCAACAAACCAACAAACCAACAAACCAACAAACCAACAAACCAACAAGCGAACATGCCAGCAAGCCAACAAGTCAACAAACCAACAAGCCAACAAACGAACAAACCAACAAACAAACAAACCAACGAACCAACAAACTAACAAAACAACAAACCAACAAACAAAGAAACCAACAAACCAACAAAAACCAACAAACCAACAAACAAATAAACCAACAAACCAACAAACCAACAAACCAACAAACCAACAAACCAACAAACCAACAAACCAAGAAACCAACAAACCAACAAAACAACAAACCAACAAACCAACAAACCAAGAAACCAACATGCCAACAAGCCAACAAGCCAACAAACCAACAAGCCAACAAACGAACAACCCAACAAACAAACAAACCAACAAACCAACAAACTAACAAACCAACAAACCAACAAACAAACAAACCAACAAACCAACAAAAACCAACAAACCAACAAACAAATAAACCAACAAACCAACAAACCAACAAACAAACAAACTAACATACCAACAAACCAACAAGCCAACAAACCAACAAGCCAAAAACAAACAAACCAACAAACCAACAAACAAACAAACCAACAAAACAACAAACCAACAAACCAATAAACCAATAAACCAACAAGCCAACAAACGAGCAAACCAACAAACAAACAAACCAACAAACCAACAAACCAACAAACCAACAAACCAAACAACCAACAAACCAACAAGCCAACAAACCAACAAACCAACAAGCCAACAAGCCAACAAACCAACAAACCAACAAACCAACAAACCAACAAACCTACAAACCAACAAACCAACAAAACAACAAACCAACATGCCAACAAGCCAACAAGCCAACAAACCAACAAGCCAACAAACGAACAAACCAACAAACAAACAAACCAGCAAACCAACAAACTAACAAACCAACAAACCAACAAACAAACAAACCAACAAATCAACAAACCAACAAACATATAAACCAACAAACCAACAAACCAACAAATCAAAAAACCAACAAACCAACAAACCAACAAACCAACAAACCAACAAAGCAACAAACCAACAAACCAACAAACCAACAAACCAATAAACCAACAAACCAACAAACCAACAAACCAACAAACCAAGAAACCAACATGCCAACAAGCCAACAAGCCAACAAACCAACAAGCCAACAAACAAACAAACCAACAAACCAACAAACTAACAAACCAACAAACCAACAAAAAAACAAACCAACACACCAACAAAAACCAACAAACCAACAAACAAATAAACCAACAAACCAACAAACAAACAAAGTAACTGACCAACAAGCCAACAAGCCAACAAGCCAACAAGCCAAAAACAAACAAACCAACAAACCAACAAACTAACAAACCAACAAACTAACAAACCAACAAACCAACAAACAAATAAACCAACAAATCAAAAAACCAACAAACCAACAAACCAACAAACCAACAAACCAACAAACCAACAAACCAACAAACCAACAAACCAACAAACCAACAAACCAACAAACCAACAAACCAACAAACCCAGAAACCAACATGCCAACAAGCCAACAAGCCAACAAACCAACAAGCCAACAAACAAACAAACCAACAAACCAAAAAACTAACAAACCAACAAACCACCAAACAAACAAACCAACACACCAACAAAAACCAACAAACCAACAAACAAATAAAGCAACAAACCAACAAACCAACAAACAAACAAACTAACTGACCAACAAGCCAACAAGCCAACAAACCAACAAGCCAAAAACAAACAAACCAACAAACAAACAAACAAACAAACCAACAAAACAACAAACCAACAAACCAACAAACCAACAAACCAACAAACCAATAAACCAACAAGCCAACAAACGAACAAACCAACAAACAAACAAACCAAAAAACCAACTAACAAACAAACCAACAAACCTACAAACCAACAAACCAACAAGCCAACAAACCAACAAGCCAACAAACGAACAAACCAACAAACGAACAAACCAACAAACCAACAAGCCAACAAACGAACAGACAAATAAACCAACAAGCCAACAAAACAACAATACAACAAACAAACAAACCAACAAACCAACAAACCAACAAACCAACAAACCAATAAACCAACAAGCCAACACACGAACAAACCAACAAACAAACAAACCAACAAACCAACAAACAAACAAACCAACAAACCTACAAACCAACAAACCAACAAGCCAACAAACCAACAAGCCAACAAACGAACAAACCAACAAACGAACAAACCAACAAACCAACAAGCCAACAAACGAACAAACAAATAAACCAACAAACCAACAAACAAACAAACCAACAAACCAACAAACCAACAAACGAACAAACAAATAAACCAACAAACCAACGAACCAACAAATCAACAAACCAACAAACCAACAAACCAACAAACCAACAAACCAAGAAACCAACATGTCAACAAGCCAACAAGCCAACAAACCAACAAGCCAACAAACGAACAAACCAACAAGCCAACAAACGAACAAACCAACAAACACACAAACGAACAAACGAACAAACCAACAAACCAACAAACCAACAAACCAACAAACCAACAAACCAACAAACCAAGAAACCAACAAACCAACAAACCAACAAACCAACAAACCAATAAACCAACATGCCAACAAGCCAACAAACCAACAAGCCAACAAACGAACAAACCAACAAACCAACAAACCAACAAGCCAACAAACTAACAAACAAACAAACAAATAAACCAACAAACCAACAAACCAACAAAACAACAACCAACAAACCAACAAACAAACAAACAAATAAACCAACAAACCAACAAACCAACAAACCAACAAACCAACAAACCAACAAACCAACAAACCAACAAGCCAACAAACCAACAAACCAATAAAGCAACAAACCAACAAACCAACAAACCAACAAGCCAACAAACCAACAAACCAATAAAGCAACAAACCAACAAACCAACAAACCAACAAGCCAACAAGCCAACAAACTAACAAACCAACAAACCCACAAAACCAACAAACCAACAAGCCAACAAGCCAACAAACCAACAAACCAACAAACCAACAAACCAAAAAACCAACAAACCAACAAACCAACAAACCAACATGCCAACAAGCCAATAAACCAACAAACCAACAAACCAACAAACCAAAAACCAACAAACCAACAAACCAACAAACCAACATGCCAACAAGCCAATAAACTAAAAAGCCAACAAACGAACAAACAAATAAGCTAACAAACCGACAAACCAACAAACCAACAAACCAACAAACCAACAAACGAACAAACAAATAAACCAGCAAACCAACAAACCAAGAAACCAACAAACCAACAAACCAACAAACCAACAAACCAACAAGCCAACAAGCCAACAAACCAACAAGCCAACAAACCAAAAAACCAACAAACCAACAAGCCAACAAACCAAAAAACCAACAAACCAACAAACCAAAAAACCAACAAACGAACAAACCAACAAACCAACAAACCAACAAACAAACAAACCAACAAACCAACAAACCAACAAACCAACAAGCCAACAAACCAAAAAACCAACAAACCAACAAACTAACAAACCAACAAACCAAAAAACCAACAAACCAATAAACCAATAAGCCAACAAACCAACAAACCAAAAAACCAACAAACCAGCAAACCAACAAACCAACAAACCAACAAACCAACAAACCAACAAACCAACAAACCAACAAACCAACAAACCAACAAACCAACAAACCAACAAACCAACAAACCAACAAACCAACAAACCAACAAACCAACAACCCAACAAACAAACAAACCAACAAACCAACAAACTAACAAACCAACAAACCAACAAACAAACAAACCAACAAACCAACAAAAACCAACAAACCAACAAACAAATAAACCAACAAACCAACAAACCAACAAACAAACAAACTAACATACCAACAAACCAACAAGCCAACAAACCAACAAGCCAAAAAACAAACAAACCAACAAACCAACAAACAAACAAACCAGCAAAACAACAAACCAACAAACCAACAAACCAATAAACCAATAAACCAACAAGCCAACAAACGAACAAACCAACAAACAAACAAACCAACAAACCAACAAAGTAACAAACCAACAAACCAACAAATAAACAAACCAACAAATCAACAAACCAACAAACATATAAACCAACAAACCAACAAACCAACAAATCAAAAAACCAACAAACCAACAAACCAACAAACCAACAAACCAACAAACCAACAAACCAACAAACCAACAAACCAAAAAACCAACAAACCAATAAACCAACAAACCAACAAACCAACAAACCAACAAACCAAGAAACCAACATGCCAACAAGCCAACAAACCAACAAACCAACAAGCCAACAAACAAACAAACCAACAAACCAACAAACTAACAAACCAACAAACCAACAAACCAACAAACATATAAACCAACAAACCAACAAACCAACAAATCAAAAAACCAATAAACCAACAAACCAACAAACCAACAAACCAACAAACCAACAAACCAACAAACCAACAAACCTACAAATCAACAAACCAACAAACCAACAAACCAAGAAACCAACATGCCAACAACCCAACAAGCAAACAAACCAACAAGCCAACAAACAAACAAACCAACAAACCAACAAACTAACAAACCAACAAACCAACAAACAAACAAACCAACATACCAACAAAAACCAACAAACCAACAAACAAATAAACCAACAAACCAACAAACCAACAAACAAACAAACTAACTGACCAACAAGCCAACAAGCCAACAAACCAACAAGCCAAAAACAAACAAACCAACAAACCACAAACAAACAAACCAACAAAACAACAAACCAACAAACCAACAAACCAACAAACCAACAAACCAACAAACCAACAAACCAATAAACCAACAAACCAACAAACGAACAAACCAACAAAGAAACAAACCAACAAACCAACAAACAAACAAACCAACAAACCTACAAACCAACAAACCAACAAGCCAACAAACCAACAAGCCAATAAACGAACAAACCAACAAACGAACAAACCAACAAACCAACAAGCCAACAAACGAACAACCAAATAAACCAACAAACCAACAAACAAACAAACCAACAAACCAACAAACCAACAAACGAACAAACAAATAAACCAACAAACCAACGAACCAACAAATCAACAAACCAACAAACCAACAAACCAACGAACCAACAAACCAACAAACCAACAAACCAAGAAACCAACATGCCAACAAGCCAACAAGCCAACAAACCAACAAGCCAACAAACGAACAAACCAACAAGCCAACAAACGAACAAACCAACAAACAAACAAACGAACAAACCAACAAACCAACAAACCAACAAACCAACAAACCAACAAACCAAGAAACCAACAAACCAACAAACCAACAAACCAACAAACCAACAAACCAACAACCAACAAGCCAACAAGCCAACAAACCAACATGCCAACAAACCAATAAACCAACAAACCAAAAAACAAACAAACAAATAAACCAACAAACCAACAAACCAACAAACCAACAAACCAACAAACCCACAAACCAACAAACCAACAAACCAACAAGCCAACAAGCCAACAAACGAACAAACGAACAAACGAACAAACCAACAAACCAACAAACAAACAAGCCTACAAACCAAAAACCAACGAACCAACAAACCAACAAACCAACAAACCAACAAACCAACAAACCAACAAACCAACAAACGAACAAACCAACAAGCCAACAAACGAACAAACGAACAAACCAACAAACAAACAAGCCTACAAACCAAAAACCAACAAACCAACAAACCAAAAAACCAACAAACCAACAAACCAACAAACCAACAAACCAATAAACCAACAAACCAACCAACCAACAAACCAACAAACCAACAAACCAACAAACGGGCAAACCAATACACAAACAAACCAACAAACCAACAAACCAACAAACCAACAAACCAACAAACCAACAAACCAACAAACCAACAAACCAAGAAACCAACAAACCAACAAACCAACAAACCAACAAATCAACAAGCCAACAAACGAACAAACGAACAAACCAACAAACTAACAAACAAACAAGCCTACAAACCAAAAACCAACAAACCAACAAACCAACAAACCAACAAACCAACAAAACAACAAACCAACAAACCAACAAACCAACAAACCAACAAACCATCAAACCAACAAACCAACAAACCAACAAACGAACAAACCAACAAACCAACAAACCAAAAAACCAATAAACCAACAAACCAACAAACCAACAAACCAACAAACCAACAAACCAACAAACCAACAAACTAACAAACCAACAAGCCAACAAACCAACAAACAAAGAAACCAACAAACCAACAAGCCAAACCAACAAGCCAACAAACCAACAAACAATTAAACCAACAAACCAACAAACCAACAAACCAACAAACCAACAAACCAACAAACCAACAAGCCAACAAGCCAACAAGCCAACAAGCCAACAAAACAAAAAGCCAACAAACGAACAAACCAACAAACAAACAAACCAACAAACCAACAAACCAACAAACCAACAAACAAATAAACAAATAAACCAACAAACCAACAAATCAACAAACCAACAAACAAATAAACCAACAAACCAACAAATCAACAAACCAACAAACCAACAAACCAACAAACCAACAAACCAACAAGCCAACAAACGAACAAACGAACAAACCAACAAACAAACAAGCCAACAAACCAAAAAACCAACAAACCAACAAACCAACAAACCAACAAACCAACAAACCAACAAACCAACAAACCAACAAACCAACAAACCAACAAACAAACAAACCAACAAACCAACAAACCAACAAACCAACAAACCAACAAACCAACAAACCAACAAACCAACAAACCAACAAACCAACAAACCAAGAAACCAACAAACCAACAAACCAACAAACCAAGAAACCAACATGCCAACAAGCCAACAAGCCAACAAACAAACAAGCCAACAACCCAACAAACTAACAAACCAACAAACCAACAAACAAACAAACCAACAAACCAACAAAAACCAACAAACCAACAAACAAATAAACCAACAAACCAACAAAAAAATAAACTAACAGACCAACAATCCAACAAGCCTACAAACCAACAAGCCAAAAAACAAACAAGCCAACAAACAAACAAACCAACAAACCAACAAACCAACAAACTAACAAACCAACAAACCAACAAACAAACAAATCAACAAACCAACAAACGAACAAACCAACAAACCAACAAACCAACAAACCAACAAACCAAGAAACCAACATGCCAACAAGCCAACAAGCCAACAAACCAACAAGCCAACAAACGAACAAACCAACAAGCCAACAAACGAACAAACCAACAAACAAACAAATGAACAAACCAACAAACCAACAAACCAACAAACCAACAAACCAAGAAACCAACAAACCAACAAACCAACAAACCAACAAACCAACAACCAACAAGCCAACAAGCCAACAAACCAACATGCCAACAAACCAATAAACCAACAAACCAAAAAACAAACAAACAAATAAACCAACAAACCAACAAACCAACAAACCAACAAACCAACAAACCAACAAACCAACAAACCAACAAACCAACATGCCAACAAGCCAACAAACCAACAAGCCAACAAACGAACAAACCAACAAACAAACAAACGAACAAACCAACAAACCAACAAACCAACAAACCAACAAACAAACAAAACAACAAACCCACAAACCAACAAACCAACAAACCAACAAAACAACAACCAACAGGCCAACAAGCCAACAAACAAACAAGCCAACAACCCAACAAACTAACAAACCAACAAACCAACAAACCAAGAAACCAACAAACCAACAAACCAACAAACCAAGAAACCAACATGCCAACAAGCCAACAAGCCAACAAACAAACAAGCCAACAACCCAACAAACTAACAAACCAACAAACCAACAAACAAACAAACCAACAAACCAACAAAAACCAACAAACCAACAAACAAATAAACCAACAAACCAACAAAAAAATAAACTAACCGACCAACAATCCAACAAGCCTACAAACCAACAAGCCAAAAAACAAACAAGCCAACAAACAAACAAACCAACAAACCAACAAACCAACAAACTAACAAACCAACAAACCAACAAACAAACAAATCAACAAACCAACAAACGAACAAACCAACAAACCAACAAACCAACAAACCAACAAACCAAGAAACCAACATGCCAACAAGCCAACAAGCCAACAAACCAACAAGCCAACAAACGAACAAACCAACAAGCCAACAAACGAACAAACCAACAAACAAACAAATGAACAAACCAACAAACCAACAAACCAACAAACCAACAAACCAAGAAACCAACAAACCAACAAACCAACAAACCAACAAACCAACAACCAACAAGCCAACAAGCCAACAAACCAACATGCCAACAAACCAATAAACCAACAAACCAAAAAACAAACAAACAAATAAACCAACAAACCAACAAACCAACAAACCAACAAACCAACAAACCAACAAACCAACAAACCAACAAACCAACAAACCAACATGCCAACAAGCCAACAAACCAACAAGCCAACAAACGAACAAACCAACAAACAAACAAACGAACAAACCAACAAACCAACAAACCAACAAACCAACAAACAAACAAAACAACAAACCCACAAACCAACAAACCAACAAACCAACAAAACAACAACCAACAGGCCAACAAGCCAACAAACCAACATGCCAACAATCCAACAAACCAACAAACCAACAAACCAACAAACCAACAAACCAACAAACCAACAAACCAACAAACCAACAAGCCAACAAACCAACAAACCAATAAACCAACAAACCAACAAACCCATAAACCAACAAACCAACAAGCCAACATGCCAACAAACTAACAAACCAACAAACCAACAAACCAACAAACCAACAAGCCAACAAGCCAACAAACGAACAAACGAACAAACCAACAAACCAACAAACAAACAAGCCTACAAACCAAAAACCAACGAACCAACAAACCAACAAACCAACAAACCAACAAACCAACAAACCAACAAACCAACAAACGAACAAACCAACAAGCCAACAAACGAACAAACCAACAAACAAACAAGCCTACAAACCAAAAACCAACAAACCAACAAACCAACAAACCAACAAACCAACAAACCAACAAACCAACAAACCAACAAACCAATAAACCAACAAACCAACCAACCAACAAACCAACAAACCAACAAACCAACAAACGGACAAACCAATACACAAAGAAACCAACAAACCAATAAACCAACAAACCAACAAACCAACAAACCAACAAACCAACAAACCAACAAACCAACAAACCAAGAAACCAACAAACCAACAAACCAACAAATCAACAAGCCAACAAACGAACAAACGAACAAACCAACAAACCAACAAACAAACAAGCCTACAAACCAAAAACCAACAAACCAACAAACCAACAAACCAACAAACCAACAAACCAACAAACCAACAAACCAACAAACCAACAAACCAACAAACCAACAAACCAACAAACCAACAAACGAACAAACCAACAAACCAACAAACCAAAAAACCAATAAACCAACAAACCAACAAACCAACAAACCAACAAACCAACAAACCAACAAACCAACAAACCAACAAACTAACAAACCAACAAGCCAACAAACCAACAAACAAAGAAACCAACAAACCAACAAGCCAAACCAACAAGCCAACAAACCAACAAACAATTAAACCAACAAACCAACAAACCAACAAACCAACAAACCAACAAGCCAACAAGCCAACAAGCCAACAAAACAAAAAGCCAACAAACGAACAAACCAACAAGCAAACAAACCAACAAACCAACAAACCAACGAACCAACAAACAAATAAACAAACAAACCAACAAACCAACAAATCAACAAACCAACAAACAAATAAACCAACAAACCAACAAATCAACAAACCAACAAACCAACAAACCAACAAACCAACAAACCAACAAACCAACAAACCAACAAACCAACAAACCAACAAACCAACAAACCAACAAACCAACAAACCAACAAACCAACAAACCAACAAACCAACAAACCAACAAACAAACAAACCAACAAACCAACAAACCAACAAACCAACAAACCAACAAACCAACAAACCAACAAACCAACAAACCAACAAACCAAGAAACCAACAAACCAACAAACCAACAAACCAACAAACCAAGAAACCAACATGCCAACAAGCCAACAAGCCAACAAACTAACAAACCAACAAACCAACAAACAAACAAACCAACAAACCAACAAAAACCAACAAACAAATAAACCAACAAACCAACAAAAAAATAAACTAACAGACCAACAAGCCAACAAGCCTACAAACCAACAAGCCAAAAAACAAACAAGCCAACAAACAAACAAACCAACAAACGAACAAACCAACAAACCAACAAACAAACAAACCAACAAACCAACAAAAACCAACAAACCAACAAACAAATAAACTAACAAACCAACAAAAAAATAAACTAACAGACCAACAAGCCAACAAGCCTACAAACCAACAAGCCAAAAAACAAACAAGCCAACAAACAAACAAACCAACAAACCAACAAACCAACAACCTAACAAACCAACAAACCAACAAACAAACAAATCAACAAACCAACAAACGAACAAACCAACAAACCAACAAACCAACAACCAACAAACCAACATACCAACAAGCCAACAAACTAACAAACCAACAAACCAACAAACAAACAAATCAACAAACCAACAAACGAACAAACCAACAAACCAACAAACCAACAACCAACAAACCAACAAGCCAACAAACCAACAAACCAACAAACGAACAAACCAACAAACAAACAAACCAACAAACCACCAAACCAACAAACCAACAAGCCAACAAACCAACAAGCCAACAAACGAACAAACCAATAATTGAACAAACCAACAAACCAACAAACCAACAAACAAACAAACCAACAAGGCAACAAACCAACAAGCCAACAAACGAACAAACAAATAAACCAACAAACCAACAAACAAACAAACAAACAAACCAACAAACCAACAAACCAAAAAACAAACAAACAAATAAACCAACAAACCAACAAACCAACAAACCAACAAACCAACAATCCAACAAACCAACAAACGAACAAACCAACAAGCCAACAAACGAACAAACGAACAAACCATTAAACCAACAAAAAAACAAGCCTACAAACCAAAAACCAACAAACCAACAAACCAACAAACCAACAAACCAACAAACCAACAAACCAACAAACCAACAAACCAACAAACCAACAAACCAACAAGCCAACAAACGAACAAACCAACAATTGAACAAACCAACAAACCAACAAACCAACAAACCAACAAGCCAACAAGCCAACAAACGAAGAAACGAACAAACCAACAAACCAACAAACAAACAAGCCTACAAACCAAAAACCAACAAACCAACAAACCAACAAACCAACAAACCAAAAACCAACAAACCTACAAACCAACAAACCAACAAACCAACAAACCAACAAACCAACAAACCAACAAACCAACAAACCAACAAACCAACAAACCAACAAACCAACAAACCAACAAACCAACAAACCAACAAACCAACAAGCCAACAAACGAACAAACCAACAATTGAACAAACCAACAAACCAACAAACCAACAAACCAACAAGCCAACAAGCCAACAAACGAAGAAACGAACAAACCAACAAACCAACAAACAAACAAGCCTACAAACCAAAAACCAACAAACCAACAAACCAACAAACCAACAAACCAACAAACCAACAAACCAACAAACCAACAAACCAACAAACGAACAAACCAACAAGCCAACAAACGAACAAACGAACAAACCAACAAACAAACAAGCCTACAAACCAAAAACCAACAAACCAACAAACCAACAAACCAACAAACCAACAAACCAACAAACCAACAAACCAATAAACCAACAAACCAACCAACCAACAAACCAACAAACCAACAAATCAACAACGGACAAACCAATACACAAACAAACCAACAAACCAACAAACCAACAAACCAACAAACCAACAAACCAACAAACCAACAAACCAACAAACCAACAAACCAAGAAACCAACAAACCAAAAAAACAACAAATCAACAAGCCAACAAACGAACAAACGAACAAACCAACAAACCAACAAACAAACAAGCCTACAAACCAAAAACCAACAAACCAACAAACCAACAAACCAACAAACCAACAAACCAACAAACCAACAAACCAACAAACCAACAAACCAACAAACCAACAAACCAACAAACCAACAAACGAACAAACCAACAAACCAAAAAACCAAAAAACCAACAAACCAACAAACCAACAAACCAACAAACCAACAAACCAACAAACCAACAAACCAACAAACTAACAAACCAACAAGCCAACAAACCAACAAACAAAGAAACCAACAAACCAACAAGCCAAACCAACAAGCCAACAAACCAACAAACAAATAAACCAACAAACCAACAAACCAACAAACCAACAAACCAACAAACCAACAAGTCAACAAGCCAACAAGCCAACAAAACAACAAGCCAACAAACGAACAAACCAACAAACAAACAAACCAACAAACCAACAAACCAACAAACCAACAAACAAATAAACAAACAAACCAACAAACCAACAAATCAACAAACCAACAAACAAATAAACCAACAAACCAACAAACCAACAAACCAACAAACCAACAAACCAACAAACCAACAAACCAACAAACCAACAAGCCAACAAACGAACAAACGAACAAACCAACAAACAAACAAGCCAACAAAACAAAAAACCAACAAACCAACAAACCAACAAACCAACAATCCAACAAACCAACAAACCAACAAACCAACAAACAAACAAACCAACAAACCAACAAACCAACAAACCAACAAACCAACAAACCAACAAACCAACAAACCAACAAACCAACAAACCAACAAACCAACAAACCAACAAACCAACAAACCAAGAAACCAACATGCCAACAAGCCAACAAGCCAACAAACAAACAAGCCAACAAACCAACAAACTAACAAACCAACAAACCAACAAACAAACAAACCAACAAACCAACAAAAACCAACAAACCAACAAACAAATAAACCAACAAACCAACAAAAAAATAAACTAACAGACCAACAAGCTAACAAGCCTACAAACCAACAAGCCAAAAAACAAACAAGCCAACAAACAAACAAACCAACAAACCAACAAACCAACAAACTAACAAACTAACAAACCAACAAACCAACAAACAAACAAATCAACAAACCAACAAACGAACAAACCAACAAACCAACAAACCAACAACCAACAAACCAACATACCAACAAGCCAACAAATCAACAAACCAACAAGCCAACAAACCAACAAACCAACAAACGAACAAACCAACAAACAAACAAACCAACAAACCACCAAACCAACAAACCAACAAGCCAACAAACCAACAAGCCAACAAACGAACAAACCAACAATTGAAAAAACCAACAAACCAACAAACCAACAAACGAACAAACCAACAAACCAACAAACCAACAAGCCAACAAACGAACAAACAAATAAACCAACAAACCAACAAACAAACAAACAAACAAACCAACAAACCAACAAACCAAAAAACAAACAAACAAATAAACCAACAAACCAACAAACCAACAAACCAACAAACCAACAAACCAACAAACCAACAAACCAACAATCCAACAAACCAACAAACGAACAAACCAACAAGCCAACAAACGAACAAACGAACAAACCAACAAACCAACAAACAAACAAGCCTACAAACCAAAAACCAACAAACCAACAAACCAACAAACCAACAAACCAACAAACCAACAAACCAACAAACCAACAAACCAACAAACCAACAAACCAACAAACCAACAAACCAACAAACCAACAAACCAACAAACCAACAAACCAACAAACCAACAAGCCAACAAACGGACAAACCAATACACAAACAAACCAACAAACCAACAAACCAACAAACCAACAAACCAACAAACCAACAAACCAACCAACCAAGAAACCAACAAACCAACAAACCAACAAACCAACAAACCAACAAGCCAACAAACGAACAAACAAACAAACCAACAAACAAACAATCCTACAAACCAAAAACCAACAAACCAACAAACCAACAAACCAACAAACCAACAAACCAACAAACCAACAAACCAACAAACCAACAAACCAACAAACCAACAAACGAACAAACAAACAAACCAACAAACCAACAAGCCAACAAACGGGCAAACCAATACACAAACAAACCAACAAACCAAAAAACCAACAAACCAACAAACCAACAAACCAACAAACCAAGAAACCAACAAACCAACAAACCAACAAACCAACAAACCAACAAACCAACAAGCCAACAAACGAACAAACAAACAATCCTACAAACCAACAAACCAAAAAACCAAAAAACCAACAAACCAATAAACCAACAAACCAACAAACCAACAAACCAACAAACCAACAAACCAACAAACCAACAAACCAACAAGCCAACAAACCAACAAACAAAGAAACCGACAAACCAACAAGCCAAACCAACAAGCCAACAAACCAACAAACAAATAAACCAACAAACCAACAAACCAACAAACCAACAAACCAACAAGCCAACAAGCCAACGAGCCAACAAGCCAACAAACCAACAACCCAACAAACCAACAAACAAATAAACAAACAAACCAACAAACCAACAAATCAACAAACCAACAAACAAATAAACCAACAAACCAACAAATCAACAAACCAACAAATCAACAAACCAACAAACCAACAAACCAACAAGCCAACAAACGAACAAACGAACAAACCAACAAACAAACAAGCCAACAAACCAAAAAACCAACAAACCAACAAACCAGCAAACCAACAAACCAACAAACCAACAAACCAACAAACCAACAAACCAACAAACCAACAAACCAACAAAACAACAAACCAACAAACCAACAAACCAAGAAACCAAGAAACCAAAAAACCAACAAACCAACAAACCAACTAACCAACAAACCAAGAAACCAACATGCCAACAAGCCAACGAGCCAACAAACAAACAAGCCAACAAACAAACAAACAAACCAACAAACCAACAAACTAACAAACCAACAAACAAACAAACCAACAAACCAACAAAAACTAACAAACCAACAAACAAATAAACCAACAAACCAACAAACCAACATACCAACAAGCCAACAAACCAACAAACCAACAAGTCAACAAACCAATAAACCAACAAACGAACAAACCAACAAACCAAGAAACCAACATGCCAACAAGCCAACCAGCCAACAAACAAACAAGCCAACAAACCAACAAACTAACAAACCAACAAACCAACAAACAAACAAACCAACAAACCAACAAAAACCAACAAACCAACAAACAAATAAACCAACAAACCAACAAAAAAATAAACTAACAGACCAACAAGCCAACGAGCCTACAAACCAACAAGCCAAAAAACAAACAAGCCAACAAACAAACAAACCAACAAACCAACAAACTAACAAACCAACAAACCAACAAACAAACAAACCAACAAACCAACAAACCAACAAACCAACAAACCAACAAACCAACAACCAACAAACCAACATACCAACAAGCCAACAAACCAACAAACCAATAAGCCAACAAACCAACAAACCAACAAACCAACAAACGAACAAACCAACAAACAAACAAACCAACAAACCAACAAACCAACAAACGAACAAACCAAAAAGCCAACAAACCAACAAGCCAACAAACGAACAAACAAATAAACCAACAAACCAACAAACAAACAAACAAACAAACCAACAAACCAACAAACCAAAAAACAAACAAACAAATAAACCAACAAACCAACAAACCAACAAACCAACAAACCAAAAAACCAACAAACCAACAAACCAACAAACCAACAAACGAACAAACCAACAAGCCAACAAACGAACAAACGAACAAACCAACAAACCAACAAACCAACAAACAAACAAACCAAAAACCAACAAACCAACAAACTAACAAACCAACAAACCAACAAACCAACAAACCAACAAACCAACAAACCAACAAACCAACAAACCAACAAACCAACAAACCAACAAACCAACAAACCAACAAACCAACAAACCAACAAACCAACAAGCCAACAAACGGACAAACCAATACACAAACAAACCAACAAACCAACAAACCAACAAACCAACAAACCAACAAACCAACAAACCAAGAAACCAACAAACCAACAAACCAACAAACCAACAAGCCAACAAACGAACAAACGAACAAACCAACAAACAAACAATCCTACAAACCAAAAACCAACAAACCAACAAACCAACAAACCAACAAACCAACAAACCAACAAACCAACAAACCAACAAACCAACAAACCAACAAACCAACAAACGAACAAACAAAGAAACCAACAAACCAACAAGCCAACAAACGGATAAACCAATTCACAAACAAACCAACAAACCAACAAACCAACAAACCAACAAACCAACAAACCAAGAAACCAAGAAACCAACAAACCAACAAACCAACAAACCAAAAAACCAACAAGCCAACAAACGAACAAACGAACAAACCAACAAACAAATAATCCTACAAACCAACAAACCAAAAAACCAAAAAACCAACAAAGCAACAAACCAACAAACCAACAAACCAACAAACCAACAAACCAACAAACCAACAAACCAACAAACCAACAAACCAACAAACCAACAAACCAACAAGCCAAAAAACCAACAAACAAAGAAACCGACAAACCAACAAGCCAAACCAACAAGCCAACAAACCAACAAACAAATAAACCAACAAACCAACAAACCAACAAACCAACAAACCAACAAGCCAACAAGCCAACAAGCCAACAAGCCAACAAATCAACAACCCAACAAACGAACAAACCAACAAACAAACAAACCAACAAACCAACAAACCAACAAACCAACAAACAAATAAACAAATAAACCAACAAACCAACAAATCAACAAACCAACAAACAAATAAACCAACAAACCAACAAATCAACAAACCAACAAACCAACAAACCAACAAACCAACAAACCAACAAGCCAACAAACGAACAAACGAACAAACCAACAAACAAACAAGCCAACAAACCAAAAAACCAACAAACCAACAAACCAACAAACCAACAAACCAACAAACCAACACACCAACAAACCAACAAACCAACAAACCAACAAACCAACAAACCAACAAACCAACAAACCAACAAACCAACAAAACAACAAACCAACAAACCAACAAACCAAGAAACCAAGAAACCAAAAAACCAACAAACCAACAAACCAACAAACTAACAAACCAAGAAACCAACATGCCAACAAGCCAACAAGCCAACAAACAAACAAGCCAACAAACAAACAAACAAACCAACAAACCAACAAACTAACAAACCAACAAACAAACAAACCAACAAACCAACAAAAACCAACAAACCAACAAACAAATAAACCAACAAACCAACAAAAAAATAAACTTACAAACCAACAAACCAACAAACAAACAAACCAACAAACCAACAAACCAACAAACCAACAAACCAACAAACCAACAAACCAACAAACCAACAAGCCAACAAACCAACAAACCAACAAACCAACAAACCAACATACCAACAAGCCAACAAACCAACAAACCAACAAGCCAACAAACCAACAAACCAACAAACGAACAAACCAACAAACAAACAAACCAACAAACCAACAAACCAACAAACCAACAAGCCAACAAACCAACAAGCCAACAAACGAACAAACCAACAATTGAAAAACCAACAAACCAACAAACCAACAAACGAACAAACCAACAAGCCAACAAACCAACAAACCAACAAACCAACAAACCAAGAAACCAAGAAACCAAGAAACCAACAAACCAACAAGCCAACAAACCAACAAACCAAGAAACCAACATGCCAACAAGCCAATAAGCCAACAAACAAACAAGCCAACAAACAAACAAACAAACCAACAAACCAACAAACTAACAAACCAACAAACAAACAAACCAACAAACCAACAAAAACCAACAAACCAACAAACAAATAAACCAACAAACCAACAAAAAAATAAACTTACAAACCAACAAACCAACAAGCAAACAAACCAACAAACCAACAAACCAACAAACCAACAAACCAACAAACCAACAAAGCAACAAACCAACAAACCAACAAACCAACAAACCAACATACCAACAAGCCAACAAACCAACAAACCATCAAGACAACAAACCAACAAACCAACAAACGAACAAACCAACAAACAAACAAACCAACAAACCAACAAACCAACAAACCAACAAGCCAACAAACCAACAAGCCAACAAACGAACAAACCAACAATTGAACAAACCAACAAACCAACAAACCAACAAACGAACAAACCAACAAGCCAACAAACCAACAAGCCAACAAACGAACAAACAAATAAACCAACAAACCAACAAACAAACAAACAAACAAACCAACAAACCAACAAACCAAAAAACAAACAAACAAATAAACCAACAAACCAACAAACCAACAAAACAATAAATCAACAAACCAACAAACCAACAAACCAACAAACCAACAAATCAACAAACCAAGAAACCAACATGCCAACAAGCCAACAAGCCAACAAACCAACAAGCCAACAAACGAACAAACAAACAAACCAACAAATCGACAAACCAACAAACATATAAACCAACAAACCAACAAACCAACAAACCAACAAGCCAACAAACGGATAAACCAATTCACAAACAAACCAACAAACCAACAAACCAACAAACCAACAAACCAACAAACCAAGAAACCAAGAAACCAACAAACCAACAAACCAACAAACCTACAAACCAACAAGCCAACAAACGAACAAACGAACAAACCAACAAACAAATAATCCTACAAACCAACAAACCAAAAAACCAAAAAACCAACAAACCAACAAACCAACAAACCAACAAACCAACAAACCAACAAACCAACAAACCAACAAACCAACAAACCAACAAACCAACAAACCAACAAGCCAACAAACCAACAAACAAAGAAACCGACAAACCAACAAGCCAAACCAACAAGCCAACAATTGAACAAACCAACAAACCAACAAACCAACAAACGAACAAACCAACAAGCCAACAAACCAACAAACCAACAAACCAACAAACCAAGAAACCAAGAAACCAAGAAACCAACAAACCAACAAGCCAACAAACCAACAAACCAAGAAACCAACATGCCAACAAGCCAACAAGCCAACAAACAAACAAGCCAACAAACAAACAAACAAACCAACAAACCAACAAACTAACAAACCAACAAACAAACAAACCAACAAACCAACAAAAACCAACAAACCAACAAACAAATAAACCAACAAACCAACAAAAAAATAAACTTGCAAACCAACAAACCAACAAGCAAACAAACCAACAAACCAACAAACCAACAAACCAACAAACCAACAAACCAACAAACCAACAAAGCAACAAACCAACAAACCAACAAACCAACAAACCAACAAACCAACATACCAACAAGCCAACAAACCAACAAACCATGAAGCCAACAAACCAACAAACCAACATACGAACAAACCAACAAACAAACAAACCAACAAACCAACAAACCAACAAACCAACAAGCCAACAAACCAACAAGCCAACAAACGAACAAACCAACAATTGAACAAACCAACAAACCAACAAACCAACAAACGAACAAACCAACAAGCCAACAAACCAACAAGCCAACAAACGAACAAACAAATAAACCAACAAACCAACAAACAAACAAACAAACAAACCAACAAACCAACAAACCAAAAAACAAACAAACAAATAAACCAACAAACCAACAAACCAACAAAACAACAAAGCAACAAACCAACAAACTAACAAACCAACAAACCAACAAATCAACAAACCAAGAAACCAACATGCCAACAAGCCAACAAGCCAACAAACCAACAAGCCAACAAACGAACAAACAAACAAACCAACAAATCGACAAACCAACAAACATATAAACCAACAAACCAACAAACCAACAAACCAACAAGCCAACAAACGGATAAACCAATTCACAAACAAACCAACAAACCAACAAACCAACAAACCAACAAACCAACAAACCAACAAACCAAAAAACCAAGAAACCAACAAACCAACAAACCAACAAACCAACAAACCAACAAGGCAACAAACGAACAAACGAACAAACCAACAAACAAATAATCCTACAAACCAACAAACCAAAAAACCAAAAAACCAACAAACCAACAAACCAACAAACCAACAAACCAACAAACCAACAAACCAACAAACCAACAAACCAACAAACCAACAAACCAACAAACCAACAAACCAACAAGCCAACAAACCAACAAACAAAGAAACCGACAAACCAACAAGCCAAACCAACAAGCCAACAAACCAACAAACAAATAAACCAACAAACCAACAAACCAACAAACCAACAAACCAACAAGCCAACAAGCCAACAAGCCAACAAGCCAACAAATCAACAACCCAACAAACGAACAAACCAACAAACAAACAAACCAACAAACCAACAAACCAACAAACCAACAAACAAATAAACAAATAAACCAACAAACCAACAAATCAACAAACCAACAAACAAATAAACCAACAAACCAACAATTCAACAAACCAACAAACCAACAAACCAACAAACCAACAAACCAACAAGCCAACAAACGAACAAACGAACAAACCAACAAACAAACAAGCCAACAAACCAAAAAACCAACAAACCAACAAACCAACAAACCAACAAACCAACAAACCAACACACCAACAAACCAACAAACCAACAAACCAACAAACCAACAAACCAACAAACCAACAAACCAACAAAACAACAAACCAACAAACCAAGAAACCAAAAAACCAACAAACCAACAAACCAACAAACCAACAAACCAAGAAACCAACATGCCAACAAGCCAACAAGCCAACAAACAAACAAGCCAACAAACTAACAAACCAACAAACAAACAAACCAACAAACCAACAAAAACCAACAAACCAACAAACAAATAAACCAACAAACCAACAAACCAACAAACCAACAAACCAACAAACCAACAAACCAACAAACCAACAAACCAACAAGCCAACAAACCAACAAACCAACAAACCAACAAACCAACATACCAACAAGCCAACAAACCAACAAACCAACAAGCCAACAAACCAACAAACCAACAAACGAACAAACCAACAAACAAACAAACCAACAAACCAACAAACCAACAAACCAACAAGCCAACAAACCAACAAGCCAACAAACGAACAAACCAACAATTGAACAAACCAACAAACCAACAAACCAACAAACGAACAAACCAACAAACGAACAAACCAACAAACAAACAAACCAACAAACCAACAAACCAACAAACCAACAAGCCAACAAACCAACAAGCCAACAAACGAACAAACCAACAATTGAACAAACCAACAAACCAACAAACCAACAAACGAACAAACCAACAAGCCAACAAACCAACAAACCAACAAACCAACAAACCAAAAAACCAAGAAACCAAGAAACCAAGAAACCAACAAGCCAACAAACCAACAAGCCAACAAACCAACAAACCAACAAACCAACAAACCAACATACCAACAAGCCAACAAACCAACAAACCAACAAGCCAACAAACCAACAAACCAACAAACGAACAAACCAACAAACAAACAAACCAACAAACCAACAAACCAACAAACCAACAAGCCAACAAACCAACAAGCCAACAAACGAACAAACCAACAATTGAACAAACCAACAAACCAACAAACCAACAAACGAACAAACCAACAAGCCAACAAACCAACAAACCAACAAACCAACAAACCAAAAAACCAAGAAACCAAGAAACCAAGAAACCAACAAGCCAACAAACCAAGAAACCAACATGCCAACAAGCCAACAAGCCAACAAACAAACAAGCCAACAAACAAACAAACAAACCAACAAACCAACAAACTAACAAACCAACAAACAAACAAACCAACAAACCAACAAAAACCAACAAACCAACAAACAAATAAACCAACAAACCAACAAGAAAATAAACTTGCAAACCAACAAACCAACAAGCAAACAAACCAACAAACCAACAAACCAACAAACCAACAAACCAACAAACCAACAAAGCAACAAACCAACAAACCAACAAACCAACAAACCAACATACCAACAAGCCAACAAACCAACAAACCAACAAGCCAACAAACCAACAAACCAACAAACGAACAAACCAACAAACAAACAAACCAACAAACCAAAAAACCAACAAACCAACAAGCCAACAAACCAACAAGCCAACAAACGAACAAACCAACAATTGAACAAACCAACAAACCAACAAACCAACAAACGAACAAACCAACAAGCCAACAAACCAACAAGCCAACAAACGAACAAACAAATAAACCAACAAACCAACAAACAAACAAACAAACAAACCAACAAACCAACAAACCAAAAAACAAACAAACAAATAAACCAACAAACCAACAAACCAACAAAACAACAAATCAACAAACCAACAAACCAACAAACCAACAAACCAACAAATCAACAAACCAAGAAACCAACATGCCAACAAGCCAACAAGCCAACAAACCAACAAGTCAACAAACGAACAAACAAACAAACCAACAAATCGACAAACCAACAAACATATACACCAACAAACCAACAAACCAACAAATCAAAAAACCAACAAACCAACAAACCAACACACCAACAAACCAACAAACCAACAAACCAACAAACCAACAAACCAACAAACCAAGAAACCAAGAAACCAACAAACCAACAAACCAACAAACCAAGAAACCAACATGCCAACAAGCCAACAAACCAACAAGCCAACAAACGAACAAACCAACAAGCCAACAAACGAACAAACCAACAAACAAACAAACCAACAAACCAACAAACTAACAAACCAACAAACCAACAAACCAACAAACCAACATGCCAACAAGGCAACAAACCAACAAACAAACAAACAAACAAACCAACAAATCAACAAACCAACAAACATATAAACCAACAAACCAACAAACCAACAAATCAAAAAACCAACAAACCAACAAATCAACAAACCAACAAACATATAAACCAACAAACCAACAAACCAACAAATCAAAAAACCAACAAACCAACAAACCAACAAACCAACAAACCAACAAACCAACAAACCAACAAACCAAGAAACCAACAAACCAACAAACCAAGAAACCAACATGCCAACAAGCCAACAAATCAACAAGCCAACAAACAAACAAACCAACAAACCAACAAACTAACAAACCAACAAGCCAACAAACAAACAAAACAACAAACCAACAAAAACTAACAAACCAACAAACAAATAAACCAACAAACCAACAAACCAACAAACAAACAAACCAATAAACCAACAAGCCAACAAACGAACAAACCAACAAACAAACAAACCAACAAACCAACAAACCAACGAACCAACAAACCAACAAACCAACAAGCCAACAAACCAACAAACCAACAAGCCAACAAACCAAAAAACCAACAAACGAATAAACCAACAAACAAACAAACCAACAAACCAACAAACCATCAAACGAACAAACCAACAAGCCAACAAACCAACAAGCCAACAAACGAACAAACAAATAAACCAACAAACCAACAAACAAACAAACCAACAAACCAACAAACCAACAAACGAACAAACAAATAAACCAACAAACCAACAAACCAGCAAATCAACAAACCAACAAACCAACAAACCAAAAAACCAACAAACCAACAAACCAACAAACCAACAAACCAAGAAACCAATATGCCAACAAGCCAACAAGCCAACAAACCAACAAGCCAACAAACGGACAAACCAACAAGCCAACAAACGAACAAACCAACAAACAAACAAATCAACAAACCAACAAACCAACAAACCAACAAACCAACAAACCAACAACCAACAAACCAACAAACCAACAAACCAACAAACCAACAAACCAACAAACCAACAAACCAACAAACCAACAAACCAACAAACCAACAAACCAACAACCAACAAGCCAACAAGCCAACAAACCAACATACCAACAAACCAAAAAACCAACAAACCAACAAACAAACAAACAAATAAAACAACATACCAACAAACCAACAAACCAACAAACCAACAAACCAACAAACCAACAAACCAACAAACCAACAAACCAACAAACCAACAAACCAACAAACCAACAAACCAACAAACCAACAAACCAACAAACCAACAAACCAACAAACCAACAAACCAACAAACCAACAAACCAACATGCCAACAAGCCAACAAACCAACAAGCCAACAAACGAACAAACCAACGAACAAACAAACCAACAAACCAACAAACCAAAAAGCTAACAAACCAACAAGCCAACAAACCAACAAACAAATAAACCAACAAACCAACAAACCAACAAACCAACAAACCAACAAACCAACAAACCAACAAACCAACAAACCAACAAACCAACAAACCAACAAACCAACAAGCCAACAAGGCAACAAGCCAACAAACCAACAAACCAACAAACCAACAAACCAACAAACCAACAAACCAACAAACCAACAAACCAACAAGCTAACAAACCAACAAGCCAACAAACCAACAAACAAAATAAACGAACAAACCAACAAACCAACAAACCTACAAACCAACAAACCAACAAACCAACAAGCCAACAAGCCAACAAACCAACAAATCAACAAACCAACAAACCAACAAACCAACAAACCAACAAACCAACAAGCCAGCAAACGAACAAACGAACAAACCAACAAACAAACAAGCCTACAAACCAAAAACCAACAAACCAACACACCAACAAACCAACAAACCAACAAACCAACAAACCAACAAACCAACAAACCAACAAACCAACAAACCAACAAACCAACAAACCAACAAACCAACAAACGAACAAACCAACAAACCAACAAACCAAAAAACCAAAAAACCAACAAACCAACAAGCCAACAAACCAACAAACCAACAAACCAACAAACCAACAAACCAACAAGCCAACAAACCAACAAACCAACAAACAAAGAAACCGACAAACCAACAAGCCAAACCAACAAGCCAACAAACCAACAAACAAATAAACCAACAAACCAACAAACCAACAAACCAACAAACCAACAAGCCAACAAGCCAACAAGCCAACAAGCCAACAAACCAACAACCCAACAAACAAACAAACCAACAAACAAACAAACCAACAAACCAACAAACCAACAAACCAATAAACAAATAAACAAACAAACCAACAAACCAACAAATCAACAAACCAACAAACAAATAAACCAACAAACCAACAAATCAACAAACCAACAAACCAACAAACCAACAAACCAACAAACCAACAAGACAACAAACGAACAAACGAACAAACCAACAAACAAACAAGCCAACAAACCAAAAAACCAAAAAACCAACAAACCAACAAACCAACAAACCAACAAACCAACAAACCAACAAGCCAGCAAACGAACAAACGAACAAACCAACAAACAAACAAGCCTACAAACCAAAAACCAACAAACCAACACACCAACAAACCAACAAACCAACAAACCAACAAACCAACAAACCAACAAACCAACAAACCAACAAACCAACAAACCAACAAACCAACAAACCAACAAGCTAACAAACCAACAAGCCAACAAACCAACAAACAAATAAACGAACAAACCAACAAACAAACAAACAAATAAAACAACATACCAACAAACCAACAAACCAACAAACCAACAAACCAACAAACCAACAAACCAACAAACCAACAAACCAACAAACCAACAAACCAACAAACCAACAAACCAACAAACCAACAAACCAACAAACCAACAAACCAACAAACCAACAAACCAACAAACCAACAAACCAACATGCCAACAAGCCAACAAACCAACAAGCCAACAAACGAACAAACCAACGAACAAACAAACCAACAAACCAACAAACCAAAAAGCTAACAAACCAACAAGCCAACAAACCAACAAACAAATAAACCAACAAACCAACAAACCAACAAACCAACAAACCAACAAACCAACAAACCAACAAACCAACAAACCAACAAACCAACAAACCAACAAACCAACAAGCCAACAAGGCAACAAGCCAACAAACCAACAAACCAACAAACCAACAAACCAACAAACCAACAAACCAACAAACCAACAAACCAACAAGCTAACAAACCAACAAGCCAACAAACCAACAAACAAAATAAACGAACAAACCAACAAACCAACAAACCTACAAACCAACAAACCAACAAACCAACAAGCCAACAAGCCAACAAACCAACAAATCAACAAACCAACAAACCAACAAACCAACAAACCAACAAACCAACAAGCCAGCAAACGAACAAACGAACAAACCAACAAACAAACAAGCCTACAAACCAAAAACCAACAAACCAACACACCAACAAACCAACAAACCAACAAACCAACAAACCAACAAACCAACAAACCAACAAACCAACAAACCAACAAACCAACAAACCAACAAACCAACAAACGAACAAACCAACAAACCAACAAACCAAAAAACCAAAAAACCAACAAACCAACAAGCCAACAAACCAACAAACCAACAAACCAACAAACCAACAAACCAACAAGCCAACAAACCAACAAACCAACAAACAAAGAAACCGACAAACCAACAAGCCAAACCAACAAGCCAACAAACCAACAAACAAATAAACCAACAAACCAACAAACCAACAAACCAACAAACCAACAAGCCAACAAGCCAACAAGCCAACAAGCCAACAAACCAACAACCCAACAAACAAACAAACCAACAAACAAACAAACCAACAAACCAACAAACCAACAAACCAATAAACAAATAAACAAACAAACCAACAAACCAACAAATCAACAAACCAACAAACAAATAAACCAACAAACCAACAAATCAACAAACCAACAAACCAACAAACCAACAAACCAACAAACCAACAAGCCAACAAACGAACAAACGAACAAACCAACAAACAAACAAGCCAACAAACCAAAAAACCAAAAAACCAACAAACCAACAAACCAACAAACCAACAAACCAACAAACCAACAAGCCAGCAAACGAACAAACGAACAAACCAACAAACAAACAAGCCTACAAACCAAAAACCAACAAACCAACACACCAACAAACCAACAAACCAACAAACCAACAAACCAACAAACCAACAAACCAACAAACCAACAAACCAACAAACCAACAAACCAACAAACCAACAAGCTAACAAACCAACAAGCCAACAAACCAACAAACAAATAAACGAACAAACCAACAAACCAACAAACCTACAAACCAACAAACCAACAAACCAACAAGCCAACAAGCCAACAAACCAACAAACCAACAAACCAACAAACCAACAAACCAACAAACCAACAAACCAACAAGCCAGCAAACGAACAAACGAACAAACCAACAAACAAACAAGCCTATAAACCAAAAACCAACAAACCAACACACCAACAAACCAACAAACCAACAAACCAACAAACCAACAAACCAACAAACCAACAAACCAACAAACCAACAAACCAACAAACCAACAAACCAACAAACCAACAAACGAACAAACCAATAAACCAACAAACCAAAAAACCAAAAAACCAACAAACCAACAAGCCAACAAACCAACAAACCAACAAACCAACAAACCAACAAACCAACAAACCAACAAACCAACAAGCCAACAAACCAACAAACCAACAAACAAAGAAACCGACAAACCAACAAGCCAAACCAACAAGCCAACAAACCAACAAACAAATAAACCAACAAACCAACAAACCAACAAACCAACAAACCAACAAGCCAACAAGCCAACAAACCAACAAACCAACAAGCCAACAAACCAAAAAACCAACAAACGAATAAACCAACAAACAAACAAACCAACAAACCAACAAACCATCAAACGAACAAACCAACAAGCCAACAAACCAACAAGCCAACAAACGAACAAACAAATAAACCAACAAACCAACAAACAAACAAACCAACAAACCAACAAACCATCAAACGAACAAACAAATAAACCAACAAACCAACAAACCAGCAAATCAACAAACCAACAAACCAACAAACCAACAAACCAACAAACCAACAAACCAACAAACCAACAAACCAAGAAACCTATATGCCAACAAGCCAACAAGCCAACAAACCAACAAGCCAACAAACGGACAAACCAACAAGCCAACAAACGAACAAACCAACAAACAAACAAATCAACAAACCAACAAACCAACAAACCAACAAACCAACAAACCAACAACCAACAAACCAACAAACCAACAAACCAACAAACCAACAAACCAACAAACCAACAAACCAACAAACCAACAAACCAACAAACCAACAAACCAACAACCAACAAGCCAACAAGCCAACAAACCAACATACCAACAAACCAAAAAACCAACAAACCAACAAACAAACAAACAAATAAAACAACATACCAACAAACCAACAAACCAACAAACCAACAAACCAACAAACCAACAAACCAACAAACCAACAAACCAACAAACCAACAAACCAACAAACCAACAAACCAACAAACCAACAAACCAACAAACCAACAAACCAACAAACCAACAAACCAACAAACCAACAAACCAACAAACCAACAAACCAACATGCCAACAAGCCAACAAACCAACAAGCCAACAAACGAACAAACCAACGAACAAACAAACCAACAAACCAACAAACCAAAAAGCTAACAAACCAACAAGCCAACAAACCAACAAACAAATAAACCAACAAACCAACAAACCAACAAACCAACAAACCAACAAACCAACAAACCAACAAACCAACAAACCAACAAACCAACAAACCAACAAACCAACAAGCCAACAAGGCAACAAGCCAACAAACCAACAAACCAACAAACCAACAAACCAACAAACCAACAAACCAACAAACCAACAAACCAACAAACCAACAAACCAACAAGCTAACAAACCAACAAGCCAACAAACCAACAAACAAATAAACGAACAAACCAACAAACCAACAAACCTACAAACCAACAAACCAACAAACCAACAAGCCAACAAGCCAACAAACCAACAAATCAACAAACCAACAAACCAACAAACCAACAAACCAACAAACCAACAAGCCAGCAAACGAACAAACGAACAAACCAACAAACAAACAAGCCTACAAACCAAAAACCAACAAACCAACACACCAACAAACCAACAAACCAACAAACCAACAAACCAACAAACCAACAAACCAACAAACCAACAAACCAACAAACCAACAAACCAACAAACCAACAAACGAACAAACCAACAAACCAACAAACCAAAAAACCAAAAAACCAACAAACCAACAAGCCAACAAACCAACAAACCAACAAACCAACAAACCAACAAACCAACAAGCCAACAAACCAACAAACCAACAAACAAAGAAACCGACAAACCAACAAGCCAAACCAACAAGCCAACAAACCAACAAACAAATAAACCAACAAACCAACAAACCAACAAACCAACAAACCAACAAGCCAACAAGCCAACAAGCCAACAAGCCAACAAACCAACAACCCAACAAACAAACAAACCAACAAACAAACAAACCAACAAACCAACAAACCAACAAACCAATAAACAAATAAACAAACAAACCAACAAACCAACAAATCAACAAACCAACAAACAAATAAACCAACAAACCAACAAATCAACAAACCAACAAACCAACAAACCAACAAACCAACAAACCAACAAGCCAACAAACGAACAAACGAACAAACCAACAAACAAACAAGCCAACAAACCAAAAAACCAAAAAACCAACAAACCAACAAACCAACAAACCAACAAACCAACAAACCAACAAGCCAGCAAACGAACAAACGAACAAACCAACAAACAAACAAGCCTACAAACCAAAAACCAACAAACCAACACACCAACAAACCAACAAACCAACAAACCAACAAACCAACAAACCAACAAACCAACAAACCAACAAACCAACAAACCAACAAACCAACAAACCAACAAGCTAACAAACCAACAAGCCAACAAACCAACAAACAAATAAACGAACAAACCAACAAACCAACAAACCTACAAACCAACAAACCAACAAACCAACAAGCCAACAAGCCAACAAACCAACAAACCAACAAACCAACAAACCAACAAACCAACAAACCAACAAACCAACAAGCCAGCAAACGAACAAACGAACAAACCAACAAACAAACAAGCCTACAAACCAAAAACCAACAAACCAACACACCAACAAACCAACAAACCAACAAACCAACAAACCAACAAACCAACAAACCAACAAACCAACAAACCAACAAACCAACAAGCCAACAAACCAACAAACCAACAAACGAACAAACCAATAAACCAACAAACCAAAAAACCAAAAAACCAACAAACCAACAAGCCAACAAACCAACAAACCAACAAACCAACAAACCAACAAACCAACAAACCAACAAGCCAACAAACCAACAAACCAACAAACAAAGAAACCGACAAACCAACAAGCCAAACCAACAAGCCAACAAACCAACAAACAAATAAACCAACAAACCAACAAACCAACAAACCAACAAACCAACAAGCCAACAAGCCAACAAGCCAACAAGCCAACAAACCAACAACCCAACAAACAAACAAACCAACAAACAAACAAACCAACAAACCAACAAACCAACAAACCAATAAACAAATAAACAAACAAACCAACAAACCAACAAATCAACAAACCAACAAACAAATAAACCAACAAACCAACAAATCAACAAACCAACAAACCAACAAACCAACAAACCAACAAACCAACAAGCCAACAAACGAACAACCCAACAAACAAACAAGCCAACAAACCAAAAAACCAAAAAACCAACAAACCAACAAACCAACAAACCAACAAACCAACAAACCAACAAACCAACAAACCAACAAACCAACAAACCAACAAACCAACAAACCAACAAACCAACAAACCAACAAACCAAGAAACCAACAAACCAAGAAACCAAGAAACCAAGAAACCAAGAAACCAAGAAACCAAGAAACCAACAAACCAACAAACCAACAAACCAACAAACCAACAAACCAACAAACCAACAAACCAACAAGCTAACAAACCAACAAGCCAACAAACCAACAAACAAATAAACGAACAAACCAACAAACCAACAAACCTACAAACCAACAAACCAACAAACCAACAAGCCAACAAGCCAACAAACCAACAAACCAACAAACCAACAAACCAACAAACCAACAAACCAACAAACCAACAAGCCAGCAAACGAACAAACGAACAAACCAACAAACAAACAAGCCTACAAACCAAAAACCAACAAACCAACACACCAACAAACCAACAAACCAACAAACCAACAAACCAACAAACCAACAAACCAACAAACCAACAAACCAACAAACCAACAAACCAACAAACCAACAAACGAACAAACCAACAAACCAACAAACCAAAAAACCAAAAAACCAACAAACCAACAAGCCAACAAACCAACAAACCAACAAACCAACAAACCAACAAACCAACAAACCAACAAACCAACAAGCTAACAAACCAACAAACCAACAAACAAAGAAACCGACAAACCAACAAGCCAAACCAACAAGCCAACAAACCAACAAACAAATAAACCAACAAACCAACAAACCAACAAACCAACAAACCAACAAGCCAACAAGCCAACAAGCCAACAAGCCAACAAACCAACAACCCAACAAACAAACAAACCAACAAACAAACAAACCAACAAACCAACAAACCAACAAACCAACAAACCAACAAACCAACAAACCAACAAACCAACAAATCAACAAACCAACAAACAAATAAACCAACAAACCAACAAATCAACAAACCAACAAACCAACAAACCAACAAACCAACAAACCAACAAGCCAACAAACGAACAAACGAACAACCCAACAAACAAACAAGCCAACAAACCAAAAAACCAAAAAACCAACAAACCAACAAACCAACAAACCAACAAACCAACAAACCAACAAACCAACAAACCAACAAACCAACAAACCAACAAACCAACAAACCAACAAACCAACAAACCAACAAACCAACAAACCAACAAACCAACAAACCAACAAACCAACAAACCAACAAACCAAGAAACCAAGAAACCAAGAAACCAACAAACCAACAAACCAACAAACCAACAAACCAAGAAACCAACATGCACACAAGCCAACAAGCCAACAAACAAACAAGCCAACAAACAAACAAACAAACCAACAAACCAACAAACTAACAAACCAACAAACAAACAAACCAACAAACCAATAAAAACCAACAAACCAACAAACAAATAAACCAACAAACCAACAAAAAAATAAACTAACAAACCAACAAACTAACATACAAACAAACCAACAAACCAACAAACCAACAAACCAACAAACCAACAAACCAACAAACCAACAAACCAACAAACCAACAAACCAACAAACCAACATACCAACAAGCCAACAAACCAACAAACCAACATGCCAACAAGCCAACAAACCAATAAACCAACAAACAAACAAACCAACAAATCAACAAACCAACAAACATATAAACCAACAAACCAACAAACCAACAAATCAAAAAACCAACAAACCAACAAACCAACACACCAACAAACCAACAAACCAACAAACCAACAAACCAACAAACCAACAAACCAAGAAACCAAGAAACCAACAAACTAACAAACCAACAAACCAAGAAACCAACATGCCAACAAGCCAACAAACCAACAAGCCAACAAACGAACAAACCAACAAGCCAACAACCGAACAAACAACAAAACAAACAAACCAACAAACAAACAAACTAACAAACCAACAAACCAACAAACCAACAAACCAACATGCCAACAAGCCAACAAACCAACAAACCGACAAACAAACAAACCAACAAATCAACAAACCAACAAACATATAAACCAAGAAACCAACAAACCAACAAATCAAAAAACCAACAAACCAACAAATCAACAAACCAACAAACATATAAACCAACAAACCAACAAACCAACAAATCAAAAAACCAACAAACCAACAAACTAACAAACCAACAAACCAACAAACCCACAAACCAACATGCCAACAAGCCAACAAACCAACAAGCCGACAAACCAACAAACCAACAAACCAACAAACCAACAAACCAAGAAACCAACAAACCAACAAACCAAGAGACCAACATGCCAACAAGCCAACAAGCCAACAAATCAACAAGCCAACAAACAAACAAACCAACAAACCAACAAACTAACAAACCAACAAGCCAACAAACAAACAAAACAACAAACCAACAAAAACTAAAAAACCAACAAACAAATACATCAACAAACCAACAAACCAACAAACAAACAAACAAATAAACCAACAAGCCAACAAACGAACAAACCAACAAACAAACAAACCAACAAACCAACAAACCAACGAACCAACAAACCAACAAACCAACAAACCAACAAGCCAACAAACCAACAAACCAACAAACCAACAAACCAAAAAACCAACAAACGAACAAACCAACAAACAAACAAACCAACAAACCAACAAACCATCAAACCAACAAACCAACAAGCCAACAAACCAACAAGTCAACAAACGAACAAACAAATAAACAAACAAACCAACAAACAAACAAACCAACAAACCAACAAACCAACAAACGAACAAACGAACAAACAAATAAACCAACAAACCAACAAACCAACAAACCAACAAACCAACAAACCAAGAAACCAATATGCCAACAAGCCAACAAGCCAACAAACCAACAAGCCAACAAACGAACAAACCAACAAGCCAACAAACGAACAAACCAACAAACAAACAAACCAACAAACCAAAAAACCAACAAACCAACAAACCAACAAACCAACAAACCAACAAACCAACAAACAAACAAACCAACAAACCAACAAACCAACAAACCAACAAACCAACAAACCAACAAACCAACAAACCAACAACCAACAAGCCAACAAGCCAACAAACGAACATACCAACAAACCAAAAAACCAACAAACCAACAAACAAACAAACAAATAAAACAACAAACCAACAAACAAACAAACCAACAAACCAACAAACCAACAAACCAACAAACCAACAAGCTAACAAACCAACAACCCAACAAACCAACAAACAAATAAACCAACAAACCAACAAACCAACAAACCAACAAACCAACAAACTAACAAGCCAACAAGCCAACAAACCAACAAACCAACAAACCAACAAACCAACAAACCAACAAGCCAACAAGCCAACAAGGCAACAAGCCAACAAACCAACAAGCCAACAAACTGACAAACCAACACACAAACAAACCAACAAACCAACAAACCAACAAACCAACAAACCAACAAACCAACAAACCAGCAAACAAACAAACCAACAAACCAACAAATCAACAAACCAACAAACCAACAAACAAATAAACCAACAAACCAACAAACCAAAAAACCAACAAACCAACAAGCCAACAAGCCAACAAACGAACAAACGAACAAACCAACAAACAAACAAGCCTACAAACCAAAAACCAACAAACCAACAAACCAACAAACCAACAAACCAACAAACCAACAAACCAACAAACCAACAAACCAACAAACCAACAAACCAACAAACCAACAAACCAACAAATCAACAAACCAAAAAACCAACAAACCAACAAACCAACAAACCAACAAACCAACACACCAACAAACCAACAAACCAACAAACCAACAAACCAACAAACCAACAAGCCAACAAACCAACAAACCAACAAGCCATCAAACGAACAAACCAACAAACAAAGAAACCAACAAACCAACAAGCCAACAAGCCAACAAGCCAACAAACGAACAAACCAACAAGCAAACAAACGAACAAACCAACAAACAAACAAACCAACAAACCAACAAACCAACAAACTAACAAACTAACAAACCAACAAACCAACAAACCAACATGCCAACAAGCCAACAAACCAACAAGCCAAAAAACGAACAAACCAACAAACAAACAAACCAACAAACCAACAAACTAACAAACCAACAAACCAACAAACAAACAAACCAACAAATCAACAAACCAACAAACCAACAAACCAACAAACCAACAAACCAACAAACCAACAAACCAACAAACCAACAAACCAACAAACCAACAAACCAACAAACCAAGAAACCAACAAACCAACAAACCAACAAACCAAGAAACCAACATGCCAACAAGCCAACAAGCCAACAAATCAACAAGCCAACAAACAAACAAACCAACAAACCAACAAACCAACAAACTAACAAACCAACAAACCAACAAACAAACAAACCAACAAACCAACAAAAACCAACAAACAAATAACCCAACAAACCAACAAACCAACAAACAAACAAACCAATAAACCAACAAGCCAACAAACGAACAAACCAACAAACCAACAAACCAACAAACCAACAAACCAACAAGCCAACAAACCAACAAACCAACATGCCAACAAGCCAACAAACCAACAAGCCAACAAACGAACAAACCAACAAACAAACAAACCAACAAACCAACAAACTAACAAACCAACAAACCAACAAACAAACAAACCAACAAATCAACAAACCAACAAACCAACAAACCAACAAACCAACAAACCAACAAACCAACAAACCAACAAACCAACAAGCCAACAAACCAACAAACCAACAAGCCAACAAACCAAAAAACCAACAAACGAACAAACCAACAAACAAACAAACCAACAAATCAACAAACCATCAAACGAACAAACCAACAAGCCAACAAACCAACAAGCCAACAAACGAACAAACAAATAAACCAACAAACCAACAAACAAACAATCCAACAAACCAATAAACCAACAAACGAACAAACAAATAAACCAACAAACCAACAAACAAACAAATCAACAAACCAACAAACCAACAAACCAACCAACCAACAAACCAACAAACCAACAAGCCAACAAACGAACAAACCAACAAGCCAACAAACGAACAAACCAACAAACAAACAAACCAACAAACCAACAAACCAACAAACCAACAAACCAACAAACCAACAAACCAACAAACCAACAAACCAACAAACCAACAAACCAATAAACCAACAAACCAACAAACCAACAAACCAACAAACCAACAAACCAACAACCAACAAGCCAACAAGCCAACAAACCAATATACCAACAAACCAAAAAACCAACAAACCAACAAATAAACAAACAAATAAAACAACAAACCAACAAACCAACAAACAAACAAACCAACAAACCAACAAACCAAAATGCCAACAAGCCAAGAAACCAACAAGCCAACAAACGAACAAACCAACAAACAAACAAACCAACAAACCAACAAACCAACAAGCTAACAAACCAACAAGCCAACAAACCAACAAACAAATAAACCAACAAACCAACAAACTAACATACCAACAAACCAACAAACCAACAAACCAACAAACAAACAAACCAACAAACCAACAAACCAAAATGCCAACAAACCAAAAAACCAACAAACCAACAAGCCAACAAACCAACAAACCAACAAGCCAACAAACCAAAAAACCAACAAACCAACAAACCAACAAACCAACAAACCAACAAACCAATAAACCAACAAACCAAAAAACCAACAAACCATCAAAACAACAAACCAAAAAACCAACAAACCAACAAACCAACAAACCAACAAACAAACAAACCAACAAACCAACAAACCAAAATGCCAACAAGCCAAGAAACCAACAAGCCAACAAACGAACAAACCAACAAACAAACAAACCAACAAACCAACAAACCAACAAGCTAACAAACCAACAAGCCAACAAACCAACAAACAAATAAACCAACAAACCAACAAACTAACAAACCAACAAACCAAAAAACCAACAAACCAACAAACCAACAAACCAACCAACAAACAAACCAACAAACCAACAAACCAAAATGCCAACAAGCCAAGAAACCAACAAGCCAACAAACGAACAAACCAACAAACAAACAAACCAACAAACCAACAAACCAACAAGCTAACAAACCAACAAGCCAACAAACCAACAAACAAATAAACCAACAAACCAACAAACTAACAAGCCAACAAACCAACAAACAAATAAACCAACAAACCAACAAACCAACAAACAAATAAACCAACAAACCAACAAACCAAAAAACCAACAAACCAACAAACCAACAAACCAACAAGCCAACAAACGAACAAACGAACAAACCAACAAACAAACAAGCCTACAAACCAAAAACCAATAAACCAACAAACCAACAAACCAACAAACCAACAAACCAACAAACCAACAAACCAACAAACCAACAAACCAACAAACCAAAAAACCAACAAACCAACAAACCAACAAACCAACAAACCAACAAACCAACAAACCAACAAACCAACAAACCAACAAACCTACAAACCAACAAACCAACAAGCCAACAAGCCATCAAACGAACAAACAAAGAAACCAACAAACCAACAAGCCAACAAGCCAACAAACCAACAAGCCAACAAACGAACAAACCAACAAGCAAACAAAAGAACAAACCAACAAACAAACAAACCAACAAACCAACAAACCAACAAACCAACAAACCAACAAACCAACAAACCAACAAACCAACAAAACAAAATGCCAACAAGCCAAGAAACCAACAAGCCAACAAACGAACAAACCAACAAACAAACAAACCAACAAACCAACAAACTAACAAACCAACAAACCAACAAACAAACAAACCAACAAATCAACAAACCAACAAACATATAAACCAACAAACCAACAAACCAACAAACCAACAAACCAACAAACCAACATGCCAACAAGCCAAGAAACCAACAAGCCAACAAACCAACAAACCAACAAACCAACAAACCAACAAACCAACAAGCCAACAAACCAACAAACCAACAAGCCATCAAACGAACAAACCAACAAACAAAGAAACCAACAAACCAACAAGCCAAAAAGCCAACAAACCAACAAGCCAACAAACGAACAAACCAACAAGCAAACAAACGAACAAACCAACAAACAAACAAACCAACAAACCAACAAACTAACAAACCAACAAACCAACAAACCAACAAACCAACAAGCCAACAAACGAACAAACCAACAAACAAACAAACCAACAAACCAACAAACTAACAAACCAACAAACCAACAAACAAACAAACCAAAAAATCAACAAACCAACAAACCAACAAACCAACAAACCAACAAACCAACAAACCAACAAACCAACAAACCAACAAACCAACAAACCAACAAACCAACAAACCAACAAACCAACAAACCAAGAAACCAAGAAACCAACAAACCAACAAACCAACAAACCAAGAAACCAACATGCCAACAAGCCAACAAGCCAACAAATCAACAAGCCAACAAACAAACAAACCAACAAACCAACAAACCAACAAACTAACAAACCAACAAACCAACAAACAAACAAACCAACAAACCAACAAAAACCAACAAACAAATAAACCAACAAACCAACAAACCAACAAACAAACAAACCAATAAACCAACAAGCCAACAAACGAACAAACCAACAAACCAACAAACCAACAAACCAACAAACCAACAAACCAACAAACCAACATGCCAACAAGCCAACAAACCAACAAGCCAACAAACGAACAAACCAACAAACAAAGAAACCAACAAACCAACAAACTAACAAACCAACAAACCAACAAACAAACAAACCAACAAATCAACAAACCAACAAACCAACAAACCAACAAACCAACAAACCAACAAACCAACAAACCAACAAACCAACAAACCAACAAACCAACAAGCCAACAAACCAACAAACCATCAAGCCAACAAACCAAAAAACCAACAAACGAACAAACCAACAAACAAACAAACCAACAAATCAACAAACCATCAAACGAACAAACCAACAAGCCAACAAACCAACAAGCCAACAAACGAACAAACAAATAAACCAACAAACCAACAAACGAACAAACAAATAAACCAACAAACCAACAAACAAACAAATCAACAAACCAACAAACCAACAAACCAACAAACCAACAAACCAACAAACCAACAAACCAACAAACCAACAAACCAACAAACCAAGAAACCAATATGCCAACAAGCCAACAAGCCAACAAACCAACAAGCCAACAAACGAACAAACCAACAAGCCAAAAAACGAACAAACCAACAAACCAACAAACCAACAAACCAACAAACCAACAAACCAACAAACCAACAAACCAACAAACCAACAACCAAAAAGCCAACAAGCCAACAAACCAACATACCAACAAACCAAAAAACCAACAAACCAACAAACAAACAAACAAATAAAACAACAAACCAACAAACCAACAAACCAACAAACCAACAAACCAACAAACCAACAAACCAACAAACCAATAAACCAACAAACCAAAAAATCAACAAACCAACAAACCAACAAACCAACAAACAAACAAACCAACAAACCAACAAACCAAAATGCCAACAAGCCAAGAAACCAACAAGCCAACAAACGAACAAACCAACAAACAAACAAACCAACAAACCAACAAACCAACAAGCTAACAAACCAACAAGCCAACAAACCAACAAACAAATAAACCAACAAACCAACAAACTAACAAACCAACAAACCAACAAACCAACAAACCAACAAACCAACAAGCCAACAAGCCAACAAACCAACAAACCAACAAACCAAAAAACCAACAAACCAACAAGCCAACAAGCCAACAAGGCAACAAGCCAACAAACCAACAAACCAACAAACCAACAAACCAACAAACCAACAAGCCAACAAACCAATAAACAAACAAACCAACAAACCAACAAATCAACAAACCAACAAACCAACAAACAAATAAACCAACAAACCAACAAACCAAAAAACCAACAAACCAACAAACCAACAAACCAACAAGCCAACAAACGAACAAACGAACAAACCAACAAACAAACAAGCCTACAAACCAAAAACCAATAAACCAACAAACCAACAAACCAACAAACCAACAAACCAACAAACCAACAAACCAACAAACCAACAAACCAACAAACCAACAAACCAACAAACCAACAAACCAAAAAACCAACAAACCAACAAACCAACAAACCAACAAACCAACAAACCAACAAACCAACAAACCAACAAACCAACAAACCAACAAACCAACAAGCCAACAAGCCATCAAACGAACAAACAAAGAAACCAACAAACCAACAAGCCAACAAGCCAACAAACCAACAAGCCAACAAACGAACAAACCAACAAGCAAACAAAAGAACAAACCAACAAACAAACAAACCAACAAACCAACAAACCAACAAACCAACAAACCAACAAACCAACAAACCAACAAACCAACAAACCAACAAACCAACAAACCAACATGCCAACAAGCCAAGAAACCAACAAGCCAACAAACGAACAAACCAACAAACAAACAAACCAACAAACCAACAAACTAACAAACCGACAAACCAACAAACAAATAAACCAACAAATCAACAAACCAACAAACATATAAACCAACAAACCAACAAACCAACAAATCAAAAAACCAACAAACCAACAAACCAACAAACCAACAAACCAACAAACCAACAAACCAACAAACCAACAAACCAACAAACCAACAAACCAACAAACTAAGAAACCAAGAAACCAAGAAACCAACAAACCAACAAACCAAGAAACCAACATGCCAACAAGCCAACAAATCAACAAGCCAACAAACAAACAAACTAACAAACTAACAAACCAACAAACAAACAAACCAACAAACCAACAAAAACCAACAAACCAACAAACAAATAAACCAACAAACCAACAAACCAACAAACAAATTAACCAATAAACCAACACGCCAACAAACGAACAAACCAACAAACAAACAAACCAACAAACCAACAAACCAACAAACCAACAAGCCAACAAACCAACAAACCAACAAGCCAACAAACCAAAAAACCAACAAACGAACAAACCAACAAACAAACAAAACAACAAACCAACAAACCATCAAACGGACAAACCAACAAGCCAACAAACCAACAAGCCTACAAACGAACAAGCAAATAAACCAACAAACCAACAAACCAACAAACAAACAAACCAACAAACCAACAAACGAACAAACGAACAAACAAATAAACCAACAAACAAACAAACCAACAAATCAACAAACCAACAAACCAACAAACCAACAAACCAACAAACCAACAAACCAAGAAACCAATATGCCAACAAGCCAACAAGCCAACAAACCAACAAGCCAACAAACGAACAAACCAACAAGCCAACAAACGAACAAACCAACAAACAAACAAACCAACAAACCAACAAACAAACAAACCAACAAACCAACAAACCAACAAACCAACAAACCAACAAACCAACAAACCAACAAACCAACAAACCAACAAACCAACAAACCAACAAACCAACAAACCAACAAACCAACAAACCAACAAACCAACAAACCAACAAACCAACAAACCAACAAACCAACCAACCAACAAACCAACAAACCAACAACCAACAAGCCAACAAGCCAACAAACCAACATACCAACAAACCAAAAAACGAACAAACCAACAAACAAACAAACAAATAAACCAACAAACCAACAAACCAACAAACCAACAAACCAACAAACCAACAAACCAACAAACCAACAAACCAACAAACCAACAAACCAACAAACCAACAAACCAACAAACCAACAAACCAACAAACCAACAAACCAACAAACCAACAAACCAACAAACCAACAAACCAACAAACCAACAAACCAACATGCCAACAAGCCAACAAACCAACAAGCCAACAAACGAAAAAACCAACAAACAAACAAACCAACAAACCACCAAACCAACAAGCTAACAAACCCACAAGCCAAGAAACCAACAAAAAAATAAACCAACAAACCAACAAACCAACAAACCAACAAACCAACAAACCAACAAACGAACAAACCAACAAGCCAACAAGCCAACAAGCCAACAAACCAACAAGCCAACAAACCAACAAGCCAACAAACTGACAAACCAACATACAAACAAACCAACAAACCAACGAACCAACAAACCAACAAACCAACAAACCAACAAACAAACAAACCAACAAACCAACAAATCAACAAACCAACAAACCAACAAACAAATAAACCAACAAACCAACAAACCAAAAAACCAACAAACCAACAAACCAACAAGCCAACAAACAAACAAACCAACAAACAAACAAGCCTACAAACCAAAAACCAACAAACCAACAAACCAACAAACCAACAAACCAACAAACCAACAATCCAACAAACCAACAAACCAACAAACCAACAAACCAACAAACCAACAAACCAACAAACCAACAAACCAACAAACCAACAAACCAACAACCCAACAAACCAACAAACCAACAAACCAACAAACCAACAAACCAACAAGCTAACAAACCAACAAATCAACAAGCCATCAAACGAACAAACCAACAAACAAAGAAACCAACAAACCAACAAACCAACAAACCAACAAACCAACAAACCAACAAACCAACAATCCAACAAACCAACAAACCAACAAACCAACAAACCAACAAACCAACAAACCAACAAACCAACAAACCAACAAACCAACAAACCAACAAACCAACAAACCAACAAACCAACAAGCCAACAAGCCAACAAACCAACAAACCAACAAACCAAAAAACCAACAAACCAACAAGCCAACAAGCCAACAAGGCAACAAGCCAACAAACCAACAAACCAACAAACCAACAAACCAACAAACCAACAAACCAACAAACCAATAAACAAACAAACCAACAAACCAACAAATCAACAAACCAACAAACCAACAAACAAATAAACCAACAAACCAACAAACCAAAAAACCAACAAACCAACAAACCAACAAACCAACAAGCCAACAAACGAACAAACGAACAAACCAACAAACAAACAAGCCTACAAACCAAAAACCAATAAACCAACAAACCAACAAACCAACAAACCAACAAACCAACAAACCAACAAACCAACAAACCAACAAACCAACAAACCAACAAACCAACAAACCAACAAACCAAAAAACCAACAAACCAACAAACCAACAAACCAACAAACCAACAAACCAACAAACCAACAAACCAACAAACCAACAAACCAACAAACCAACAAACCAACAAGCCAACAAGCCATCAAACGAACAAACAAAGAAACCAACAAACCAACAAGCCAACAAGCCAACAAACCAACAAGCCAACAAACGAACAAACCAACAAGCAAACAAAAGAACAAACCAACAAACAAACAAACCAACAAACCAACAAACCAACAAACCAACAAACCAACAAACCAACAAACCAACAAACCAACAAACCAACAAACCAACAAACCAACATGCCAACAAGCCAAGAAACCAACAAGCCAACAAACGAACAAACCAACAAACAAACAAACCAACAAACCAACAAACTAACAAACCGACAAACCAACAAACAAATAAACCAACAAATCAACAAACCAACAAACATATAAACCAACAAACCAACAAACCAACAAATCAAAAAACCAACAAACCAACAAACCAACAAACCAACAAACCAACAAACCAACAAACCAACAAACCAACAAACCAACAAACCAACAAACTAAGAAACCAAGAAACCAAGAAACCAACAAACCAACAAACCAAGAAACCAACATGCCAACAAGCCAACAAATCAACAAGCCAACAAACAAACAAACTAACAAACTAACAAACCAACAAACAAACAAACCAACAAACCAACAAAAACCAACAAACCAACAAACAAATAAACCAACAAACCAACAAACCAACAAACAAATTAACCAATAAACCAACACGCCAACAAACGAACAAACCAACAAACAAACAAACCAACAAACCAACAAACCAACAAACCAACAAGCCAACAAACCAACAAACCAACAAGCCAACAAACCAAAAAACCAACAAACGAACAAACCAACAAACAAACAAAACAACAAACCAACAAACCATCAAACGGACAAACCAACAAGCCAACAAACCAACAAGCCTACAAACGAACAAGCAAATAAACCAACAAACCAACAAACCAACAAACAAACAAACCAACAAACCAACAAACGAACAAACGAACAAACAAATAAACCAACAAACAAACAAACCAACAAATCAACAAACCAACAAACCAACAAACCAACAAACCAACAAACCAACAAACCAAGAAACCAATATGCCAACAAGCCAACAAGCCAACAAACCAACAAGCCAACAAACGAACAAACCAACAAGCCAACAAACGAACAAACCAACAAACAAACAAACCAACAAACCAACAAACCAACAAACCAACAAACCAACAAACCAACAAACCAACAAACCAACAAACCAACAAACCAACAAACCAACAAACCAACAAACCAACAAACCAACAAACCAACAAACCAACAAACCAACAAACCAACAAACCAACAAACCAACAAACCAACAAACCAACAAACCAACCAACCAACAAACCAACAAACCAACAACCAACAAGCCAACAAGCCAACAAACCAACATACCAACAAACCAAAAAACGAACAAACCAACAAACAAACAAACAAATAAACCAACAAACCAACAAACCAACAAACCAACAAACCAACAAACCAACAAACCAACAAACCAACAAACCAACAAACCAACAAACCAACAAACCAACAAACCAACAAACCAACAAACCAACAAACCAACAAACCAACAAACCAACAAACCAACAAACCAACAAACCAACAAACCAACAAACCAACAAACCAACATGCCAACAAGCCAACAAACCAACAAGCCAACAAACGAAAAAACCAACAAACAAACAAACCAACAAACCACCAAACCAACAAGCTAACAAACCCACAAGCCAAGAAACCAACAAAAAAATAAACCAACAAACCAACAAACCAACAAACCAACAAACCAACAAACCAACAAACCAACAAACCAACAAGCCAACAAGCCAACAAGCCAACAAACCAACAAGCCAACAAACCAACAAGCCAACAAACTGACAAACCAACATACAAACAAACCAACAAACCAACGAACCAACAAACCAACAAACCAACAAACCAACAAACAAACAAACCAACAAACCAACAAATCAACAAACCAACAAACCAACAAACAAATAAACCAACAAACCAACAAACCAAAAAACCAACAAACCAACAAACCAACAAGCCAACAAACAAACAAACCAACAAACAAACAAGCCTACAAACCAAAAACCAACAAACCAACAAACCAACAAACCAACAAACCAACAAACCAACAATCCAACAAACCAACAAACCAACAAACCAACAAACCAACAAACCAACAAACCAACAAACCAACAAACCAACAAACCAACAAACCAACAACCCAACAAACCAACAAACCAACAAACCAACAAACCAACAAACCAACAAGCCAACAAACCAACAAATCAACAAGCCATCAAACGAACAAACCAACAAACAAAGAAACCAACAAACCAACAAGCCAACAAGCCAACAAACCAACAAGCTAACAAACCAACAAACAAAATAAACCAACAAACCAACAAACCAACAAACCAACAAACCAAGAAACCAATATGCCAACAAGCCAACAAGCCAACAAACCAACAAGCCAACAAACGAACAAACCAACAAGCCAACAAACCAACAAACCAACAAACAAACAAACCAACAAACCAACAAACCAACAAACCAACAAACCAACAAATCAACAAACCAACAAACCAACAAACCAACAAACCAACAAACCAACAAACCAACAAACCAACAAACCAACAAACCAACAAACCAACAAACCAACAAACCAACAAACCAACAAACCAACAAACCAACAAACCAACAAACCAACAAACCAACAAACCAACAAACCAACAAACCAACAAACCAACAAACCAACAACCAACAAGCCAACAAGCCAACAAACCAACATACCAACAAACCAAAAAACGAACAAACCAACAAACAAACAAACAAATAAACCAACAAACCAACAAACCAACAAACCAACAAACCAACAAACCAACAAACCAACAAACCAACAAACCAACAAACCAACAAACCAACAAACCAACAAACCAACAAACCAACAAACCAACAAACCAACAAACCAACAAACCAACAAACCAACAAACCAACAAACCAACATGCCAACAAGCCAACAAACCAACAAGCCAACAAACGAAAAAACCAACAAACAAACAAACCAACAAACCACCAAACCAACAAGCTAACAAACCCACAAGCCAACAAACCAACAAACAAATAAACCAACAAACCAACAAACCAACAAACCAACAAACCAACAAACCAACAAACCAACAAGCCAACAAGCCAACAAGCCAACAAACCAACAAGCCAACAAACCAACAAGCCAACAAACTGACAAACCAACACACAAACAAACCAACAAACCAACGAACCAACAAACCAACAAACCAACAAACCAACAAACAAACAAACCAACAAACCAACAAATCAACAAACCAACAAACCAACAAACAAATAAACCAACAAACCAAAAAACCAACAAACCAGCAAACCAACAAGCCAACAAACAAACAAACCAACAAACAAACAAGCCTACAAACCAAAAACCAACAAACCAACAAACCAACAAACCAACAAACCAACAAACCAACAAACCAACAAACCAACAAACCAACAAACCAACAAACCAACAAACCAACAAACCAACAAACCAACAAACCAACAACCCAACAAACCAACAAACCAACAAACCAACAAACCAACAAACCAACAAGCCAACAAACCAACAAATCAACAAGCCATCAAACGAACAAACCAACAAACAAAGAAACCAACAAACCAACAAGCCAACAAGCCAACAAACCAACAAGCTAACAAACCAACAAACAAAATAAACCAACAAACCAACAAACCAACAAACCAACAAACCAACAAGCCAACAAGCCAACAAGCCAACAAACCAACAAACGAACAAACCAACAAACCAACAAACCAACAACCCAACAAGCCAACAAGCCAACAAGCCAACAAGCCAACAAACCAAAAAGCCAACAAACGAACAAACCAACAAACAAACAAACCAACATACCAACAAACCAACAAACCAACAAACCAACAAACCAACAAACAAATAAACAAACAAACCAGCAAACCAACAAATCAGCAAACCAACAAACAAATAAATCAACAAACCAACAAACCAACAAACCAACAAAGCAACAAACCAACAAACCAACAAACCAACAAATCAACAAACAAATAAACAAACAAACCAACAAACCAACAAATCAACAAACCAAAAAACAAATAAACCAACAAACCAACAAACCAACAAACCAACAAACCAACAAGCCAACAAACGAACAAACCAACAATTGAACAAACCAACAAACCAACAAACCAACAAACGAACAAACCAACAAACCAACAAACCAACAAGCCAACAAACGAACAAACAAATATACCAACAAACCAACAAACAAACAAACAAACAAACCAACAAACCAACAAACCAAAACACAAACAAACAAATAAACCAACAAACAAATAAACCAACAAACCAACAAACCAACAAATCAACAAACCAACAAACCAACAAACCAAGAAACCAACATGCCAACAAGCCAACAAGCCAACAAAGCAACAAGCCAACAAACGAACAAACCAACGAGCCAACAAACGAACAAACCAACAAACAAACAAACCAACAAACCAACAAACTAACAAACCAACAAACCAACAAACCAACAAACCAACAAACCAACAAACCAACATGCCAACAAGCCAACAAACCAACAAGCCAACAAACGAACAAACCAACAAACAAACAAACCAACAAACCAACAAACCAACAAACTAACAAACCAACAAACCAACAAACAAACAAACCAACAAATCAACAAACCAACAAACATATAAACCAACAAACCAACAAACCAACAAATCCAAAAACCAACAAACCAATAAACCAACAAGCCAACAAGCCAACAAGGCAACAAGCCAACAAACCAACAAGCCAACAAACGGACAAATCAACACACAAACAAACCAACAAACCAACAAACCGACAAACCAACAAACCAACAAACCAACAAACAAACAAACCAACAAACCAACAAATCAACAAACCAACAAACCAACAAACAAATAAACCAACAAACCAACAAACCGAAAAACCAACAAACCAACAAACCAACAAACCAACAAGCCAACAAACGAACAAACCAATAAACCAACAAGCCAACAAACGAACAAACCAACAAACAAACAAACCAACAAACCAACAAACCAACAAACCAACAAACCAACAAACCAACAAACCAACAAACGGACAAACCAACAAACCAACAAACCAACAAACCAACAAACCAACAAGCGAACACACCAACAAACAAAGAAACCAACAAACCAGCAAGCCAACAAGCCAACAAACCAACAAACAAATAAACCAACAAACCAACAAACCAACAAACCAACAAACCAACAAGCCAACAAGCCAACAAGCCAACAAACCAACAAACGAACAAACCAACAAACCAACAAACCAACAAACCAACAAGCCAACAAGCCAACAAGCCAACAAGCCAACAAACCAAGAACCCAACAAATGCACAAACCAACAAACAAACAAACCAACATACCAACAAACCAACAAACCAACAAACCAACAAACCAACAAACCAACAAACCAACAAACCAACAAACCAACAAACCAACAAACCAACAAACCAACAAACCAACAAACCAAAAAACAAATAAACAAACAAACCAACAAACCAACAAACGGACAAGCCAACAAACCAACAAACCAACAAACCAACAAGCGAACAAACCAACAAACAAAGAAACAAACAAACCAACAAGCCAACAAGCCAACAAACCAACAAACAAATAAACCAACAAACCAACAAACCAACAAACCAACAAACCAACAAGCCAACAAGCCAACGAACCAACAAACGAACAAACCAACAAACCAACAAACCAACAAACCAACAAACCAACAAGCCAACAAGCCAACAAGCCAACAAGCCAACAAACCAACAAACCAACAAACGAACAAATCAACAAACAAACAAACCAACATACCAACAAACCAACAAACCAACAAACCAACAAACCAACAAACCAACAAACAAATAAACAAACAAACCAACAAACCACCAAATCAACAAACCAACAAACAAATAAACCAACAAACCAACAAACCAACACACCAACAAACCAACAAACCAACAAACCAACAACCCAACAAACCAACAAACCAAAAAAAAATAAACAAGCAAACCAACAAACCAACAAATCAACAAACCAACAAACAAATAAACCAACAAACCAGCAAACCAACAAACCAACAAACCTACAAGCCAACAAACGAACAAACCAACAATTGAACAAACCAACAAACCAACAAACCAACAAACGAACAAACCAACAAGCCAACAAACCAACAAGCCAACAAACGAACAAACAAATAAACCAACAAACCAACAAACAAACAAACAAACAAACCAACAAACCTACAAACCAAAAAACAAACAAACAAATAAACCAACAAACCAACAAACCAACAAATCAACAACCAACAAACCAACAAACCAACAAACCAAGAAACCAACATGCCAACAAGCCAACAAGCCAACAAACCAACAAGCCAACAAACGAACAAACCAACAAGCTAACAAACGAACAAACCAACAAACCAACAAACCAACAAACCAACAAGCCAACAAGCCAACAAGCCAACAAGCCAACAAACCAAGAACCCAACAAATGCACAAACCAACAAACAAACAAACCAACATACCAACAAACCAACAAACCAACAAACCAACAAACCAACAAACCAACAAACCAACAAACCAACAAACCAACAAACCAACAAACCAACAAACCAAAAAACAAATAAACAAACAAACCAACAAACCAACAAACGGACAAGCCAACAAACCAACAAACCAACAAACCAACAAGCGAACAAACCAACAAACAAAGAAACAAACAAACCAACAAGCCAACAAGCCAACAAACCAACAAATAAATAAACCAACAAACCAACAAACCAACAAACCAACAAACCAACAAGCCAACAAGCCAACAAACCAACAAACGAACAAACCAACAAACCAACAAACCAACAAACCAACAAGCCAACAAGCCAACAAGCCAACAAGCCAACAAACCAACAAACCAACAAACGAACAAATCAACAAACAAACAAACCAACATACCAACAAACCAACAAACCAACAAACCAACAAACCAACAAACCAACAAACAAATAAACAAACAAACCAACAAACCACCAAATCAACAAACCAACAAACAAATAAACCAACAAACCAACAAACCAACACACCAACAAACCAACAAACCAACAAACCAACAACCCAACAAACCAACAAACCAAAAAACAAATAAACAAGCAAACCAACAAACCAACAAATCAACAAACCAACAAACAAATAAACCAACAAACCAGCAAACCAACAAACCAACAAATCTACAAGCCAACAAACGAACAAACCAACAATTGAACAAACCAACAAACCAACAAACCAACAAACGAACAAACCAACAAGCCAACAAACCAACAAGCCAACAAACGAACAAACAAATAAACCAACAAACCAACAAACAAACAAACAAACAAACCAACAAACCAACAAACCAAAAAACAAACAAACAAATAAACCAACAAACCAACAAACCAACAAATCAACAACCAACAAACCAACAAACCAACAAACCAAGAAACCAACATGCCAACAAGCCAACAAGCCAACAAACCAACAAGCCAACAAACGAACAAACCAACAAGCTAACAAACGAACAAACCAACAAACAAACAAACCAACAAACCAACAAACTAACAAACCAACAAACCAACAAACCAACAAACCAACATGCCAACAAGCCAACAAACCAACAAGCCAACAAACGAACAAACCAACAAACAAACAGACCAACAAACCAACAAACTAGCAAACCAACAAACCAACAAACAAACAAACCAACAAATCAACAAACATATAAACCAACAAACCAATAAACCAACAAATCAAAAAACCAACAAACAAACAAACTAACAAACCAACAAACCAACAAACCAACAAACCAACAAACCAACAAACCAACAAACCAACAAACCAACAAACCAAGAAACCAAGAAACCAACAAACCAACAAGCCAACAAACCAAGAAACCAACATGCCAACAAGCCAACAAATCAACAAGCCCACACACAAACAAACCAACAAACCAACAAACTAACAAACCAACAAACCAACAAACAAACAAACAAACAAACCAACAAACCAACATACCAACAAAAACCAACAAACCAACAAACAAATAAACCAACAAACCAACAAACCAACAAACAAACAAACCAATAAACAAAAAAGCCAACAAACGAACAAACCAACAAACAAACAAACCAACAAACCAACAAACCAACAAACCAACCAACCAACAAACCAACAAACCAACAAACCAACAAGCCAACAAACCAACAAGCCAACAAGCCAACAAGCCAACAAACCAAGAACCCAACAAATGCACAAACCAACAAACAAACAAACCAACATACCAACAAACCAACAAACCAACAAACCAACAAACCAACAAACCAACAAACCAACAAACCAACAAACCAACAAACCAACAAACCAACAAACCAAAAAACAAATAAACAAACAAACCAACAAACCAACAAACGGACAAGCCAACAAACCAACAAACCAACAAACCAACAAGCGAACAAACCAACAAACAAAGAAACAAACAAACCAACAAGCCAACAAGCCAACAAACCAACAAACAAATAAACCAACAAACCAACAAACCAACAAACCAACAAACCAACAAGCCAACAAGCCAACAAACCAACAAACGAACAAACCAACAAACCAACAAACCAACAAACCAACAAGCCAACAAGCCAACAAGCCAACAAGCCAACAAACCAACAAACCAACAAACGAACAAATCAACAAACAAACAAACCAACATACCAACAAACCAACAAACCAACAAACCAACAAACCAACAAACCAACAAACAAATAAACAAACAAACCAACAAACCACCAAATCAACAAACCAACAAACAAATAAACCAACAAACCAAAAAACCAACACACCAACAAACCAACAAACCAACAAACCAACAACCCAACAAACCAACAAACCAAAAAACAAATAAACAAGCAAACCAACAAACCAACAAATCAACAAACCAACAAACAAATAAACCAACAAACCAGCAAACCAACAAACCAACAAACCTACAAGCCAACAAACGAACAAACCAACAATTGAACAAACCAACAAACCAACAAACCAACAAACGAACAAACCAACAAGCCAACAAACCAACAAGCCAACAAACGAACAAACAAATAAACCAACAAACCAACAAACAAACAAACAAACAAACCAACAAACCAACAAACCAAAAAACAAACAAACAAATAAACCAACAAACCAACAAACCAACAAATCAACAACCAACAAACCAACAAACCAAGAAACCAACATGCCAACAAGCCAACAAGCCAACAAACCAACAAGCCAACAAACGAACAAACCAACAAGCTAACAAACGAACAAACCAACAAACAAACAAACCAACAAACCAACAAACTAACAAATCAACAAACCAACAAACCAACAAACCAACATGCCAACAAGCCAACAAACCAACAAGCCAACAAACGAACAAACCAACAAACAAACAGACCAACAAACCAACAAACTAACAAACCAACAAACCAACAAACAAACAAACCAACAAATCAACAAACCAACAAACATATAAACCAACAAACCAATAAACCAACAAATCAAAAAACCAACAAACAAACAAACTAACAAACCAACAAACCAACAAACCAACAAACCAACAAACCAACAAACCAACAAACCAACAAACCAACAAACCAAGAAACCAAGAAACCAACAAACCAACAAGCCAACAAACCAAGAAACCAACATGCCAACAAGCCAACAAATCAACAAGCCCACACACAAACAAACCAACAAACCAACAAACTAACAAACCAACAAACCAACAAACAAACAAACAAACAAACCAACAAACCAACATACCAACAAAAACCAACAAACCAACAAACAAATAAACCAACAAACCAACAAACCAACAAACAAACAAACCAATAAACAAAAAAGCCAACAAACGAACAAACCAACAAACAAACAAACCAACAAACCAACAAACCAACAAACCAACCAACCAACAAACCAACAAACCAACAAACCAACAAGCCAACAAACCAACAAACCAACAAGCCAACAAACCAAAAAACCAACAAACGAACAAACCAACAAACAAACAAACCAACAAACCAACAAACCAACAAACGAACAAACCAACAAGCCAACAAACCAACAAGCCAACAAACGAACAAACAAATAAATCAACAAACAAACAAACCAATAAACCAACAAACCAACAAACGAACAAACAAATAAACCAACAAACCAACAAACCAACAAATCAACAAACCAACAAACCAACAAACCAACAAACCAACAAACCAACAAACCAACAAACCAACAAACTAACAAACCAACAAACCAACAACCCAACAAACAAAGAAACCAATATGCCAACAAGCCAACTAGCCAACAAACCAACAAGCCAACAAACGAACAAACCAACAAGCCAACAAACGAACAAACCACCAAACAAACAAACCAACAAACCAACAAACCAACAAACCAACAAACCAACAAACCAACAAACCAACAAACCAACAAACCAACAACCAACAAGCCAACAAGCCAACAAACCAACATACCAACAAACCAAAAAACTAACAAACCAACAAACAAACAAACAAATAAACCAAAAAACCAACAAACCAACAAACCAACAAACCAACAAACCAACAAACCAACAAACCAACAAACCAACAAACCAACAAACCAACAAACCATCAAACCAACATGCCAACAAGCCAACAAACCAACAAGCCAACAAACGAACAAACCAACAAACAAACAAATCAACAAACCAACAAGCCAACAAGCTAACAAACCAACAAGCCAACAAACCAACAAACAAATATACCAACAAACCAACAAACCAACAAACCAACAAACCAACAAACCAACAAACCAACAAACCAACAAACCAACAAGCCAACAAGCCAACAAACCAACAAACCAACAAACCAACAAACCAATAAACCAACAAGCCAACAAGCCAACAAGGCAACAAGCCAACAAACCAACAAGCCAACAAACGGACAAATCAACACACAAACAAACCAACAAACCAACAAACCGACAAACCAACAAACCAACAAACCAACAAACAAACAAACCAACAAACCAACAAATCAACAAACCAACAAACCAACAAACAAATAAACCAACAAACCAACAAACCGAAAAACCAACAAACCAACAAACCAACAAACCAACAAGCCAACAAACGAACAAACGAACAAACCAACAAACAAACAAGCCTACACACCAAAAACCAACAAACCAACAAACCAACAAACCAACAAACCAACAAACCAACAAACCAACAAACCAACAAACCAACAAACCAACAAACCAAAAAACCCACAAACCAACAAACCAACAAACTAACAAACCAACAAACCAACAAACCAACAAACCAACAAACCAACAAACCAACAAACCAAAAAACCCACAAACCAACAAACCAACAAACAAAGAAACCAACAAACCAACAAGCCAACAAGCCAACAAACCAACAAGCCAACAAACCAACAAACATATAAACCAACAAACCAACAAACCAACAAACCCACAAACCAACAAGCCAACAAGCCAACAAGCCAACAAACCAACAAACGAGCAAACCCACAATCCAACAAACGAACAAACCAACAAACAAACAAACCAACATACCAACAAACCAACAAACCAACAAACCAACAAACAAATAAACAAACAAACCAACAAACCAACAAATCAACAAACCAACAAACAAATAAACCAACAAACCAACAAGCCAACAAACCAACAAACCAACAAACCAACAAACCAACAAACCAACAAACCAACAAACCAACAAACCAACAAACCAACAAGCCAACAAACGAACAAACGAACAAACCAACAAACCAACAAACAAACAAGCCAACAAATAAAAAAACCAACAAACCAACAAACCAACAAACCAACAAACCAACAAACCAAGAAACCAACAAACCAACAAACCAACAAACCAGCAAACCAACAAACCAACAAACCAACAAACCAACAAACCAACAAACCAATAAACCAACAAACTAAGAAACCAACAAACCAACAAACCAACAAAATAACAAACCAACAAACCAACAAACCAAGAATCCAACATGCCAACAAGCCAACAAGCCAACAAACCAACAAGCCAACAAACGAACAAACCAACAAACCAACAAACTAACAAACCAACAAACCAACAAACAAACAAACCAACAAACCAACAAAAACCAACAAACCAACAAACAAATAAACCAACAAACCAACAAACCAACAAACAAACAAACTAACAGACCAACAAGCCAACAAGCCAAAAAACCAACAAGCCAAAAAACAAACAAACCAACAAACCAACAAACAAGCAAACCAACAAAACAACAAACCAACAAACCAACAAACCAACAAACCAACAAACCAACAAACCAATAAACCAACAAGCCAACAAACGAACAAACCAACAAACAAACAAACCAACAAACCAACAAACCAACAAACCAACAAAACAACAAACCAACAAATCAACAAACCAACAAGCCAACAAACCAACAAACGAACAAACAAATAAATCAACAAACAAACAAACCAATAAACCAACAAACCAACAAACGAACAAACAAATAAACCAACAAACCAACAAACCAACAAATCAACAAACCAACAAACCAACAAACCAACAAACCAACAAACCAACAAACCAACAAACCAACAAACTAACAAACCAACAAACCAACAACCCAACAAACAAAGAAACCAATATGCCAACAAGCCAACTAGCCAACAAACCAACAAGCCAACAAACGAACAAACCAACAAGCCAACAAACGAACAAACCACCAAACAAACAAACCAACAAACCAACAAACCAACAAACCAACAAACCAACAAACCAACAAACCAACAAACCAACAAACCAACAACCAACAAGCCAACAAGCCAACAAACCAACATACCAACAAACCAAAAAACTAACAAACCAACAAACAAACAAACAAATAAACCAAAAAACCAACAAACCAACAAACCAACAAACCAACAAACCAACAAACCAACAAACCAACAAACCAACAAACCAACAAACCAACAAACCATCAAACCAACATGCCAACAAGCCAACAAACCAACAAGCCAACAAACGAACAAACCAACAAACAAACAAATCAACAAACCAACAAGCCAACAAGCTAACAAACCAACAAGCCAACAAACCAACAAACAAATATACCAACAAACCAACAAACCAACAAACCAACAAACCAACAAACCAACAAACCAACAAACCAACAAACCAACAAGCCAACAAGCCAACAAACCAACAAACCAACAAACCAACAAACCAATAAACCAACAAGCCAACAAGCCAACAAGGCAACAACCCAACAAACCAACAAGCCAACAAACGGACAAATCAACACACAAACAAACCAACAAACCAACAAACCGACAAACCAACAAACCAACAAACCAACAAACAAACAAACCAACAAACCAACAAATCAACAAACCAACAAACCAACAAACAAATAAACCAACAAACCAACAAACCGAAAAACCAACAAACCAACAAACCAACAAACCAACAAGCCAACAAACGAACAAACGAACAAACCAACAAACAAACAAGCCTACACACCAAAAACCAACAAACCAACAAACCAACAAACCAACAAACCAACAAACCAACAAACCAACAAACCAACAAACCAACAAACCAACAAACCAAAAAACCCACAAACCAACAAACCAACAAACTAACAAACCAACAAACCAACAAACCAACAAACCAACAAACCAACAAACCAACAAACCAACAAACCAAAAAACCCACAAACCAACAAACCAACAAACAAAGAAACCAACAAACCAACAAGCCAACAAGCCAACAAACCAACAAGCCAACAAACCAACAAACATATAAACCAACAAACCAACAAACCAACAAACCCACAAACCAACAAGCCAACAAGCCAACAAGCCAACAAACCAACAAACGAGCAAACCCACAATCCAACAAACGAACAAACCAACAAACAAACAAACCAACATACCAACAAACCAACAAACCAACAAACCAACAAACAAATAAACAAACAAACCAACAAACCAACAAATCAACAAACCAACAAACAAATAAACCAACAAACCAACAAGCCAACAAACCAACAAACCAACAAACCAACAAACCAACAAACCAACAAACCAACAAACCAACAAACCAACAAACCAACAAGCCAACAAACGAACAAACGAACAAACCAACAAACCAACAAACAAACAAGCCAACAAATAAAAAAACCAACAAACCAACAAACCAACAAACCAACAAACCAACAAACCAAGAAACCAACAAACCAACAAACCAACAAACCAGCAAACCAACAAACCAACAAACCAACAAACCAACAAACCAACAAACCAATAAACCAACAAACTAAGAAACCAACAAACCAACAAACCAACAAAATAACAAACCAACAAACCAACAAACCAAGAATCCAACATGCCAACAAGCCAACAAGCCAACAAACCAACAAGCCAACAAACGAACAAACCAACAAACCAACAAACTAACAAACCAACAAACCAACAAACAAACAAACCAACAAACCAACAAAAACCAACAAACCAACAAACAAATAAACCAACAAACCAACAAACCAACAAACAAACAAACTAACAGACCAACAAGCCAACAAGCCAAAAAACCAACAAGCCAAAAAACAAACAAACCAACAAACCAACAAACAAGCAAACCAACAAAACAACAAACCAACAAACCAACAAACCAACAAACCAACAAACCAACAAACCAATAAACCAACAAGCCAACAAACGAACAAACCAACAAACAAACAAACCAACAAACCAACAAACCAACAAACCAACAAAACAACAAACCAACAAATCAACAAACCAACAAGCCAACAAACCAACAAATCAACAAGCCAACAAACCAAAAAACCAACAAACGAACAAACCAACAAACAAACAAACCAACAAACCAACAAACCAACAAACCAACACGCCAACAAACCAACAAGCCAACAAACGAACAAACCAACAAACGAACAAACCAACAAACCAACAAACCAACAAACGAACAAACCGACAAGCCAACAAACCAACAAGCCAACAAACGAGCAAACAAATAAACCAACAAACCAACAAACAAACAAATAAACAAACCAACAAACCAACAAACCAAAAAACGAACAAACAAATAAACCAACAAACCAACAAACCAACAAACGAACAAACAAATAAACCAACAAACCAACAAACCAACAAATCAACAAACCAACAAACCAACAAACCAACAAACCAACAAACCAACAAACCAACAAACCAACAAACCAACAAACCAACAAACCAACAAACCAACATGCCAACAAGCCAACAAGCCTACAAACCAACAAGCCAACAAACGAACAAACCAACAAGCCAACAAACCAACAAGCCAACAAACGAACAAACCAACAAATCAAAAAACCAACAAGCCAACAAACCAACAAACCAACAAGCCAACAAACCAAAAAACCAACAAACGAACAAACCAACAAACAAACAAACCAACAAGCCAACAAGCCAACAAGGCAACAAGCCAACAAACCAACAAGCCAACAAACGGACAAATCAAAACACAAACAAACCAACAAACCAACAAACCGACAAACCAACAAACCAACAAACCAACAAACAAACAAACCAACAAACCAACAAATCAACAAACCAACAAACCAACAAACAAATAAACCAACAAACCAACAAACCAAAAAACCAACAAACCAACAAACCAACAAACCAACAAGCCAACAAACGAACAAACGAACAAACCAACAAACAAACAAGCCTACAAACCAAAAACCAACAAACCAACAAACCAACAAACCAACAAACCAACAAACCAACAAACCAACAAACCAACAAACCAACAAACCAACAAACCAACAAACCAACAAACCAAGAAACCAAAAAACCCACAAACCAACAAACCAACAAACTAACAAACCAACAAACCAACAAACCAACAAACCAACAAACCAACAAACCAAAAAACCCACAAACCAACAAACCAACAAACAAAGAAACCAACAAACCAACAAGCCAACAAGCCAACAAACCAACAAGCCAACAAACCAACAAACAAATAAACCAACAAACCAACAAACCAACAAACCCACAAACCAACAAGCCAACAAGCCAACAAGCCAACAAACCAACAAACGAGCAAACTAACAATCCAACAAACGAACAAACCAACAAACAAACAAACCAACATACCAACAAACCAACAAACCAACAAACCAACAAACCAACAAGCCAACAAACGACCAAACGAACAAACCAACAAACCAACAAACAAACAAGCCAACAAATCAAAAAACCAACAAACCAACAAACCAACAAACCAACAAACCAAGAAACCAACAAACCAACAAACCAACAAACCAGCAAACCAACAAACCAACAAACCAACAAACCAACAAACCAACAAACCAACAAACTAAGAAACCAACAAACCAACAAACCAACAAACCAACAAACCAACAAACCAAGAATCCAACATGCCAACAAGCCAACAAGCCAACAAACCAACAAGCCAACAAACGAACAAACCAACAAACCAACAAACTAACAAACCAACAAACCAACAAACAAACAAACCAACAAACCAACAAAAACCAACAAACCAACAAACAAATAAACCAACAAACCAACAAACCAACAAACAAACAAACTAACAGACCAACAAGCCAACAAGCCAAAAAACCAACAAGCCAAAAAACAAACAAACCAACAAACCAACAAACAAGCAAACCAACAAAACAACAAACCAACAAACCAACAAACCAACAAACCAACAAACCAACAAACCAATAAACCAACAAGCCAACAAACGAACAAACCAACAAACAAACAAACCAACAAACCAATAAACCAACAAACCAACAAAACAACAAACCAACAAATCAACAAACCAACAAGCCAACAAACCAACAAACCAACAAACCAACAAACCAACAAGCCAACAAACGACCAAACGAACAAACCAACAAACCAACAAACAAACAAGCCAACAAATCAAAAAACCAACAAACCAACAAACCAACAAACCAACAAACCAAGAAACCAACAAACCAACAAACCAACAAACCAGCAAACCAACAAACCAACAAACCAACAAACCAACAAACCAACAAACCAACAAACTAAGAAACCAACAAACCAACAAACCAACAAACCAACAAACCAACAAACCAAGAATCCAACATGCCAACAAGCCAACAAGCCAACAAACCAACAAGCCAACAAACGAACAAACCAACAAACCAACAAACAAACAAACCAACAAACCAACAAACAAACAAACCAACAAACCAACAAAAACCAACAAACCAACAAACAAATAAACCAACAAACCAACAAACCAACAAACAAACAAACTAACAGACCAACAAGCCAACAAGCCAAAAAACCAACAAGCCAAAAAAACAAACAAACCAACAAACCAACAAACAAGCAAACCAACAAAACAACAAACCAACAAACCAACAAACCAACAAACCAACAAACCAACAAACCAATAAACCAACAAGCCAACAAACGAACAAACCAACAAACAAACAAACCAACAAACCAATAAACCAACAAACCAACAAAACAACAAACCAACAAATCAACAAACCAACAAGCCAACAAACCAACAAACCAACAAGCCAACAAACCAAAAACCAACAAACGAACAAACCAACAAACAAACAAACCAACAAACCAACAAACCAACAAACCAACACGCCAACAAACCAACAAGCCAACAAACGAACAAACCAACAAACGAACAAACCAACAAACCAACAAACCAACAAACGAACAAACCGACGAGCCAACAAACCAACAAGCCAACAAACGAACAAACAAATAAACCAACAAACCAACAAACAAACAAACAAACCAACCAACAAACCAACAAACCAAAAAACGAACAAACAAATAAACCAACAAACCAACAAACCAACAAACGAACAAACAAATAAACCAACAAACCAACAAACCAACAAATCAACAAACCAACAAACCAACAAACCAACAAACCAACAAACCAACAAACCAACAAACCAACAAACCAACAAACCAACAAACCAACAAACCAACAAACCAACATGCCAACAAGCCAACAAGCCTACAAACCAACAAGCCAACAAACGAACAAACCAACAAACAAACAAACCAACAAATCAACAAACCAACAAACCAACAAACCAACAAACCAACAAACAAACAAACCAACAAACCTACAAACCAAAAAACGAACAAACAAATAAACCAACAAACCAACAAACCAACAAATCAACAAACCAACAAACCAACAAACCAACAAACCAACAAACCAAGAAACCAACATGCCAACAAGCCAACAAGCCTACAAACCAACAAGCCAACAAACGAACAAACCAACAAGCCAACAAACGAACAAACCAACAAACAAAGAAACCAACAAACCAACAAGCCAACAAGCCAACAAACCAACAAGCCAACAAACCAACAAACAAATAAACCAACAAACCAACAAACCAACAAACCAACAAACCAACAAGCCAACAAGCCAACAAGCCAACAAACCAACAAACGAACAAACCAACAAACCAACAAACCAACAAACCAAGAAGCCAGCAACCCAATAAGCCAACAAGCCAACAAACAAACAAGCCAACAAACGAACAAACCAACAAACAAACAAACCTACATACCAACAAACCAACAAACCAACAAACCAACAAACCAACAAACAAATAAACAAACAAACCAACAAACCAACAAATCAACAAACCAACAAACAAATAAACCAACAAACCAACAAACCAACAAACCAACAAACCAACAAACCAACAAACCAACAAACCAACAAACCAACAAACCAACAAACCAACAAACCAACAAGCCAACAAACGAACAAACGAACAAACCAACAAACAAACAAGCCAACAAACCAAAAAACCAACAAACCAACAAACCAACAAACCAACAAAACAACAAACCAACAAACCAACAAACCAACAAACCAACAAACCAACAAACCAACAAACCAACAAACCAACAAACCAACAAACCAACAAACCAACAAACCAACAAACCAACAAACCAACAAATCAACAAACCAACAAACCAATAAACTAAGAAACCAACAAACCAACAAACCAAGAAACCAACAAACCAAGAAACCAACATGCCAACAAGCCAACAAGCCAACAAACAAACAAGCCAACAAACAAACAAACCAATAAACCAACAAACTAACAAACCAACAAACCAACAAACAAACAAACCAACAAACCAACAAAAACCAACAAACCAACAAACAAATAAACCAACAAACCAAGAAATTAACAAACAAAAAAACTAACAGACCAACAAGCCAACAAGCCAACAAACCAACAAGCCAAAAAACAAACAAAGCAACAAACCAACAAACAAGCAAACCAACAAAACAACAAACCAACAAACCAACAAACCAACAAACCAACAAACCAACAAACCAACAAACCAATAAACCAACAAGCCAACAAACGAACAAACCAACAAACAAACAAACCAACAAACCAACAAACCAACAACCCAACAAATCAACAAATCAACAAACCAACAAGCCAACAAACCAACAAACCAACAAGCCAACAAACCAAAAAGCCAACAAACGAACAAACCAACAAACAAACAAACCAACAAACCAACAAACCAACAAATCAACAAGCCAACAAACCAACAAGCCAACAAAGGAACAAACCAACAAACGAACAAACCAACAAACCAACAAACCAACAAACGAACAAACCAACAAGCCAACAAACCAACAAGCCAACAAACGAACAAACAAATAAACCAACAAACCAACAAACAAACAAACAAACAAACCAACAAACCAACAAACCAACAAACCAAAAAACGAACAAACAAATAAACCAACAAACCAACAAACCAACAAATCAACAAACCAACAAACCAACAAACCAACAAACCAACAAACCAACAAACCAAGAAACCAACATGCCAACAAGCCAACAAGCCTACAAACCAACAAGCCAACAAACGAACAAACCAACAAGCCAACAAACTAACAAACCAACAAACAAACAAACCAACAAACAAACAAACCAACAAACCAACAAACCAACAAACCAACAAACCAACAAACCAACAAACCAACAAACCAACAAACCAACAAACCAACAAACCAACAAACCAACAAACCAACAAATCAACAAACCAACAAACCAACAAACCAACAAACCAACAAACCAACAAACAACAAGCCAACAATCCAACAAACCAACAAGCCAACAAACCAACAAACCAACAAACCAACAAACCAACAAACCAACAAACCAACAAACCAACAAACCAACAAACCAACAAACCAACAAACCAACAAACCAACAAACCAGCAAACCAACAAACCAACAAACCAACAAACCAACAAGCCAACAAACCAACAAGCCAACAAACCAAAAAACCAACAAACCAACAAGCCAACAAACCAAAAAACCAACGAGCCAACAAACCAAAAAACCAACAAACGAACAAACCAACAAACAAACAAACCAATAAACAAAAAAGCCAACAAACGAACAAACCAACAAACAAACAAACCAACAAACCAACAAACCAACAAACCAACCAACCAACAAACCAACAAACCAACAAACCAACAAGCCAACAAACCAACAAACCAACAAGCCAACAAACCAAAAAACCAACAAACGAACAAACCAACAAACAAACAAACCAACAAACCAACAAACCAACAAACGAACAAACCAACAAGCCAACAAACCAACAAGCCAACAAACGAACAAACAAATAAATCAACAAACAAACAAACCAATAAACCAACAAACCAACAAACGAACAAACGAATAAACCAACAAACCAACAAACCAACAAATCAACAAACCAACAAACCAACAAACCAACAAACCAACAAACCAACAAACCAACAAACCAACAAACTAACAAACCAACAAACCAACAAACCAACAAACAAAGAAACCAATATGCCAACAAGCCAACTAGCCAACAAACCAACAAGCCAACAAACGAACAAACCAACAAGCCAACAAACGAACAAACCACCAAACAAACAAACCAACAAACCAACAAACCAACAAACCAACAAACCAACAAACCAACAAACCAACAAACCAACAACCAACAAGCCAACAAGCCAACAAACCAACATACCAACAAACCAAAAAACTAACAAACCAACAAACAAACAAACAAATAAACCAAAAAACCAACAAACCAACAAACCAACAAACCAACAAACCAACAAACCAACAAACCAACAAACCAACAAACCAACAAACCAACAAACCAACAAACCAACAAACCATCAAACCAACATGCCAACAAGCCAACAAACCAACAAGCCAACAAACGAACAAACCAACAAACAAACAAATCAACAAACCAACAAGCCAACAAGCTAACAAACCAACAAGCCAACAAACCAACAAACAAATATACCAACAAACCAACAAACCAACAAACCAACAAACCAACAAACCAACAAACCAACAAACCAACAAACCAACAAACCAACAAGCCAACAAGCCAACAAACCAACAAACCAACAAACCAACAAACCAATAAACCAACAAGCCAACAAGCCAACAAGGCAACAAGCCAACAAACCAACAAGCCAACAAACGGACAAATCAACACACAAACAAACCAACAAACCAACAAACCGACAAACCAACAAACCAACAAACCAACAAACAAACAAACCAACAAACCAACAAATCAACAAACCAACAAACCAACAAACAAATAAACCAACAAACCAACAAACCGAAAAACCAACAAACCAACAAACCAACAAACCAACAAGCCAACAAACGAACAAACGAACAAACCAACAAACAAACAAGCCTACACACCAAAAACCAACAAACCAACAAACCAACAAACCAACAAACCAACAAACCAACAAACCAACAAACCAACAAACCAACAAACCAACAAACAAAAAAACCCACAAACCAACAAACCAACAAACTAACAAACCAACAAACCAACAAACCAACAAACCAACAAACCAACAAACCAACAAACCAAAAAGCCACAAACCAACAAACCAACAAACAAAGAAACCAACAAACCAACAAGCCAACAAGCCAACAAACCAACAAGCCAACAAACCAACAAACATATAAACCAACAAACCAACAAACCAACAAACCCACAAACCAACAAGCCAACAAGCCAACAAGCCAACAAACCAACAAGCGAGCAAACCCACAATCCAACAAACGAACAAACCAACAAACAAACAAACCAACATACCAACAAACCAACAAACCAACAAACCAACAAACAAATAAACAAACAAACCAACAAACCAACAAATCAACAAACCAACAAACAAATAAACCAACAAACCAACAAGCCAACAAACCAACAAACCAACAAACCAACAAACCAACAAACCAACAAACCAACAAACCAACAAACCAACAAACCAACAAGCCAACAAACGAACAAACGAACAAACCAACAAACCAACAAACAAACAAGCCAACAAATAAAAAAACCAACAAACCAACAAACCAACAAACCAACAAACCAACAAACCAAGAAACCAACAAACCAACAAACCAACAAACCAGCAAACCAACAAACCAACAAACCAACAAACCAACAAACCAACAAACCAACAAACCAACAAACTAAGAAACCAACAAACCAACAAACCAACAAAATAAAAAACCAACAAACCAACAAACCAAGAATCCAACATGCCAACAAGCCAACAAGCCAACAAACCAACAAGCCAACAAACGAACAAACCAACAAACCAACAAACTAACAAACCAACAAACCAACAAACAAACAAACCAACAAACCAACAAAAACCAACAAACCAACAAACAAATAAACCAACAAACCAACAAACCAACAAACAAACAAACTAACAGACCAACAAGCCAACAAGCCAAAAAACCAACAAGCCAAAAAACAAACAAACCAACAAACCAACAAACAAGCAAACCAACAAAACAACAAACCAACAAACCAACAAACCAACAAACCAACAAACCAACAAACCAATAAACCAACAAGCCAACAAACGAACAAACCAACAAACAAACAAACCAACAAACCAACAAACCAACAAACCAACAAAACAACAAACCAACAAATCAACAAACCAACAAGCCAATAAACCAACAAATCAACAAGCCAACAAACCAAAAAACCAACAAACGAACAAACCAACAAACAAACAAACCAACAAACCAACAAACCAACAAACCAACACGCCAACAAACCAACAAGCCAACAAACGAACAAACCAACAAACGAACAAACCAACAAACCAACAAACCAACAAACGAACAAACCGACAAGCCAACAAACCAACAAGCCAACAAACGAGCAAACAAATAAACCAACAAACCAACAAACAAACAAATAAACAAACCAACAAACCAACAAACCAAAAAACGAACAAACAAATAAACCAACAAACCAACAAACCAACAAACGAACAAACAAATAAACCAACAAACCAACAAACCAACAAATCAACAAACCAACAAACCAACAAACCAACAAACCAACAAACCAACAAACCAACAAACCAACAAACCAACAAACCAACAAACCAACATGCCAACAAGCCAACAAGCCTACAAACCAACAAGCCAACAAACGAACAAACCAACAAGCCAACAAACGAACAAACCAACAAACAAACAAACCAACAAACCAACAAACCAACAAACCAATAAACCAACAAGCCAACAAACGAACAAACCAACAAACAAACAAACCAACAAACCAACAAACCAACAAACCAACAAAACAACAAACCAACAAATCAAAAAACCAACAAGCCAACAAACCAACAAACCAACAAGCCAACAAACCAAAAAACCAACAAACGAACAAACTAACAAACAAACAAACCAACAAGCCAACAAGCCAACAAGGCAACAAGCCAACAAACCAACAAGCCAACAAACGGACAAATCAAAACACAAACAAACCAACAAACCAACAAACCGACAAACCAACAAACCAACAAACCAACAAACAAACAAACCAACAAACCAACAAATCAACAAACCAACAAACCAACAAACAAATAAACCAACAAACCAACAAACCAAAAAACCAACAAACCAACAAACCAACAAACCAACAAGCCAACAAACGAACAAACGAACAAACCAACAAACAAACAAGCCTACAAACCAAAAACCAACAAACCAACAAACCAACAAACCAACAAACCAACAAACCAACAAACCAACAAACCAACAAACCAACAAACCAACAAACCAACAAACCAAGAAACCAAAAAACCCACAAACCAACAAACCAACAAACTAACAAACCAACAAACCAACAAACCAACAAACCAACAAACCAACAAACCAAAAAACCCACAAACCAACAAACCAACAAACAAAGAAACCAACAAACCAACAAGCCAACAAGCCAACAAACCAACAAGCCAACAAACCAACAAACAAATAAACCAACAAACCAACAAACCAACAAACCCACAAACCAACAAGCCAACAAGCCAACAAGCCAACAAACCAACAAACGAGCAAACCAACAATCCAACAAACGAACAAACCAACAAACAAACAAACCAACATACCAACAAACCAACAAACCAACAAACAAATAAACAAACAAACCAACAAACCAACAAATCAACAAACCAACAAACAAATAAACCAACAAACCAACAAGCCAACAAACCAACAAACCAACAAACCAACAAACCAACAAACCAACAAACCAACAAACCAACAAACCAACAAGCCAACAAACGACCAAACGAACAAACCAACAAACCAACAAACAAACAAGCCAACAAATCAAAAAACCAACAAACCAACAAACCAATAAACCAACAAACCAAGAAACCAACAAACCAACAAACCAACAAACCAGCAAACCAAAAAACCAACAAACCAACAAACCAACAAACTAAGAAACCAACAAACCAACAAACCAACAAACCAACAAACCAACAAACCAAGAATCCAACATGCCAACAAGCCAACAAGCCAACAAACCAACAAGCCAACAAACGAACAAACCAACAAACCAACAAACTAACAAACCAACAAACCAACAAACAAACAAACCAACAAACCAACAAAAACCAACAAACCAACAAACAAATAAACCAACAAACCAACAAACCAACAAACAAACAAACTAACAGACCAACAAGCCAACAAGCCAAAAAACCAACAAGCCAAAAAACAAACAAACCAACAAACCAACAAACAAGCAAACCAACAAAACAACAAACCAACAAACCAACAAACCAACAAACCAACAAACCAACAAACCAATAAACCAACAAGCCAACAAACGAACAAACCAACAAACAAACAAACCAACAAACCAATAAACCAACAAACCAACAAAACAACAAACCAACAAATCAACAAACCAACAAGCCAACAAACCAACAAACCAACAAGCCAACAAACCAAAAAACCAACAAACGAACAATCCAACAAACAAACAAACCAACAAACCAACAAACCAACAAACCAACACGCCAACAAACCAACAAGCCAACAAACGAACAAACCAACAAACGAACAAACGAACAAACCAACAAACCAACAAACGAACAAACCGACAAGCCAACAAACCAACAAGCCAACAAACGAACAAACAAATAAACCAACAAACCAACAAACAAACAAACAAACCAACCAACAAACCAACAAACCAAAAAACGAACAAACAAATAAACCAACAAACCAACAAACCAACAAACGAACAAACAAATAAACCAACAAACCAACAAACCAACAAATCAACAAACCAACAAACCAACAAACCAACAAACCAACAAACCAACAAACCAACAAACCAACAAACCAACAAACCAACAAACCAACAAACCAACATGCCAACAAGCCAACAAGCCTACAAACCAACAAGCCAACAAACGAACAAACCAACAAGCCAACAAACGAACAAACCAACAAACAAACAAACCAACAAATCAACAAACCAACAAACCAACAAACCAACAAACCAACAAACAAACAAACCAACAAACCTACAAACCAAAAAACGAACAAACAAATAAACCAACAAACCAACAAACCAACAAATCAACAAACCAACAAACCAACAAACCAACAAACCAACAAACCAAGAAACCAACATGCCAACAAGCCAACAAGCCTACAAACCAACAAGCCAACAAACGAACAAACCAACAAGCCAACAAACGAACAAACCAACAAACAAAGAAACCAACAAACCAACAAGCCAACAAGCCAACAAACCAACAAGCCAACAAACCAACAAACAAATAAACCAACAAACCAACAAACCAACAAACCAACAAACCAACAAGCCAACAAGCCAACAAGCCAACAAACCAACAAACGAACAAACCAACAAACCAACAAACCAAGAAGCCAGCAACCCAATAAGCCAACAAGCCAACAAACCAACAAATCAACATACCAACAAACAAATAAACCAACAAACCAACAAACCAACAAACCAACAAACCAACAAACCAACAAACCAACAAACCAACAAACCAACAAACCAACAAGCCAACAAACGAACAAACGAACAAACCAACAAACCAACAAACAAACAAGCCAACAAACCAAAAAACCAACAAACCAACAAACCAACAAACCAACAAAACAACAAACCAACAAACCAACAAACCAACAAACCAACAAACCAACAAACCAACAAACCAACAAACCAACAAACCAACAAACCAACAAACCAACAAACCAACAAACCAACAAACCAACAAATCAACAAACCAACAAACCAACAAACTAAGAAACCAACAAACCAACAAACCAACAAACCAACAAACCAAGAAACCAACATGCCAACAAGCCAACAAGCCAACAAACAAACAAGCCAACAAACAAACAAACCAATAAACCAACAAACTAACAAACCAACAAACCAACAAACAAACAAACCAACAAACCAACAAAAACCAACAAACCAACAAACAAATAAACCAACAAACCAAGAAATTAACAAACAAAAAAACTAACAGACCAACAAGCCAACAAGCCAACAAACCAACAAGCCAAAAAACAAACAAAGCAACAAACCAACAAACAAGCAAACCAACAAAACAACAAACCAACAAACCAACAAACCAACAAACCAACAAACCAACAAACCAACAAACCAATAAACCAACAAGCCAACAAACGAACAAACCAACAAACAAACAAACCAACAAACCAACAAACCAACAACCCAACAAATCAACAAATCAACAAACCAACAAGCCAACAAACCAACAAACCAACAAGCCAACAAACCAAAAAGCCAACAAACGAACAAACCAACAAACAAACAAACCAACAAACCAACAAACCAACAAATCAACAAGCCAACAAACCAACAAGCCAACAAAGGAACAAACCAACAAACGAACAAACCAACAAACCAACAAACCAACAAACGAACAAACCAACAAGCCAACAAACCAACAAGCCAACAAACGAACAAACAAATAAACCAACAAACCAACAAACAAACAAACAAACAAACCAACAAACCAACAAACCAAAAAACGAACAAACAAATAAACCAACAAACCAACAAACCAACAAATCAACAAACCAACAAACCAACAAACCAACAAACCAACAAACCAACAAACCAAGAAACCAACATGCCAACAAGCCAACAAGCCTACAAACCAACAAGCCAACAAACGAACAAACCAACAAGCCAACAAACGAACAAACCAACAAACAAACAAACCAACAAACAAACAAACCAACAAACCAACAAACCAACAAACCAACAAACCAACAAACCAACAAACCAACAAACCAACAAACCAACAAACCAACAAACCAACAAACCAACAAACCAACAAATCAACAAACCAACAAACCAACAAACCAACAAACCAACAAACCAACAAACAACAAGCCAACAATCCAACAAACCAACAAGCCAACAAACCAACAAACCAACAAACCAACAAACCAACAAACCAACAAACCAACAAACCAACAAACCAACAAACCAACAAACCAACAAACCAACAAACCAACAAACCAACAAACCAGCAAACCAACAAACCAACAAACCAACAAACCAACAAGCCAACAAACCAACAAGCCAACAAACCAAAAAACCAACAAACCAACAAGCCAACAAACCAAAAAAACAACGAGCCAACAAACCAAAAAACCAACAAACGAACAAACGAACAAACCAACAAACCAACAAACCAACAAATTAACAAACCAACAAACCAACAAACCAACAAACCAACAAACCAACAAACCAACAAACCAACAAACCAACAAGCCAACAAACCAAAAAACCAACAAACCAACAAACAAGCAAACCAAAAAACCAACAAACGAAGAAACCAACAAACCAACAAACCAACAAACCAACAAACCAACAAACCAACAAACCAACAAACCAATAAGCCAACAAACCAAAAAACCAACAAACCAACAAACCAACAAACCAACAAACCAACATACCAACAAACCAACAAACCAAAAAACCAACAAACCAACAAACCAACAAACCAACAAACCAACAAACCAACAAACCAACAAACCAACAAACAAACAAACCAACAAACCAACAAATCAACAAACCAACAAGCCAACAAGCCAACAAACCAACAAATAAACAAGCCTACAAACCAAAAACCATCAAACCGACAAACCAACAAACCAACAAACCAACAAACCAACAAACCAACAAACCAACAAACCAACATGCCAACAAGCCAACAAGCCAATAAACCAACAGGCCAACAAACCAACAAACCAACAAAAAAACAAACCAACAAACCAACAAACCAACAAACAAACAAACCAACAAATCAACAAACCAACAAACCCACAAACCAACAAACCTACAAACCAACAAACAACAAATAGCCAACAATCCAACAAACCAACAAGCCAACAAACCAACAAACCAACAAACCAACAAACCAACAAACCAACAAACCAACAAACCAACAAACCAACAAACCAACAAACCAACAAACCAACAAACCAACAAACCAACAAACCAACAAACCAACAAACCAACAAACCAACAAACCAACAAACCAACAAACCAACAAACCAACAAGCCAACAAGCCAACAAACCAACAAGCCAACAAAAAAAAAACCAACAAACTAACAAGCCAACAAACCAAAAAACGAACAAGCCAACAAACCAAAAAACCAACAAATCAACAAACCAACAAACCAACAAACGAACAAACCAACAAAAAAACAAACCAACAAACCAACAAACCAACAAACCAACAAACCAACAAACCAACAAACCAACAAACCAACAAACGAACAAACCAACAAACCAACATCTAACAAGCCGACAAGCCTACAAACCAACAGGCCAACAAACCAACAAACCAACAAACCAACAAACCAACAAACCAACAAACCAACAAACCAACAAGCCAACAAACCAACAAGCCAACAAACCAAAAAAAACCAACAAACCAACAAGCCAACAAACCAAAAAACCAACAAACCAACAAATCAAAAACCCAACAAACGAACAAACCAACAAACCCAAAAACCAACAAACCAACAAACCAACAAGCCAACAAACCCAAAAACCAACAAACCAACAAACCAACAAACCAAAAAACCAACAAATGAAGAAACCAACAAACCAACAAACCAACAAACCAACAAACCAACAAACCAACAAACCAACAAACCAACAAACGAAGAAACCAACAAACCAACAAACCAACAAACCAACAAACCAACAAACCAACAAACCAACAAACCAATAAGCCAACAAACTAAAAAACCAACAAACCAACAAACCAACAAACCAACAAACCAACAAACCAATAAGCCAACAAACTAAAAAACCAACAAACCAACAAACCAACAAACCAACAAACCAACATACCAACAAACCAACAAACCAACAAACCAACAAACCAACAAACCAACAAACCAACAAACCAACAAACCAACAAACCAACAAACAAACAAACCAACAAACCAACAAATCAACAAACCAACAAGCCAACAAGCCAACAAACCAACAAATAAACAAGCCTACAAACCAAAAACCAACAAACCAACAAACCAACAAACCAACAAACCAACAAACCAACAAACCAACAAACCAACAAACCAACATGCCAACAAGCCAACAAGCCAACAAACCAACAAGCCAACAAACCAACAAACCAACAAAAAAACAAACCAACAAACCAACAAACCAACAAACAAACAAACCAACAAATCAACAAACCAACAAACCAACAAACCAACAAACCTACAAACCAACAAACAACAAATAGCCAGCAATCCAACAAACCAACAAGCCAACAAACCAACAAACCAACAAACCAACAAACCAACAAACCAACAAACCAACAAACCAACAAACCAACAAACCAACAAACCAACAAACCAACAAACCAACAAACCAACAAACCAACAAACCAACAAACCAAGAAACCAACAAACCAACAAACCAACAAACCAACAAACCAACAAGCCAACAAGCCAACAAACCAACAAGCCAACAAAAAAAAACCAACAAACTAACAAGCCAACAAACCAAAAAACGAACAAGCCAACAAACCAAAAAACCAACAAACCAACAAACCAACAAACCAACAAACGAACAAACCAACAAACAAACAAACCAACAAACCAACAAACCAACAAACCAACAAACCAACAAACCAACAAACCAACAAACCAACAAACGAACAAACCAACAAACCAACATCTAACAAGCCGACAAGCCTACAAACCAACAGGCCAACAAACCAACAAACCAACAAACCAACAAACCAACAAACCAACAAACCAACAAACCAACCAACCAACAAACCAACAAACCAACAAGCCAACAAACCAACAAGCCAACAAACCAAAAAAACCAACAAACCAACAAGCCAACAAACCAAAAAACCAACAAACCAACAAATCAAAAACCCAACAAACGAACAAACCAACAAACCCAAAAACCAACAAACCAACAAACCAACAAGCCAACAAACCCAAAAACCAACAAACCAACAAACCAACAAACCAAAAAACCAACAAATGCAGAAACCAACAAACCAACAAACCAACAAACCAACAAACCAACAAACCAATAAGCCAACAAAACAAAAAACCAACAAACGAATAAACCAACAAACAAATAAACCAACAAACCAACAAACCAACAAACCAACAAACCAACAAACCAGCAAACCAACAAACCAACAAGCCAACAAGCCAACAAGCCAACAAACCAACAAACCGACAAACCAACAAACCAACAAGCCAACAAACCAACAAACCAACAAACAAATAAACCAACAAACCAACAAACCAACAAACCAACAAGCCAAGAAGCCAACAAACAAACAAACCAACAAACAAACAAACCAACAAACCAACAAGCCAACAAATGAACAAACCAACAAACAAACAAACCAACAACCCAACAAACCAACAAACCAACAAACCAACAAACCAACAAACCAACAAACCAACAAACAAACAAACCAACAAACCAACAAACCAACAAACCAACAAGCCAACAAACCAACAAACAAACAAGCCTACAAACCAAAAACCAACAAACCAACAAACCAAAAAACCAACACACCAACAAACCAACATGCCAACAAGCTAACAAGCCAACAAACCAACAGGCCAACAAACGAACAAACCAACAAACAAACAAACCAACAAATTAACAAGCCAACAAGCCAACAAACCAACAAGCCAACAAACCAACAAACAAATAAACCAACAAACCAACAAACCAACAAACCAACAAACCAACAAACCAACAAGCAAACAAGCCAACAAACCAACCAACCAACAAACCAATAAGCAAACAAACCAAAAAACCAACAAACCAACAAACCAACAAACCAACAAACCAACATACCAACAAACCAACAAACCAACAAACCAACAAACCAACAAACCAACAAACCAACAAACCAACAAACCAACAAACCAACAAACAAACAAACCAACAAACCAACAAATCAACAAACCAACAAGCCAACAAGCCAACAAACCAACAAATAAACAAGCCTACAAACCAAAAACCAACAAACCAACAAACCAACAAACCAACAAACCAACAAACCAACAAACGAAGAAACCAACAAACCAACAAACCAACAAACCAACAAACCAACAAACTAACAAACCAATAAGCCAACAAACCAAAAAACCAACAAACCAACAAACCAACAAACCAACAAACCAACATACCAACAAACCAACAAACCAACAAACCAACAAACCAACAAACTAACAAACCAACAAACCAACAAACCAACAAACCAACAAACAAACAAACCAACAAACCAACAAATCAACAAACCAACAAGCCAACAAGCCAACAAACCAACAAATAAACAAGCCTACAAACCAAAAACCAACAAACCAACAAACCAACAAACCAACAAACCAACAAACCAACAAACCAACATGCCAACAAGCCAACAAGCCAACAAACCAACAGGCCAACAAACCAACAAACCAACAAAAAAACAAACCAACAAACCAACAAACCAACAAACAAACAAACCAACAAATCAACAAACCAACAAACCAACAAACCAACAAACCTACAAACCAACAAACAACAAATAGCCAACAATCCAACAAACCAACAAGCCAACAAACCAACAAACCAACAAACCAACAAACCAACAAACCAACAAACCAACAAACCAACAAACCAACAAACCAACAAACCAACAAACTAACAAACCAACAAACCAACAAACCAAGAAACCAACAAACCAACAAACCAACAAACCAACAAACCAACAAGCCAACAAGCCAACAAACCAACAAGCCAACAAAAAAAAAACCAACAAACTAACAAGCCAACAAACCAAAAAACGAACAAGCCAACAAACCAAAAAACCAACAAACCAACAAACCAACAAACCAACAAACGAACAAACCAACAAACAAACAAACCAACAAACCAACAAACCAACAAACCAACAAACCAACAAACCAACAAACCAACAAACTAACAAACGAACAAACCAACAAACCAACATCTAACAAGCCGACAAGCCTACAAACCAACAGGCCAACAAACCAACAAACCAACAAACCAACAAACCAACAAACCAACCAACCAACAAACCAACAAACCAACAAGCCAACAATCCAACAAGCCAACAAACCAAAAAAACCAACAAACCAACAAGCCAACAAACCAAAAAACCAACAAACCAACAAACCAACAAACCAACAAACTAACAAACGAACAAACCAACAAACCAACATCTAACAAGCCGACAACCCTACAAACCAACAGGCCAACAAACCAACAAACCAACAAACCCAAAAACCAACAAACCAACAAACCAACAAACCAAAAAACCAACAAATGAAGAAACCAACAAACCAACAAACCAACAAACCAACAAACCAACAAACCAACAAACCAACAAACCAACAAACCAACAAACCAACAAACCAACAAGCCAACAAGCCAACAAGCCAACAAACCAACAAACCGACAAACCAACAAACCAACAAGCCAACAAACCAACAAACCAACAAACAAATAAACCAACAAACCAACAAACCAACAAACCAACAAGCCAAGAAGCCAACAAACAAACAAACCAACAAACAAACTAACCAACAAACCAACAAGCCAACAAATGAACAAACCAACAAACAAACAAACCAACAAACCAACAAACCAACAAACCAACAAACCAACAAACCAACAAACCAACAAACCAACAAACAAACAAACCAACAAACCAACAAACCAACAAACCAACAAGCCAACAAACCAACAAACAAACAAGCCTACAAACCAAAAACCAACAAACCAACAAACCAAAAAACCAACACACCAACAAACCAACATGCCAACAAGCTAACAAGCCAACAAACCAACAGGCCAACAAACGAACAAACCAACAAACAAACAAACCAACAAATTAACAAGCCAACAAGCCAACAAACCAACAAGCCAACAAACCAACTAACAAATAAACCAACAAACCAACAAACCAACAAACCAACAAACCAACAAGCAAACAAGCCAACAAACCAACAAGGCAACAAGCCAACAAACCAACATGCCAACAAACGAACAAACCAACAAACAAACAAACCAACAAACCAACAAGCCAACAAGCCAACAAACCAACAAGCCAACAAACCAACAAACAAATAAACCAACAAACCAACAAACCAACAAACCAACAAGCCAACAAACCAACAAACAAATAAACCATCAAACCAACAAGCCAACAAACCAACAACCCAACAAACCAACAAACCAACAAGCAAACAAGCTAACAAACCAACAAGGCAACAAGCCAACAAACCAACAGGCCAACAAACGAACAAACCAACAAACCAACATGCCAACAAGCCAACAAACCAACAAGCCAACAAACCAAAAAACCAACAAACCAACAAGCCAACAAACCAAAAAACCAACAAGCCAACAAACCAAAAAACCAACAAACGAACAAACGAACAAACCAACAAACCAACAAATCAGCAAACCAACAAACCAACAAACCAACAAACCAACAAACCAACAAACCAACAAACCAACAAGCCAACAAGCCAACAAACCAACAAGCCAGCAAACCAAAAAAACCAACAAACCAACAAGCCAACAAACCAAAAAACCAACAAGCCAACAAACGAAAAAACCAACAAACCAACAAATCAACAAACCAACAAACCAACAAGCCAACAAACCAAAAAAACAACAAACCAACAAACCAACAAACCGACAAACCAACAAACCAACAAGCCAACAAACCAACAAACCAACAAACAAATAAACCAACAAACCAACAAGCCAACAAGCCAACAAGCCAACAAACCAACAAACCGACAAACCAACAAACCAACAAGCCAACAAACCAACAAACCAACAAACAAATAAACCAACAAGCCAACAAACCAACAAACCAACAAACCAACAAGCCAAGAAGCCAACAAACCAAAAAACCAACAAACAAACAAACCAACAAACCAACAAGCCAACAAATGAACAAACCAACAAACAAACAAACCAACAAACCAACAAACCAACAAACCAACAAACCAACAAATCAACAAACCAACAAACAAACAAACCAACAAACCAACAAACCAACAAACCAACAAGCAAACAAACCAACAAACAAACAAGCCTACAAACCAAAAACCAACAAACCAACAAATCAACAAACCAAAAAACCAACAAACCAACAAACCAACATGCCAACAAGCCAACAAGCCAAGAAACCAACAGGCCAACAAACGAACAAACCAACAAACAAACAAACCAACAAACCAACAAGCCACCAAGCCAACAAACCAACAAGCCAACAAACCAACAAACAAATAAACCAACAAACCAACAAACCAACAAACCAACAAACCAACAAGCAAACAAGCCAACAAACCAACAAGGCAACAAGCCAACAAACCAACAAGCCAACAAACGAACAAACCAACAAACAAACAAACCAACAAGCCAACAAGCCAACAAGCCAACAAACCAACAAGCCAACAAACCAACAAACAAATAAACCAACAAACCAACAAACCAACAAACCAACAAACCAACAAACCAACAAACCAACAAGCCAACAAACCAACAAACAAATAAACCAACAAACCAACAAGCCAACAAACCAACATCCCAACAAACCAACAAACCAACAAGCAAACAAGCTAACAAACCAACAAGGCAACAAGCCAACAAACCAACAGGCCAACAAGCGAACAAACCAACAAACCAACATGCCAACAAGCCAACACACCAACAATCCAACAAACCAACAAACCAACAAACCAACAAGCCAACAAGCCAACAAACCAACAAACCAACAAACAAATAAACCAACAAACCAACAAGCCAACAAACCAACATCCCAACAAACCAACAAACCAACAAGCAAACAAGCTAACAAACCAACAAGGCAACAAGCCAACAAACCAACAGGCCAACAAGCGAACAAACCAACAAACCAACATGCCAACAAGCCAACACACCAACAATCCAACAAACCAACAAACCAACAAACCAACAAACCAACAAACCAACAAACCAACAAACCAACAAACCAACAAACCAACAAGCCAACAAGCCAACAAACCAACAAGCCAGCAAACCAAAAAACCAACAAACCAACAAGCCAACAAACCAAAAAACCAACAAACGAACAAACGAACAAACCAACAAACCAACAAACCAACAAATCAACAAACCAACAAACCAACAAACCAACAAACTAACAAACCAACAAACCATTAAGTCAACAAACCAAAAAACCAACAAACCAACAAACCAACAAACAAGCAAACCAAAAAACCAACAAACGAAGAAACCAACAAACCAACAAACCAACAAACCAACAAACCAACAAACCAACAAACCAATAAGCCAACAAACCAAAAAACCAACAAACCAACAAACCAACAAACCAACAAACCAACAAACCAACAAACCAAAAAACCAACAAACCAACAAACCAACAAACCAACAAACCAACATACCAACAAACCAACAAACCAACAAACCAACAAACCAACAAACCAACAAACCAACAAACCAACAAACCAACAAACAACCAAACCAAAAAACCAACAAACGAAGAAACCAACAAACCAACAAACCAACAAACCAACAAATCAACAAACCAACAAACCAATAAGCCAACAAACCAAAAAACCAACAAACCAACAAACCAACAAACCAACAAACCAACAAACCAACAAACCAACAAACCAACAAACCAACAAACCAACAAACCAACAAACCAACAAACCAACAAACCAACAAACCAACAAACCAACAAACCAACAAACCAACAAACCAACAAACAAACAAATCAACAAACCAACAAATCAACAAATCAACAAACCAACAAGCCAACAAGCCAACAAACCAACAAACCAATAAGCCAACAAACCAAAAAACCAACAAACCAACAAACCAACAAACCAACAAACCAACAAACCAACAAACCAACAAACCAACAAACCAACAAACCAACAAACCAACAAACCAACAAACCAACAAACCAACAAACCAACAAACCAACAAACCAACAAACCAACAAACCAACAAACCAACAAACCAACATACCAACAAGCCAACAAGCCAACAAACCAACAGGCCAGCAAACGAACAAACCAACAAACAAACAATCCAACAAACCAACAAGCCAACAAGCCAACAAAATAACAAGCCAACAAACCAACAAACAAATAAACCAACAAACCAACAAACCAACAAACCAACAAACCAACAAACCAACAAACCAACAAACCAACAAACCAACAAACCAACAAACCAACAAACCAACAAACCAACAAACGAACAAACCAACAAACAAACAAACCAACAAACCAACAAACCAACAAACCAACAAACCAACAAACCAACAAGCCAACAAACGAACAAACGAACAAACCAACAAACCAACAAACAAACATGCCTACAAAGCAAAAACCAACAAACCAACAAACCAACAAACCAACAAACCAACAAACCAACAAACCAACAAACCAACAAACCAACAAACCAACAAACCAACTAACCAACAAACCAACAAACCAACAAACCAACAAACCAACAAACGAAAAACCAACAAACAAACAAACCAACAAACCAACAAACCAACAAGCCAACAAACCAACAAGCCAACAAACGAAGAAACCAACAAACAAACGAACCAACAAACGAACAAACCAACAAACGAACAAACTAACAAACCAACAAACCAACAAACAACCAAACCAACAAACCAACAAAAACCAACAAACCAACAAACAAATAAACCAACAAACCAACATGCCAACAAGCCAACAAGCCAACAAACCAACAAGCCATCAAACGAACAACCCAACAAACAAACAAACCAACAAAGCAACAAACTAACAAACCAACAAACAAACAAACCAGCAAACCAACAAAAACCAACAAACAAATATACCAACAAACCAACAAACCAACAAACCAACAAACCAACAAACCAACAAACCAACAAACCAACAAACCAACAAACCAACAACTAACAAGCCGACAAGCCAACAAACCAACAGGCCAACAAACCAACAAACCAACAAACCAACAAACCAACAAACCAACAAACCAACAAACCAACCAACCAACAAACCAACAAACCAACAAGCCAACAAACCAAAAAGTCAACAAACCGAAAAACCAACAAACCAACAAGCCAACAAACCAAAAAACCAACAAACCAACAAATCAAAAACTCAACATACGAACAACCAACAAACCAACAAACCAACAAACAAACAAACCAACAAACCAACAAGCCAACAAGCCAACAAGCCAACAAACCATAAAAACCAACAAACCAAGAAACCAAGAAACCAACATGCCAACAAGCCAACAAGCCAACAAACCAACAAGCCATCAAACGAACAACCCAACAAACAAACAAACCAACAAAGCAACAAACTAACAAACCAACAAACCAACAAACAAACAAACCAACAAACCAACAAAAACCAACAAACAAATATACCAACAAACCAACAAACCAACATACCAACACACCAACAAACCAACAAACCAACAAACCAACAAACCAACAAACCAACAAACCAACAACTAACAAGCCGACAAGCCAACAAACCAACAAGCCGACAAACCAACAAACCAACAAACCAACAAACCAACTAACCAACAAACCAACAAACCAACAAGCCAACAAACCAAAAAGCCAACAAACCGAAAAACCAACAAACCAACAAGCCAACAAACCAAAAAACCAACAAACCAACAAATCAAAAACTCAACATACGAACAAACCAACAAACCAACAAACCAACAAACCAACAAACCAACAAACCAACAAGCCAACAAGCCAACAAGCCAAAAAACCAACAAACCGAAAAACCAACAAACCAACAAGCCAACAAGCCAACAAACCTACAAACAAATAAACCAACAAACCAACAAACCAACAAACCAACAAACCAACAAGCCAACAAGCCAACAAACCAACAAACCAACAAACAAACAAACCAACAAACCAACAAGGCAACAAGCAAACAAACGAACAAACCAACAAACAAACAAACCAACAAACCAACAAACCAACAAACCAACAAACCAACAAACCAACAAACCAACAAACCAACAAACCAACAAACAAACAAACCAACAAACCAACAAACCAACAAAGCAACAAGCCAACAAACAAACAAGCCTACAAACCAAAAACCAACAAACCAACGAACCAACAAACCAAAAAACCAACAAACCAACAAACCAACATGCCAACAAGCCAACAAGCCAACAAACCAACAGGCCAACAAACGAACAAACGAACAAACCAACAAACCAACAAACCAACAAACCAACAAACCAACAAACCAAGAAAGCAACATGCCAACAAGCCAACAAGCCAACAAACCAACAAGCCAAAAATCGAACAAACCAACAAGCCAACAAACGAACAAACCAACAAACAAACAAACCGACAAACCAACAAACCAACAAACCAACAAACCAACAAACCAACAAACCAACAAACCAACAAACCAACAAACCAACAAACCAACAAACCAACAACTAACAAGCCGACAAGCCAACAAACCAACAGGCCAACAAACCAACAAACCAACAAACCAACAAACCAACAAGCCAACAAACCAACAAACAAACAAGCCTACAAACCAAAAACCAACAAACCAACAAACCAACAAACCAAAAAACCAACAAACCAACAAACCAACATGCCAACAAGTCAACAAGCCAAGAAACCAACAGGCCAACAAACGAACAAACCAACAAACCAACAAAAACCAACAAACAAATATACCAACAAACCATCAAACCAACAAACCAACAAACCAACAAACCAACAAACCAACAAACCAACAAACCAACAAACCAACAAACCAACAAACCAACAACTAACAAGCCGACAAGGCAACAAACCAACAGGCCAACAAACCAACAAACCAACAAGCCAACAAACCAAAAAGCCAACAAACCGAAAAACCAACAAACCAACAAGCCAACAAACCAAAAAACCAACAAACCAACAAGCCAACAAACCAAAAAACCAACAAACCAACAAATCAAAAACTCAACATACGAACAAACCAACAAACCAACAAACCAACAAACCAACAAACCAACAAACCAACAAGCCAACAAGCCAACAAGCCAACAAACCAACAAACCAACAAACCAAGAAACCAAGAAACCAACATGCCAACAAGCCAACAAGCCAACAAACCAACAAGCCATCAAACGAACAACCCAACAAACAAACAAACCAACAAAGCAACAAACAAACAAACCAACAAACCAACAAACAAACAAACCAACAAACAAACAAATCAACAAACCAACAAGCCAACAAGCCAACAAACCAACAAACCAACAAGCCATCAAACGAACAACCCAACAAACAAACAAACCAACAAAGCAACAAACTAACAAACCAACAAACCAACAAACAAACAAACCAACAAACCAACAAACAAATATACCAACAAACCAACAAACCAACAAACCAACAAACCAACAAACCAACAAACCAACAAACCAACAAACCAACAAACCAACAACTAACAAACCGACAAGCCAACAAACCAACAGGCCAACAAATAAACAAACCAACAAACCAACAAACCAACAAACCAACAAACCAAAAAACCAACAAACCAACAAACCAACATGCCAACAAGTCAACAAGCCAAGAAACCAACAGGCCAATAAACGAACAAACCAACAAACCAACAAAAACCAACAAACAAATATACCAACAAACCATCAAACCAACAAACCAACAAACCAACAAACCAACAAACCAACAAACCAACAAACCAACAAACCAACAAACCAACAACTAACAAGCCGACAAGGCAACAAACCAACAGGCCAACAAACCAACAAACCAACAAACCAACAAACCAACCAACCAACAAACCAACAAACCAACAAGCCAACAAACCAAAAAGCCAACAAACCGAAAAACCAACAAACCAACAAGCCAACAAACCAAAAAACCAACAAACCAACAAATCAAAAACTCACCATACGAACAAACCAACAAACCAACAAACCAACAAACCAACACACCAACAAACCAATAAGCCAACAAGCCAACAAGCCAACAAACCAACAAACCAACAAACCAAGAAACCAAGAAACCAACATGCCAACAAGCCAACAAGCCAACAAACCAACAAGCCATCAAACGAACAACCCAACAAACAAACAAACAAACAAAGCAACAAACAAACAAACCAACAAACCAACAAACAAACAAACCAACAAACAAACAAATCAACAAACCAACAAGCCAACAAGCCAACAAACCAACAAGCCAACAAACCAACAAACCAACAAACCAACAAACCAACAAACCAACAAACCAACAAACCAACAAGCCAACAAACGAACAAACGAACAAACCAACAAACCAACAAACAAACATGCCTACAAACCAAAAACCAACAAACCAACAAACCAACAAACCAACAAACCAACAAACCAACAAACCAACAAACCAACAAACCAACAAACCAACAAACCAACAAACCAACAAACCAACAAACCAACAAACCAACAAACCAACAAACCAACAAACGAACAAACCAACAAACCAACAAACCAACAAACCAACAAACCAACAAACCAACAAACCAACAAACCAACAAACCAACAACTAACAAGCCGACAAGCCAACAAACCAACAGGCCAACAAACCAACAAACCAACAAACCAACAAACCAACAAGCCAACAAACCAACAAACAAACAAGCCTACAAACCAAAAACCAACAAACCAACAAACCAACATGCCAACAAGTCAACAAGCCAAGAAACCAACAGGCCAACAAACGAACAAACCAACAAACCAACAAAAACCAACAAACAAATATACCAACAAACCATCAAACCAACAAACCAACAAACCAACAAACCAACAAACCAACAAACCAACAAACCAACAAACCAACAAACCAACAAACCAACAAACCAACAACTAACAAGCCGACAAGGCAACAAACCAACAGGCCAACAAACCAACAAACCAACAAGCCAACAAACCAAAAAGCCAACAAACCGAAAAACCAACAAACCAACAAGCCAACAAACCAAAAAACCAACAAACCAACAAGCCAACAAACCAAAAAACCAACAAACCAACAAATCAAAAACTCAACATACGAACAAACCAACAAACCAACAAACCAACAAACCAACAAACCAACAAACCAACAAGCCAACAAGCCAACAAGCCAACAAACCAACAAACCAACAAACCAAGAAACCAAGAAACCAACATGCCAACAAGCCAACAAGCCAACAAACCAACAAGCCATCAAACGAACAACCCAACAAACAAACAAACCAACAAAGCGACAAACAAACAAACCAACAAACCAACAAACAAACAAACCAACAAACAAACAAATCAACAAACCAACAAGCCAACAAGCCAACAAACCAACAAACCAACAAGCCATCAAACGAACAACCCAACAAACAAACAAACCAACAAAGCAACAAACTAACAAACCAACAAACCAACAAACAAACAAACCAACAAACCAACAAAAACCAACAAACAAATATACCAACAAACCAACAAACCAACAAACCAACAAACCAACAAACCAACAAACCAACAAACCAACAAACCAACAAACCAACAACTAACAAACCGACAAGCCAACAAACCAACAGGCCAACAAACAAACAAACCAACAAACCAACAAACCAACAAACCAACAAACCAACAAACCAAAAAACCAACAAACCAACAAACCAACATGCTAACAAGTCAACAAGCCAAGAAACCAACAGGCCAACAAACGAACAAACCAACAAACCAACAAAAACCAACAAACAAATATACCAACAAACCATCAAACCAACAAACCAACAAACCAACAAACCAACAAACCAACAAACCAACAAACCAACAAACCAACAAACCAACAACTAACAAGCCGACAAGGCAACAAACCAACAGGCCAACAAACCAACAAACCAACAAACCAACAAACCAACCAACCAACAAACCAACAAACCAACAAGCCAACAAACCAAAAAGCCAACAAACCGAAAAACCAACAAACCAACAAGCCAACAAACCAAAAAACCAACAAACCAACAAATCAAAAACTCAACATACGAACAAACCAACAAACCAACAAACCAACAAACCAACAAACCTACAAACCAACAAGCCAACAAGCCAACAAGCCAGCAAACCAACAAACCAACAAACCAAGAAACCAAGAAACCAACATGCCAACAAGCCAACAAGCCAACAAACCAACAAGCCATCAAACGAACAACCCAACAAACAAACAAACCAACAAAGCAACAAACAAACAAACCAACAAACCAACAAACAAACAAACCAACAAACAAACAAATCAACAAACCAACAAGCCAACAAGCCAACAAACCAACAAGCCAATAAACCAACAAACCAACAAACCAACAAACCAACAAACCAACAAACCAACAAACCAACAAGCCAACAAACGAACAAACGAACAAACCAACAAACCAACAAACAAACATGCCTACAAACCAAAAACCAACAAACCAACAAACCAACAAACCAACAAACCAACAAACCAACAAACCAACAAACCAACAAACCAACAAACCAACAAACCAACAAACCAACAAACCAACAAACCAACAAACCAACAAACCAACAAACCAACAAACCAACAAACGAACAAACCAACAAACAAACAAACCAACAAACCAACAAACCAACAAGCCAACAAACCAACAAGCCAACAAACGAACAAACCAACAAACAAACAAACCAACAAACGAACAAACCAACAAACGAACAAACTAACAAACCAACAAACCAACAAACAACCAAACCAACAAAACCAACAAAAACCAACAAAAACCAACAAACCAACAAACAAATAAACCAACAAACCAACATGCCAACAAGCCAACAAGCCAACAAACCAACAAGCCATCAAACGAACAACCCAACAAACAAACAAACCAACAAAGCAACAAACTAACAAACCAACAAACCAACAAACAAACAAACCAACAAACCAACAAAAACCAACAAACAAATATACCAACAAACCAACAAACCAACAAACCAACAAACCAACAAACCAACAAACCAACAAACCAACAAACCAACAAACCAACAAACCAACAAACCAACAACTAACAAGCCGACAAGCCAACAAACCAACAGGCCAACAAACCAACAAACCAACAAACCAACAAACCAACAAACCAACCAACCAACAAACCAACAAACCAACAAGCCAACAAACCAAAAAGCCAACAAACCGAAAAACCAACAAACCAACAAGCCAACAAACCAAAAAACCAACAAACCAACAAATCAAAAACTAAACATACGAACAAACCAACAAACCAACAAACCAACAAACCAACAAACCAACAAACCAACAAACCAACAAGCCAACAAGCCAACAAGCCAACAAACCAACAAACCAACAAACCAAGAAACCAAGAAACCAACATGCCAACAAGCCAACAAGCCAACAAACCAACAAGCCATCAAACGAACAACCCAACAAACAAACAAACCAACAAAGCAACAAACTAACAAACCAACAAACCAACAAACAAACAAACCAACAAACCAACAAAAACCAACAAACAAATATACCAACAAACAAACAAACCAACAAACCAACAAACCAACAAACCAACAAACCAACAAACCAACAAACCAACAAACCAACAAACCAACAACTAACAAACCGACAAGCCAACAAACCAACAGGCCAACAAACAAACAAACCAACAAACCAACAAACCAACAAACCAACTAACCAACAAACCAACAAACCAACAAGCCAACAAACCAAAAAGCCAACAAACCGAAAAACCAACAAACCAACAAGCCAACAAACCAAAAAACCAACAAATCAAAAACTTAACATACGAACAAACCAACAAACCAACAAACCAACAAACCAACAAACCAACAAACCAACAAGCCAACAAGCCAACAAGCCAACAAACCAACAAACCGAAAAACCAACAAACCAACAAGCCAACAAGCCAACAAACCTACAAACAAATAAACCAACAAACCAACAAACCAACAAACCAACAAACCAACAAGCCAACAAGCCAACAAACCAACAAACCAACAAACAAACAAACCAACAAACCAACAAGGCAACAAGCCAACAAACGAACAAACCAACAAACAAACAAACCAACAAACCAACAAACCAACAAATCAACAAACCAACAAACCAACAAACCAACAAACCAACAAACAAACAAACCAACAAACCAACAAACCAACAAAGCAACAAGCCAACAAACAAACAAGCCTACAAACCAAAAACCAACAAACCAACAAACCAACAAACCAAAAAACCAACAAACCAACAAACCAACATGCCAACAAGCCAACAAGCCAACAAACCAACAGGCCAGCAAACGAACAAACGAACAAACCAACAAACCAACAAACCAACAAACCAACAAACCAACAAACCAAGAAACCAACATGCCAACAAGCCAACAAGCCAACAAACCAACAGCCCAAAAATCGAACAAACCAACAAGCCAACAAACGAACAAACCAACAAACAAACAAACCGACAAACCAACAAACCAACAAACCAACAAACCAACAAACCAACAAACCAACAAACCAACAAACCAACAAACCAACAAACCAACAAACCAACAAACCAACAACTAACAAGCCGACAAGCCAACAAACCAACAGGCCAACAAACCAACAAACCAACAAACCAACAAACCAACAAATCAACAAACCAACAAACCAACCAACCAACAAACCAACAAACCAACAAGCCAACAAACCAACAAGCCAACAAACCGAAAAACCAACAAACCAACAAACCAACAAGCCAACAAACCAAAAAACCAACAAACCAACAAATCAAAAACCCAACAAATGAACAAACCAACAAACCAACAAACCAACAAACCAACAAACCAACAAACCAACAAACCAACAAACCAAAAAACCAACAAACCAACAAACCAACAAGCCAACAAGCCAACAAGCCAACAAACCAACAAACCAACAAACCAAGAAACCAAGAAACCAACATGCCAACAAGCCAACAAACCAACAAACCAACAAACCAACAAACCAACAAACCAACAAACCAACAAACCAACAAACCAACAAACGAACAAACCAACAAACAAACAAACCAACAAACCAACAAACCAACAAGCCAACAAACCAACAAGCCAACAAACGAACACACCAACAAACAAACAAACCAACAAACGAACAAACCAACAAACGAACAAACTAACAAACCAACAAACCAACAAACAACCAAACCAACAAACCAACAAAAACCAACAAACCAACAAACAAATAAACCAACAAACCAACATGCCAACAAGCCAACAAGCCAACAAACCAACAAGCCATCAAACGAACAACCCAACAAACAAACAAACCAACAAAGCAACAAACTAACAAACCAACAAACCAACAAACAAACAAACCAACAAACCAACAAAAACCAACAAACAAATATACCAACAAACCAACAAACCAACAAACCAACAAACCAACAAACCAACAAACCAACAAACCAACAAACCAACAAACCAACAAACCAACAAACCAACAAACCAACAACTAACAAGCCGACAAGCCAACAAACCAACAGGCCAACAAACCAACAAACCAACAAACCAACAAACCAACAAACCAACCAACCAACAAACCAACAAACCAACAAACCAAAAAGCCAACAAACCGAAAAACCAACAAACCAACAAGCCAACAAACCAAAAAACCAACAAACCAACAAATCAAAAACTCAACATACGAACAAACCAACAAACAAACCAACAAACCAACAAACCAACAAACCAACAAACCAACAAGCCAACAAGCCAACAAGCCAATAAACCAACAAACCAACAAACCAAGAAACCAACATGCCAACAAGCCAACAAGCCAACAAACCAACAAGCCATCAAACGAACAACCCAACAAACAAACAAACCAACAAAGCAACAAACTAACAAACCAACAATCCAACAAACAAACAAACCAACAAACCAACAAAAACCAACAAACAAATATACCAACAAACCAACAAACCAACAAACCAACAAACCAACAAACCAACAAACCAACAAACCAACAAACCAACAAACCAACAACTAACAAGCCGACAAGCCAACAAACCAACAGGCCAACAAACAAACAAACCAACAAACCAACAAACCAACAAACCAACTAACCAACAAACCAACAAACCAACAAGCCAACAAACCAAAAAGCCAACAAACCGAAAAACCAACAAACCAACAAGCCAACAAACCAAAAAACCAACAAACCAACAAATCAAAAACTCAACATACGAACAAACCAACAAACCAACAAACCAACAAACCAACAAACCAACAAACCAACAAGCCAACAAGCCAACAAGCCGACAAACCAACAAACCGAAAAACCAACAAACCAACAAGCCAACAAGCCAACAAACCTACAAACAAATAAACCAACAAACCAACAAACCAACAAACCAACAAACCAACAAGCCAACAAGCCAACAAACCAACAAACCAACAAACAAACAAACCAACAAACCAACAAGGCAACAAGCCAACAAACGAACAAACCAACAAACAAACAAACCAACAAACCAACAATCCAACAAACCAACAAACCAACAAACCAACAAACCAACAAACCAACAAACAAACAAACCAACAAACCAACAAACCAACAAAGCAACAAGCCAACAAACAAACAAGCCTACAAACCAAAAACCAACAAACCAACAAACCAACAAACCAAAAAACCAACAAACAAACAAACCAACATGCCAACAAGCCAACAAGCCAACAAACCAACAGGCCAACAAACGAACAAACGAACAAACCAACAAACCAACAAACCAACAAACCAAGAAACCAACATGCCAACAAGCCAACAAGCCAACAAACCAACAGCCCAAAAATCGAACAAACCAACAAGCCAACAAACGAACAAACCAACAAACAAAAAAACCGGCAAACCAACAAACCAACAAACCAACAAACCAACAAACCAACAAACCAACAAACCAACAAACCAACAAACCAACAAAGTAACAAACCAACAAACCAACAACTAACAAGCCGACAAGCCAACAAACCAACAGGCCAACAAACCAACAAACCAACAAACCAACAAACCAACAAATCAACAAACCAATAAACCAACAAACCAACCAACCAACAAACCAACAAACCAACAAGCCAACAAACCAACAAGCCAACAAACCGAAAAACCAACAAACCAACAAGCCAACAAACCAAAAAACCAACAAACCAACAAATCAAAAACCCAACAAATGAACAAACCAACAAACCAACAAACCAACAAACCAACAAACCAACAAACCAACAAACCAACAAACCAACAAACCAAAAAACCAACAAACCAACAAACCAACAAGCCAACAAACCAAAAAACCAACAAACCAACAAACCAACAAACCAAAAAACCAACAAATGAAGAAACCAACAAACCAACAAACCAACAAACCAACAAACCAACAAACCAACAAACAAACAAACCAATTAACCAACAAACCAACAAAGCAACAAGCCAACAAACAAACAAGCCTACAAACCAAAAACCAACAAACCAACAAACCAAAAAACCAACAAACCAACAAACCAACATGCCAACAAGCCAACAAGCCAACAAACCAACAGGCCAACAAACGAACAAACGAACAAACGAACAAACCAACAAACCAACAAACCAACAAACCAACAAACCAACAAACCAAGAAACCAACATGCCAACAAGCCAACAAGCCAACAAACCAACAGCCCAAAAATCGAACAAACCAACAAGCCAACAAACGAACAAACCAACAAACAAACAAACCGACAAACCAACAAACCAACAAACCAACAAACCAACAAACCAACAAACCAACAAACCAACAAACCAACAAACCAACAAACCAACAAACCAACAAACCAACAAACCAACAAACCAACAACTAACAAGCCGACAAGCCAACAAACCAACAGGCCAACAAACCAACAAACCAACAAGCCAACAAACCAACAAATCAACAAACCAACAAACCAACCAACCAACAAACCAACAAACCAACAAGCCAACAAACCAACAAGCCAACAAACCGAAAAACCAACAAACCAACAAGCCAACAAACCAAAAAACCAACAAACCAACAAATCAAAAACCCAACAAATGAACAAACCAACAAACCAACAAACCAACAAACCAACAAACCAACAAACCAACAAACCAACAAACCAAAAAACCAACAAACCAACAAACCAACAAGCCAACAAGCCAACAAGCCAACAAACCAACAAACCAACAAACCAAGAAACCAAGAAACCAACATGCCAACAAGCCAACAAACCAACAAACCAACAAACCAACAAACCAACAAACCAACAAACCAACAAACCAACAAACGAACAAACCAACAAACAAACAAACCAACAAACCAACAAACCAACAAGCCAACAAACCAACAAGCCAACAAACGAACACACCAACAAACAAACAAACCAACAAACGAACAAACCAACAAACGAACAAACTAACAAACCAACAAACCAACAAACAACCAAACCAACAAACCACCAAAAACCAACAAACCAACAAACAAATAAACCAACAAACCAACATGCCAACAAGCCAACAAGCCAACAAACCAACAAGCCATCAAACGAACAACCCAACAAACAAACAAACCAACAAAGCAACAAACTAACAAACCAACAAACCAACAAACAAACAAACCAACAAACCAACAAAAACCAACAAATAAATATACCAACAAACCAACAAACCAACAAACCAACAAACCAACAAACCAACAAACCAACAAACCAACAAACCAACAAACCAACAAACCAACAAACCAACAACTAACAAGCCGACAAGCCAACAAACCAACAGGCCAACAAACCAACAAACCAACAAACCAACAAACCAACAAACCAACCAACCAACAAACCAACAAACCAACAAGCCAACAAACCAAAAAGCCAACAAACCGAAAAACCGACAAACCAACAAGCCAACAAACCAAAAAACCAACAAACCAACAAATCAAAAACTCAACATACGAACAAACCAACAAACAAACCAACAAACCAACAAACCAACAAACCAACAAACCAACAAGCCAACAAGCCAACAAGCCAACAAACCAACAAACCAACAAACCAAGAAACCAACATGCCAACAAGCCAACAAGCCAACAAACCAACAAGCCATCAAACGAACAACCCAACAAACAAACAAACCAACAAAGCAACAAACTAACAAACCAACAATCCAACAAACAAACAAACCAACAAACCAACAAAAACCAACAAACAAATATACCAACAAACCAACAAACCAACAAACCAACAAACCAACAAACCAACAAACCAACAAACCAACAAACCAACAAACCAACAAACCAACAACTAACAAGCCGACAAGCCAACAAACCAACAGGCCAACAAACAAACAAACCAACAAACCAACAAACCAACAAACCAACTAACCAACAAACCAACAAACCAACAAGCCAACAAACCAAAAAGCCAACAAACCGAAAAACCAACAAACCAACTAGCCAACAAACAAAAAAACCAACAAACCAACAAATCAAAAACTCAACATACGAACAAACCAACAAACCAACAAACCAACAAACCAACAAACCAACAAACCAACAAGCCAACAAGCCAACAAGCCAACAAACCAACAAACCGAAAAACCAACAAACCAACAAGCCAACAAGCCAACAAACCTACAAACAAATAAACCAACAAACCAACAAACCAACAAACCAACAAACCAACAAGCCAACAAGCCAACAAACCAACAAACCAACAAACAAACAAACCAACAAACCAACAAGGCAACAAGCCAACAAACGAACAAACCAACAAACAAACAAACCAACAAACCAACAAACCAACAAACCAACAAACCAACAAACCAACAAACCAACAAACCAACAAACAAACAAACCAACAAACCAACAAACCAACAAAGCAACAAGCCAACAAACAAACAAGCCTACAAACCAAAAACCAACAAACCAACAAACCAACAAACCAAAAAACCAACAAACAAACAAACCAACATGCCAACAAGCCAACAAGCCAACAAACCAACAGGCCAACAAACGAACAAACGAACAAACCAACAAACCAACAAACCAACAAACCAACAAACCAACAAACCAAGAAACCAACATGCCAACAAGCCAACAAGCCAACAAACCAACAGCCCAAAAATCGAACAAACCAACAAGCCAACAAACGAACAAACCAACAAACAAACAAACCGACAAACCAACAAACCAACAAACCAACAAACCAACAAACCAACAAACCAACAAACCAACAAACCAACAAACCAACAAACCAACAAACCAACAAACCAACAACTAACAAGCCGACAAGCCAACAAACCAACAGGCCAACAAACCAACAAACCAACAAACCAACAAACCAACAAATCAACAAACCAACAAACCAACAAACCAACCAACCAACAAACCAACAAACCAACAAGCCAACAAACCAACAAGCCAACAAACCGAAAAACCAACAAACCAACAAGCCAACAAACCAAAAAACCAACAAACCAACAAATCAAAAACCCAACAAATGAACAAACCAACAAACCAACAAACCAACAAACCAACAAACCAACAAACCAACAAACCAACAAACCAACAAACCAAAAAACCAACAAACCAACAAACCAACAAGCCAACAAACCAAAAAACCAACAAACCAACAAACCAAAAAACCAACAAATGAAGAAACCAACAAACCAACAAACCAACAAACCAACAAACCAATAAGCCAACAAAACAAAAAACCAACAAACGAACAAACCAACAAACAAATAAACCAACAAACCGACAAACCAACAAACCAACAAGCCAACAAGCCAACAAACCAACAAACAAATAAACCAACAAACCAACAAACCAACAAACCAACAAACCAACAAACCAACAAGCCAACAAGCCAAGAAACCAACAAACCAACAAACAAACAAACCAACAAACCAACAAGCCAACAAGCCAAAAAGGCAACAAGCCAACAAACGAACAAACCAACAAACAAACAAATCAACAAACCAACAAACCAACAAACCAACAAACCAACAAACCAACAAACCAACAAACCAACAAACCAACAAACCAACAAACAAACAAACCAACAAACCAACAAACCAACAAACCAACAAACCAACAAACCAACAAACCAACAAACCAACAAACCAACAAACCAACAAACCAACAAACCAACAAACAAATAAACCAACAAACCGACAAACCAACAAACCAACAAGCCAACAAGCCAACAAACCAACAAACAAATAAACCAACAAACCAACAAACCAACAAACCAACAAACCAACAAACCAACAAGCCAACAAGCCAAGAAACCAAAAAACCAACAAACCAACAAACCAACATGCCAACAAGCCAACAAGCCAACAAACCAACAGGCCAACAAACGAACAAACCAACAAACAAACAAACCAACAAACCAACAAGCCAACAAGCCAACAAACCAACAAGCCAACAAACCAACAAACAAATAAACCAACAAACCAACAAACCAACAAACCAACAAACCAAAAAGCAAACAAGCCAGCAAACCAAAAAGGCAACAAACCAACAAACCAACAAGCCAACAAACGAACAAACCAACAAACAAACAAACCAACAAACCAACAAGACAACAAGCCAACAAACCAACAAGCCAACAAACCAACAAACAAATAAACCAACAAACCAACAAACCAACAAACCAACAAGCCAACAAACCAACAAACAAATAAACCAACAAACCAACAAACCAACAACCCAACAAACCAACAAACCAACAAGCAAACAAGCCAACAAACCAACAAGGCAACAAGCCAACAAACCAACAGGCCAACAAACGAACAAACCAACAAACAAACAAGCCAACAAGCCAACAAACCAACAAGCCAACAAACCAACAAACAAATAAACCAACAAACCAACAAACCAACAAACCAACAAACCAACAACCCAACAAACCAACAAACCAACAAGCCAACAAGCCAACAAGGCAACAAGCCAACAAACTAACAAGCCAACAAACGAACAAACCAACAAACAAACAAACCAACAAACCAACAAACCAACAAACCAACAAACCAACAAACTAACAAACCAACAAACCAACAAACAAACAAACCAACAAACCAACAAATCAACAAACCAACAAGCTAATAAGCCAACAAACCAACAAGCCAACAAACCAACAAACCAACAAACCAACAAACCAACAAACCAACAAACCAACAAATCAACAAGCCAACAAACGAACAAACGAACAAACCAACAAACCAATAAACAAACAAGCCTACAAACCAAAAACCAACAAACCAACAAACCAACAAACCAACAAACCAACAAACCAACAAACCAACAAACCAACAAACCAACAAACCAACAAACCAACAAACCAACAAACCAACAAACCAACAAACCAACAAACCAACAAGCCAACAAGCCAACAAGGCAACAAGCCAACAAACGAACAAACCAACAAACAAACAAACCAACAAACCAACAAACCAACAAACCAACAAACCAACAAACCAACAAACCAACAAACAAACAAACCAACAAACCAACAAACCAACAAACCAACAAGCCAACAAACCAACAAACAAACAACCCTACAAACAAAAAACCAACAAACCAACAAACCAACAAACCAAAAAACCAACAAACCAACAAACCAACATGCCAACAAGCCAACAAGCCAACAAACCAACAGACCAACAAACGAACAAACCAACAAACAAACAAACCAACAAACCAACAAGCCAACAAGCCAACAAACCAACAAGCCAACAAACCAACAAACAAATAAACCAACAAACCAACAAACCAACAAACCAAAAAGCAAACAAGCCAGCAAACCAACAAGGCAACAAGCCAACAAACCAACAAGCCAACAAACGAACAAACCAACAAAGAAACAAACCAACAAACCAACAAGCCAACAAGCCAACAAACCAACAAGCCAACAAACCAACAAACAAATAAACCAACAAACCAACAAACCAACAAACCAACAAATCAACAAGCCAACAAACCAACAAACAAATAAACCAACAAACCAACAAACCAACAAACCAACAACCCAACAAACCAACAAACCAACAAGCAAACAAGCCAACAAACCAACAAGGCAACAAGCCAACAAACCAACAGGCCAACAAACGAACAAACCAACAAACAAACAAACCAACAAACCAACAAGCCAACAAGCCAACAAACCAACAAGCCAACAAACCAACAAACAAATAAACCAACAAACCAACAAACCAACAAACCAACAAACCAACAACCCAACAAACCAACAAAGCAACAAGCCAACAAGCCAACAAGTCAACAAGCCAACAAACTAACAAGCCAACAAACGAACAAACCAACAAACAAACAAACCAACAAACCAACAAACCAACAAACCAACAAACTAACAAACCAACAAACCAACAAACAAACAAACCAACAAACCAACAAATCAACAAACCAACAAGCTAATAAGCCAACAAACCAACAAGCCAACAAACCAACAAACCAACAAACCAACAAACCAACAAATCAACAAGCCAACAAACGAACAAACGAACAACCAAACCAACAAACCAACAAAAAACACAACAACAAACCAACAAGCCAACAAACCAACAACCAAAAAGCCAACAAACGAACAAACAAATAAACCAACAAACCAACAAACCAACAAACCAACAAACCAACAAACCAACAAACGAACAAACAAATAAACCAACAAACCAACAAACCAACAAACCAACAAACCAAAAAACCAACAAACCAACAGACCAACAAACCAACAAACCAACAAACCAAGAAACCAACATGCCAACAAGCCAACAAGCCAACAAACCAACAAGCCAACAAACGAACAAACCAACAAGCCAGCAAACGAACAAACCAACAAACAAACAAACCAATAAACCAACACACCAACAAACCAACAAACCAACAAACCAACAAACCAACAAACCAACAACTAACAAGCCAACAAGCCAACAAACCAACAAGCCAACAAACCAACAAACCAACAAACCAACAAACCAACAAACCAACCAACCAACAAACCAACAAACCAACAAACCAACAAGCCAACAAATCAACAAGCCAACAAACCAAAAAACCAACAAACCAACAAGCCAACAAACCAAAAAACCAACAAACCAACAAATCAAAAAACCAACAAACCAACAAACGAACAAACCAACAAACCAACAAACCAACAAACGAACAAACCAACAAACCAACAAACCAACAAACCAACAAACCAACAAACCAACAAACCAACAAACCAACAAACCAACAAGCCAACAAGCCAACAAACCAACAAACCAACAAACCAAGAAACCAAGAAACCAACATGCCAACAAGCCAACAAGCCAACAAACCAACAAGCCATCAAACGAACAACCCAACAAACAAACAAACCAACAAAGCAACAAACTAACAAACCATCAAACCAACAAACAAACAAACCAACAAACCAACAAAAACTAACAAACAAATATTCCAACAAACCAACAAACCAACAAACCAACAAACCAACAAACCAACAAACCAACAAACCAACAAACCAACAAACCAACAACTAACAAGCCGACAAGCCAACAAACCAACAGGCCAACAAACCAACAAACCAACAAACCAACAAACCAACAAACCAACCAACCAACAAACCAACAAACCAACAAGCCAACAAACCAAAAAGCCAACAAACCGAAAAACCAACAAACCAACAAGCCAACAAACCAAAAAACCAACAAACCAACAAATCAAAAACTCAACATACGAACAAACCAACAAACCAACAAACCAACAAACCAACAAACCAACAAACCAACAAGCCAACAAGCCAACAAGCCAACAAACCAACAAACCGACAAACCAACAAACCAACAAGCCAACAAGCCAACAAACCTACAAACAAATAAACCAACAAACCAACAAACCAACAAACCAACAAACCAACAAGCCAACAAACCAACAAACCAACAAACAAACAAACCAACAACCCAACAAGCCAACAAGCCAACAAGGCAACAAGCCAACAAACGAACAAACCAACAAACAAACAAACCAACAAACCAACAAACCAACAAACCAACAAACCAACAAACCAACAAACCAACAAACCAACAAACCAACAAACAAACAAACCAACAAACCAACAAACCAACAAAGCAACAAGCCAACAAACAAACAAGCCTACAAACCAAAAACCAACAAACCAACAAACCAAAAAACCAACAAACCAACAAACCAACATGCCAACAAGCCAACAAGCCAACAAACCAACAGGCCAACAAACGAACAAACCAACAAACCAACAAACCAACAAACCAACAAACCAACAAACCAACAAACCAACAAACCAACAAACCAAGAAACCAACATGCCAACAAGCCAACAAACCAACAAGCCAAAAATCGAACAAACCAACAAGCCAACAAACGAACAAACCAACAAACAAACAATCCGACAAACCAACAAATCAACAAACCAACAAACCAACAAACCAACAAACCAACAAACCAACAAACCAACAAACCAACAAACCAACAAACCAACAAACCAACAACTAACAAGCCGACAAGCCAACAAACCAACAGGCCAACAAACCAACAAACCAACAAACCAACAAACCAACAAACCAACAAACCAACCAACCAACAAACCAACAAACCAACAAATCAAAAACCCAACAAATGAACAAACCAACAAACCAACAAACCAACAAACCAACAAACCAACAAACCAAAAAACCAACAAACCAACAACCCAACAAACCAACAAACCAACAACTAACAAGCCGACAAGCCAACAAACCAACAGGCCAACAAACCAACAAACCAACAAACCAACAATCCAACAAACCAACAAGCCAACAAACCAAAAAACCAACAAACCAACAAATCAAAAACCCAACAAATGAACAAACCAACAAACCAACAAACCAACAAACCAACAAACCAACAAACCAACAAACCAACAAACCAACAAACCAAAAAACCAAAAAACCAACAAACCAACAAACCAACAAGCCAACAAACCAAAAAACCAACAAACCAACAAACCAACAAACCAAAAAACCAACAAATGAAGAAACCAACAAACCAACAAACCAACAAACCAACAAACCAATAAGCCAACAAAACAAAAAACCAACAAACGAACAAACCAACAAACAAATAAACCAACAAACCGACAAACCAACAAACCAACAAGCCAACAAGGCAACAAACCAACAAACAAATAAACCAACAAACCAATAAACCAACAAACCAACAAACCAACAAACCAACAAGCCAACAAGCCAAGAAACCAACAAACCAACAAACAAACAAACCAACAAACCAACAAGCCAACAAGCCAACAAGGCAACAAGCCAACAAACGAACAAACCAACAAACAAACAAATCAACAAACCAACAAACCAACAAACCAACAAACCAACAAACCAACAAACCAAAAACCAACAAACCAACAAACCAACAAACCAAAAAACCAACAAACTGACAAACCAACATGCCAACAAGCCAACAAACCAACAAACCAACAGGCCAACAAACGAACAAACCAACAAACAAACAACCCAACAAACCAACAAGCCAACAAGCCAACAAACCAACAAGCCAACAAACCAACAAACAAATAAACCAACAAACCAACAAACCAACAAACCAACAAACCAAAAAGCAAACAAGCCAGCAAACCAACAAGGCAACAAGCCAACAAACCAACAAGCCAACAAACGAACAAACCAACAAACAAACAAACCAACAAACCAGCAAGCCAACAAGCCAACAAACCAAAAAGCCCACAAACCAACAAACAAATAAACCAACAAACCAACAAACCAACAAACCAACAAACCAACAAACCAACAAACCAACAAGCCAACAAACCAACAAACAAATAAACCAACAAACCAACAAACCAACAAACCAACAACCCAACAAACCAACAAACCAACAAGCAAACAAGCCAACAAACCAACAAGGCAACAAGCCAACAAATCAACAGGCCAACAAACGAACAAAACAACAAACAAACAAACCAACAAACCAACAAGCCAACAAGCCAACAAACCAACAAGCCAACAAACCAACAAACAAATAAACCAACAAACCAACAAACCAACAAACCAACAAACCAACAACCCAACAAACCAACAAACCAACAAGCCAAAAAGCCAACAAGGCAACAAACCAACAAACTAACAAGCCAACAAACGAACAAACCAACAAACAAACAAACCAACAAACCAACAAACCAACAAACCAACAAACTAACAAACCAACAAACCAACAAACAAACAAACCAGCAAACCAACAAATCAACAAACCAACAAGCTAATAAGCCAACAAACCAACAAGCCAACAAACCAACAAACCAACAAACCAAAAAACCAACAAATCAACAAGCCAACAAACGAACAAACGAACAAACCAACAAACCAACAAACAAAAAAGCCTACAAACCAAAAACCAACAAACCAACAAACCAACAAACCAACAAACCAACAAACCAACAAACCAACAAACCAACAAACCAACAAACCAACAAACCAACAAACCAACAAACCAACAAACCAACAAACCAACAAACCAACAAACCAACAAACCAACAAACCAACAAACCAACAAGCCAACAAGCCAACAAGGCAACAAGCCAACAAACGAACAAACCAACAAACAAACAAACCAACAAACCAACAAACCAACAAACCAACAAACCAACAAACCAACAAACCAACAAACCAACAAACCAACAAACAAACAAACCAACAAACCAACAAACCAACAAACCAACAAACCAACAAACAAACAACCCTACAAACCAAAAACCAACAAACCAACAAACCAACAAACCAAAAAACCAACAAACCAACAAACCAAAATGCCAACAAGCCAACAAGCCAACAAACCAACAGACCAACAAACGAACAAACCAACAAACAAACAAACCAACAAACCAACAAGCCAACAAGCCAACAAACCAACAAGCCAACAAACCAACAAACAAATAAACCAACAAACCAACAAACCAACAAACCAAAAAGCAAACAAGCCAGCAAACCAACAAGGCAACAAGCCAACAAACCAACAAGCCAACAAACGAACAAACCAACAAACAAACAAACCAACAAACCAACAAGCCAACAAGCCAACAAACCAACAAGCCAACAAACCAACAAACAAATAAACCAACAAACCAACAAACCAACAAACCAACAAGGCAACAAGCCAACAAACCAACAAGCCAACAAACGAACAAACCAACAAACAAACAAACCAACAAACCAGCAAGCCAACAAGCCAACAAACCAAAAAGCCCACAAACCAACAAACAAATAAACCAACAAACCAATAAACCAACAAACCAACAAACCAACAAGCCAACAAACCAACAAACAAATAAACCAACAAACCAACAAACCAACAAACCAACAACCCAACAAACCAACAAACCAACAAGCAAACAAGCCAACAAACCAACAAGGCAACAAGCCAACAAACCAACAGGCCAACAAACGAACAAAACAACAAACAAACAAACCAACAAACCAACAAGCCAACAAGCCAACAAACCAACAAGCCAACAAACCAACAAACAAATAAACCAACAAACCAACAAACCAACAAACCAACAAACCAACAACCCAACAAACCAACAAACCAACAAGCCAAAAAGCCAACAAGGCAACAAACCAACAAACTAACAAGCCAACAAACGAACAAACCAACAAACAAACAAACCAACAAACCAACAAACCAACAAACCAACAAACTAACAAACCAACAAACCAACAAACAAACAAACCAGCAAACCAACAAATCAACAAACCAACAAGCTAATAAGCCAACAAACCAACAAGCCAACAAACCAACAAACCAACAAACCAAAAAACCAACAAATCAACAAGCCAACAAACGAACAAACGAACAAACCAACAAACCAACAAACAAAAAAGCCTACAAACCAAAAACCAACAAACCAACAAACCAACAAACCAACAAACCAACAAACCAACAAACCAACAAACCAACAAACCAACAAACCAACAAACCAACAAACCAACAAACCAACAAACCAACAAACCAACAAACCAACAAACCAACAAACCAACAAACCAACAAACCAACAAACCAACAAGCCAACAAGCCAACAAGGCAACAAGCCAACAAACGAACAAACCAACAAACAAACAAACCAACAAACCAACAAACCAACAAACCAACAAACCAACAAACCAACAAACCAACAAACCAACAAACCAACAAACAAACAAACCAACAAACCAACAAACCAACAAACCAACAAGCCAACAAACCAACAAACAAACAACCCTACAAACCAAAAACCAACAAACCAACAAACCAACAAACCAAAAAACCAACAAACCAACAAACCAAAATGCCAACAAGCCAACAAGCCAACAAACCAACAGACCAACAAACGAACAAACCAACAAACAAACAAACCAACAAACCAACAAGCCAACAAGCCAACAAACCAACAAGCCAACAAACCAACAAACAAATAAACCAACAAACCAACAAACCAACAAACCAAAAAGCAAACAAGCCAGCAAACCAACAAGGCAACAAGCCAACAAACCAACAAGCCAACAAACGAACAAACCAACAAACAAACAAACCAACAAACCAACAAGCCAACAAGCCAACAAACCAACAAGCCAACAAACCAACAAACAAATAAACCAACAAACCAACAAACCAACAAACCAACAAGCCAACAAACCAACAAACAAACAAACCAACAAACCAACAAACCAACAGACCAACAACCCAACAAACCAACAAACCAACAAGCAAACAAGCCAACAAACCAACAAGGCAACAAGCCAACAAACCAATAGGCCAACAAACGAACAAACCAACAAACAAACAAACCAACAAACCAACAAGCCAACAAGCCAACAAACCAACAAGCCAACAAACCAACAAACAAATAAACCAACAAACCAACAAACCAACAAACCAACAAACCAACAACCCAACAAACCAACAACCCAACAAACCAACAAACCAAAAAGCCAACAAGCCAACAAGTCAACAAGCCAACAAACTAACAAGCCAACAAACGAACAAACCAACAAACAAACAAACCAATAAACCAACAAACCAACAAACCAACAAACCAACAAACTAACAAACCAACAAACCAACAAACAAACAAACCAACAAACCAACAAATCAACAAACCAACAAGCTAATAAGCCAACAAACCAACAAGCCAACAAACCAACAAACCAACAAACCAACAAACCAACAAATCAACAAGCCAACAAACGAACAAACGAACAACCAAACCAACAAACCAACAAAAACCAAAACAACAAACCAACAAGCCAACAAACCAACAAACCAAAAAGCCAACAAACGAACAAACAAATAAACCAACAAACCAACAAACCAACAAACCAACAAACCAACAAACCAACAAACGAACAAACAAATAAACCAACAAACCAACAAACCAACAAACCAACAAACCAACAAACCAACAGACGAACAAACCAACAAACCAACAAACCAAGAAACCAACATGCCAACAAGCCAACAAACCAACAAGCCAACAAACGAACAAACCAACAAGCCAGCAAACGAACAAACCAACAAACAAACAAACCAACAAACCAACACACCAACAAACCAACAAACCAACAAACCAACAAACCAACAATCCAACAACTAACAAGCCAACAAGCCAACAAACCAACAAGCCAACAAACCAACAAACCAACAAACCAACAAACCAACAAACCAACCAACCAACAAACCAACAAACCAACAAGCCAACAAATCAACAAGCCAACAAACCAAAAACCAACAAACCAACAAGCCAACAAACCAAAAAACCAACAAACCAACAAATCAAAAAACCAACAAACCAACAAACGAACAAACCAACAAACCAACAAACCAACAAACCAACAAACCAACAAACCAACAAACCAACAAACCAACAAACCAACAAACCAACAAACCAACAAACCAACAAACCAACAAACCAACAAGCCAACAAGCCAACAAACCAAAAAACCAACAAACCAACAAACCAACAAACCAAAAAACCAACAAATGAAGAAACCAACAAACCAACAAACCAACAAACAAACAAACCAACAAACCAATAAGCCCACAAAACAAAAAACCAACAAACGAACAAACCAACAAACCAAAAAACCAACAAACTGACAAACCAACATGCCAACAAGCCAACAAACCAACAAACCAACAGGCCAACAAACGAACAAACCAACAAACAAACAACCCAACAAACCAACAAGCCAACAAGCCAACAAACCAACAAGCCAACAAACCAACAAACAAATAAACCAACAAACCAACAAACCAACAAACCAACAAACCAAAAAGCAAACAAGCCAGCAAACCAACAAGGCAACAAGCCAACAAACCAACAAGCCAACAAACGAACAAACCAACAAACAAACAAACCAACAAACCAGTAAGCCAACAAGCCAACAAACCAAAAAGCCCACAAACCAACAAACAAATAAACCAACAAACCAACAAACCAACAAACCAACAAACCAACAAGCCAACAAACCAACAAACAAATAAACCAACAAACCAACAAACCAACAAACCAACAACCCAACAAACCAACAAACCAACAAGCAAACAAGCCAACAAACCAACAAGGCAACAAGCCAACAAACCAACAGGCCAACAAACGAACAAAACAACAACCAAACAAACCAACAAACCAACAAGCCAACAAGCCAACAAACCAACAAGCCAACAAACCAACAAACAAATAAACCAACAAACCAACAAACCAACAAACCAACAAACCAACAACCCAACAAACCAACAAACCAACAAGCCAAAAAGCCAACAAGGCAACAAACCAACAAACTAACAAGCCAACAAACGAACAAACCAACAAACAAACAAACCAACAAACCAACAAACCAACAAACCAACAAACTAACAAACCAACAAACCAAAAAACAAACAAACCAGCAAACCAACAAATCAACAAACCATTAAGCTAATAAGCCAACAAACCAACAAGCCAACAAACCAACAAACCAACAAACCAAAAAACCAACAAATCAACAAGCCAACAAACGAACAAACGAACAAACCAACAAACCAACAAACAAAAAAGCCTACAAACAAAAAACCAACAAACCAACAAACCAACAAACCAACAAACCAACAAACCAACAAACCAACAAACCAACAAACCAACAAACCAACAAACCAACAAACCAACAAACCAACAAACCAACAAACCAACAAACCAATAAACCAACAAACCAACAAACCAACAAACCAACAAACCAACAAGCCAACAAGCCAACAAGGCAACAAGCCAACAAACGAACAAACCAACAAACAAACAAACCAACAAACCAACAAACCAACAAACCAACAAACCAACAGACCAACAAACCAACAAACCAACAAACCAACAAACAAACAAACCAACAAACCAACAAACCAACAAACCAACAAGCCAACAAACCAACAAACAAACAACCCTACAAACCAAAAACCAACAAACCAACAAACCAACAAACCAAAAAACCAACAAACCAACAAACCAAAATGCCAACAAGCAAACAAGCCAACAAACCAACAGACCAACAAACGAACAAACCAACAAACAAACAAACCAACAAACCAACAAGCCAACAAGCCAACAAACCAACAAGCCAACAAACCAACAAACAAATAAACCAACAAACCAACAAACCAACAAACCAAAAAGCAAACAAGCCAGCAAACCAACAAGGCAACAAGCCAACAAACCAACAAGCCAACAAACGAACAAACCAACAAACAAACAAACCAACAAACCAACAAGCCAACAAGCCAACAAACCAACAAGCCAACAAACCAACAAACAAATAAACCAACAAATCAACAAACCAACAAACCAACAAGCCAACAAACCAACAAACAAACAAACCAACAAACCAACAAACCAACAGACCAACAACCCAACAAACCAACAAACCAACAAGCAAACAAGCCAACAAACCAACAAGGCAACAAGCCAACAAACCAATAGGCCAACAAACGAACATACCAACAAACAAACAAACCAACAAACCAACAAGCCAACAAGCCAACAAACCAACAAGCCAACAAACCAACAAACAAATAAACCAACAAACCAACAAACCAACAAACCAACAAACCAACAACCCAACAAACCAACAACCCAACAAACCAACAAACCAAAAAGCCAACAAGCCAACAAGTCAACAAGCCAACAAACTAACAAGCCAACAAACGAACAAACCAACAAACAAACAAACCAATAAACCAACAAACCAACAAACCAACAAACTAACAAACCAACAAACCAACAAACAAACAAACCAACAAACCAACAAATCAACAAACCAACAAGCTAATAAGCCAACAAACCAACAAGCCAACAAACCAACAAACCAACAAACCAACAAATCAACAAGCCAACAAACGAACAAACGAACAACCAAACCAACAAACCAACAAAAACCAAAACAACAAACCAACAAGCCAACAAACCAACAAACCAAAAAGCCAACAAACGAACAAACAAATAAACCAACAAACCAACAAACCAACAAATCAACAAACCAACAAACCAACAAACGAACAAACAAATAAACCAACAAACCAACAAACCAACAAACCAACAAACCAACAAACCAACAAACCAACAAACCAACAGACGAACAAACCAACAAACCAACAAACCAAGAAACCAACATGCCAACAAGCCAACAAACCAACAAGCCAACAAACGAACAAACCAACAAGCCAGCAAACGAACAAACCAACAAACAAACAAACCAACAAACCAACACACCAACAAACCAACAAACCAACAAACCAACAAACCAACAATCCAAAAACTAACAAGCCAACAAGCCAACAAACCAACAAGCCAACAAACCAACAAACCAACAAACCAACAAACCAACAAACCAACCAACCAACAAACCAACAAACCAACAAGCCAACAAATCAACAAGCCAATAAACCAAAAAACCAACAAACCAACAAGCCAACAAACCAAAAAACCAACAAACCAACAAATCAAAAAACCAACAAACCAACAAACGAACAAACCAACAAACCAACAAACCAACAAACCAACAAACCAACAAACCAACAAACCAACAAACCAACAAACCAACAAACCAACAAACCAACAAACCAACAAACCAACAAACCAACAAGCCAACAAGCCAACAAACCAAAAAACCAACAAACCAACAAACCAACAAACCAAAAAACCAACAAATGAAGAAACCAACAAACCAACAAACAAACAAACCAACAAACCAATAAGCCCACAAAACAAAAAACCAACAAACGAACAAACCAACAAACAAATAAACCAACAAACCAACAAACCAACAAACCAACAAAACAACAAACCAACAAGCAAACAAGCCAACAAGCCAACAAACCAACAAACCGACAAACCAACAAACCAACAAGCCAACAAGCCAACAAACCAACAAACAAATAAACCAACAAACCAACAAACCAACAAACCAACAAACCAACAAACCAACAAGCCAATAAGCCAATAAACCAACAAACCAACAAACAAACAAACCAACAAACCAACAAACCAACAAACCAACAAACCAACAAACCAACAAACCAACAAACCAACAAACCAACAAACCAACAAACCAACAAACCAACAAACCAACAAACCAACAAACAAACAAACCAACAAACCAACAAACCAACAAACCAACAAGCCAACAAACCAACAAACAAACAAGCCTACAAACCAAAAACCAACAAACCAACAAACCAACAAACCAACAAATCAACAAACCAACAAACCAACAAACCAACAAACCAACATGCCAACAAGCCAACAAGCCAACAAACCAACAGCCCAACAAACGAACAAACCAACAAACAAACAAACCAACAAATCAACAAGCCAACAAGCCAACAAACCAACAAGCCAACAAACCAACAAGCAAATAAACCAACAAACCAACAAACCAACAAACCAACAAGCAAACAAGCCAACAAACCAACAAGGCAACAAACCAACAAACCAACAAGCCAACAAACGAACAAACCAACAAACAAACAAACCAACAAACCAACAAGCCAACAAGCCAACAAACTAACAAGCCAACAAACCAACAAACAAATAAACCAACAAACCAACAAACCAACAAACCAACAAACCAACAACCCAACAAACCAACAAACCAACAAGCAAACAAGCCAACAAACCAACAAGGCAACAAGCCAACAAACCAACAGGCCAACAAACGAACAAACCAACAAACAAACAATCCAACAAACCAACAGACCAACAAGCCAACAAACCAACAAGCCAACAAACGAACAAACCAACAAACAAACAAACCAACAAACCAACAAACCAACAAACCAACAGAAAAACAAACCAACAAACCAACAAACCAACAAACAAACAAACCAACAAACCAACAACTCAACAAACCAACAAACCAACAAGCCAACAAGCCAACAAACCAACAAGCCAACAAACCAACAAACCAACAAACCAACAAACCAACAAACCAACAAACCAACAAACCAACAAACAAACAAGCCTACAAACCAAAAACCAACAAACCAACAAACCAACAAACCAACAAACCAACAAACCAACAAACCAACAAGCCAACAAGCCAACAAACCAGAAAACCAACAAACCAACAAACCAACAAACCAAAAAACCAACAAATGAAGAAACCAACAAACCAACAAACCAACAACCCAACAAACCAACAAACCAAAAAGCCAACAAGCCAACAAGTCAACAAGCCAACAAACTAACAAGCCAACAAACGAACAAACCAATAAACCAACAAACCAACAAACCAACAAGCTAATAAGCCAACAAACCAACAAGCCAACAAACCAACAAACCAACAAACCAACAAACCAACAAATCAACAAGCCAACAAACGAACAAACGAACAACCAAACCAACAAACCAACAAAAACCAAAACAACAAACCAACAAGCCAACAAACCAACAAACCAAAAAGCCAACAAACGAACAAACAAATAAACCAACAAACCAACAAACCAACAAACCAACAAACCAACAAACCAACAAACGAACAAACAAATAAACCAACAAACCAACAAACCAACAAACCAACAAACCAACAAACCAACAAACCAACAGACCAACAAACCAACAAACCAACAAACCAAGAAACCAACATGCCAACAAGCCAACAAACCAACAAGCCAACAAACGAACAAACCAACAAGCCAGCAAACGAACAAACCAACAAACAAACAAACCAACAAACCAACACACCAACAAACCAACAAACCAACAAACCAACAAACCAACAATCCAACAACTAACAAGCCAACAAGCCAACAAACCAACAAGCCAACAAACCAACAAACCAACAAACCAACAAACCAACAAACCAACCAACCAACAAACCAACAAACCAACAAGCCAACAAATCAACAAGCCAACAAACCAAAAAACCAACAAACCAACAAGCCAACAAACCAAAAAACCAACAAACCAACAAATCAAAAAACCAACAAACCAACAAACGAACAAACCAACAAACCAACAAACCAACAAACCAACAAACCAACAAACCAACAAACCAACAAACCAACAAACCAACAAACCAACAAACCAACAAACCAACAAACCAACAAGCCAACAAGCCAACAAACCAACAACCCAACAAACCAACAAACCAACAAACCAACAAACCAACAAACCAACAAACCAACAAACCAACAAGCCAACAAGCCAACAAGCCAACAAACCAAAAAACCAACAAACCAACAAACCAACAAACCAAAAAACCAACAAATGAAGAAACCAACAAACCAACAAACCAACAAACAAACAAACCAACAAACCAATAAGCCCACAAAACAAAAAACCAACAAACGAACAAACCAACAAACAAATAAACCAACAAACCAACAAACCAAAAAACCAACAAAACAACAAACCAACAAGCAAACAAGCCAACAAGCCAACAAACCAACAAACCGACAAACCAACAAACCAACAAGCCAACAAGCCAACAAACCAACAAACAAATAAACCAACAAACCAACAAACCAACAAACCAACAAACCAACAAACCAACAAGCCAATAAGCCAATAAACCAACAAACCAACAAACAAACAAACCAACAAACCAACAAACCAACAAACCAACAAACCAACAAACCAACAAACCAACAAACCAACAAACCAACAAACCAACAAACCAACAAACAAACAAACCAACAAACCAACAAGCCAACAAGCCAACAAACCAAAAAACCAACAAACCAACAAACCAACAAACCAAAAAACCAACAAATGAAGAAACCAACAAACCAACAAACCAACAAACAAACAAACCAACAAACCAATAAGCCCACAAAACAAAAAACCAACAAACGAACAAACCAACAAACAAATAAACCAACAAACCAACAAACCAACAAACCAACAAAACAACAAACCAACAAGCAAACAAGCCAACAAGCCAACAAACCAACAAACCGACAAACCAACAAACCAACAAGCCAACAAGCCAACAAACCAACAAACAAATAAACCAACAAACCAACAAACCAACAAACCAACAAACCAACAAACCAACAAGCCAATAAGCCAATAAACCAACAAACCAACAAACAAACAAACCAACAAACCAACAAACCAACAAACCAACAAACCAACAAACCAACAAACCAACAAACCAACAAACCAACAAACCAACAAACCAACAAACAAACAAACCAACAAACCAACAAACCAACAAACCAACAAGCCAACAAACCAACAAACAAACAAGCCTACAAACCAAAAACCAACAAACCAACAAACCAACAAACCAACAAATCAACAAACCAACAAACCAACAAACCAACAAACCAACATGCCAACAAGCCAACAAGCCAACAAACCAACAGCCCAACAAACGAACAAACCAACAAACAAACAAACCAACAAATCAACAAGCCAACAAGCCAACAAACCAACAAGCCAACAAACCAACAAGCAAATAAACCAACAAACCAACAAACCAACAAACCAACAAGCAAACAAGCCAACAAACCAACAAGGCAAGAAACCAACAAACCAACAAGCCAACAAACGAACAAACCAACAAACAAACAAACCAACAAACCAACAAGCCAACAAGCCAACAAACTAACAAGCCAACAAACCAACAAACAAATAAACCAACAAACCAACAAACCAACAAACCAACAAACCAACAAACCAACAACCCAACAAACCAACAAACCAACAAGCAAACAAGCCGACAAACCAACAAGGCAACAAGCCAACAAACCAACAGGCCAACAAACGAACAAACCAACAAACAAACAATCCAACAAACCAACAAACCAACAAGCCAACAAACCAACAAGCCAACAAACGAACAAACCAAGAAACAAACAAACCAACAAACCAACAAACCAACAAACCAACAGAAAAACAAACCAACAAACCAACAAACCAACAAACAAACAAATCAACAAACCAACAAATCAACAAACCAACAAACCAACAAGCCAACAAGCCAACAAACCAACAAGCCAACAAACCAACAAACCAACAAACCAACAAACCAACAAACCAACAAACCAACAAACCAACAAACAAACAAGCCTACAAACCAAAAACCAACAAACCAACAAACCAACAAACCAACAAACCAACAAACCAACAAACCAACAAGCCAACAAGCCAACAAACCAAAAAACCAACAAACAAACAAACCAACAAACCAAAAAACCAACAAATGAAGAAACCAACAAACCAACAAACCAACAACCCAACAAACCAACAAACCAAAAAGCCAACAAGCCAACAAGTCAACAAGCCAACAAACTAACAAGCCAACAAACGAACAAACCAACAAACAAACAAACCAATAAACCAACAAACCAACAAACCAACAAACTAACAAACCAACAAACCAACAAACAAACAAACCAACAAACCAACAAATCAACAAACCAACAAGCTAATAAGCCAACAAACCAACAAGCCAACAAACCAACAAACCAACAAACCAACAAACCAACAAATCAACAAGCCAACAAACGAACAACCAAACCAACAAACCAACAAAAACCAAAACAACAAACCAACAAACCAACAAGCCAACAAACCAACAAACCAAAAAGCCAACAAACGAACAAACAAATAAATTAACAAACCAACAAACCAACAAACCAACAAACCAACAAACCAACAAACGAACAAACAAATAAACCAACAAACCAACAAACCAACAAATCAACAAACCAACAAACCAACAAACCAACAGACCAACAAACCAACAAACCAACAAACCAAGAAACCAACATGCCAACAAGCCAACAAACCAACAAGCCAACAAACGAACAAACCAACAAGCCAGCAAACGAACAAACCAACAAACAAACAAACCAACAAACCAACACACCAACAAACCAACAAACCAACAAACCAACAAACCAACAATCCAACAACTAACAAGCCAAAAAGCCAACAAACCAATAAGCCAACACACCAACAAACCACCAAACCAACAAACCAACAAACCAACCAACCAACAAACCAACAAACCAACAAGCCAACAAATCAACAAGCCAACAAACCAAAAAACCAACAAACCAACAAGCCAACAAACCAAAAAACGAACAAACCAACAAATCAAAAAACCAACAAACCAACAAACGAACAAACCAACAAACCAACAAACCAACAAACCAACAAACCAACAAACCAACAAACCAATAAACCAACAAACCAACAAACCAACAAACCAACAAACCAACAAACCAACAAACCAACAAGCCAACAAGCCAACAAACCAAAAAACCAACAAACCAACAAACCAACAAACCAAAAAACCAACAAATGAAGAAACCAACAAACCAACAAACCAACAAACAAACAAACCAACAAACCAATAAGCCCACAAAACAAAAAACCAACAAACGAACAAACCAACAAACAAATAAACCAACAAACCAACAAACCAACAAACCAACAAACCAACAAAACAACAAACCAACAAGCAAACAAGCCAACAAGCCAACAAACCAACAAACCGACAAACCAACAAACCAACAAGCCAACAAGCCAACAAACCAACAGACAAATAAACCAACAAACCAACAAACCAACAAACCAACAAACCAACAAACCAACAAGCCAATAAGCCAATAAACCAACAAACCAACAAACAAACAAACCAACAAACCAACAAACCAACAAACCAACAAACCAACAAACCAACAAACCAACAAACCAACAAACCAACAAACCAACAAACCAACAAACCAACAAACCAACAAACCAACAAACCAACAAACCAACAAACAAACAAACCAACAAACCAACAAACCAACAAACCAACAAGCCAACAAACCAACAAACAAACAAGCCTACAAACCAAAAACCAACAAACCAACAAACCAACAAACCAACAAATCAACAAACCAACAAACCAACAAACCAACAAACCAACATGCCAACAAGCCAACAAGCCAACAAACCAACAGCCCAACAAACGAACAAACCAACAAACAAACAAATCAACAAATCAACAAGCCAACAAGCCAACAAACCAGAAGCCAACAAACCAACAAGCAAATAAACCAACAAACCAACAAACCAACAAACCAACAAGCAAACAAGCCAACAAACCAACAAGGCAACAAACCAACAAACCAACAAGCCAACAAACGAACAAACCAACAAACAAACAAACCAACAAACCAACAAGCCAACAAGCCAACAAACTAACAAGCCAACAAACCAACAAACAAATAAACCAACAAACCAACAAACCAACAAACCAACAAACCAACAACCCAACAAACCAACAAACCAACAAGCAAACAAGCAAACAAACCAACAAGGCAACAAGCCAACAAACCAACAGGCCAACAAACGAACAAACCAACAAACAAACAATCCAACAAACCAACAAACCAACAAGCCAACAAACCAACAAGCCAACAAACGAACAAACCAACAAACAAACAAACCAACAAACCAACAAACCAACAGAAAAACAAACCAACAAACCAACAAACCAACAAACAAACAAACCAACAAACCAACAAATCAACAAACCAACAAACCAACAAGCCAACAAGCCAACAAACCAACAAGCCAACAAACCAACAAACCAACAAACCAACAAACCAACAAACGAACAAACAAATAAACCAACAAACCAACAAACCAACAAACCAACAAACCAACAAACCAACAAACCAACAGACCAACAAACCAACAAACCAACAAACCAAGAAACCAACATGCCAACAAGCCAACAAACCAACAAGCCAACAAACGAACAAACCAACAAGCCAGCAAACGAACAAACCAACAAACAAACAAACCAACAAACCAACACACCAACAAACCAACAAACCAACAAACCAACAAACCAACAATCCAACAACTAACAAGCCAACAAGCCAACAAACCAACAAGCCAACAAACCAACAAACCAACAAACCAACAAACCAACAAACCAACCAACCAACAAACCAACAAACCAACAAGCCAACAAATCAACAAGCCAACAAACCAAAAAACCATTAAACCAACAAGCCAACAAACCAAAAAACCAACAAACCAACAAATCAAAAAACCAACAAACCAACAAACGAACAAACCAACAAACCAACAAACCAACAAACCAACAAACCAACAAACCAACAAACCAACAAACCAACAAACCAACAAACCAACAAACCAACAAGCCAACAAGCCAACAAACCAAAAAACCAACAAACCAACAAACCAACAAACCAAAAAACCAACAAATGAAGAAACCAACAAACCAACAAACCAACAAACAAACAAACCAACAAACCAATAAGCCCACAAAACAAAAAACCAACAAACGAACAAACCAACAAACAAATAAACCAACAAACCAACAAACCAACAAACCAACAAAACAACAAACCAACAAGCAAACAAGCCAACAAGCCAACAAACCAACAAACCGACAAACCAACAAACCAACAAGCCAACAAGCCAACAAACCAACAAACAAATAAACCAACAAACCAACAAACCAACAAACCAACAAACCAACAAACCAACAAGCCAATAAGTCAATAAACCAACAAACCAACAAACAAACAAACCAACAAACCAACAAACCAACAAACCAACAAACCAACAAACCAACAAACCAACAAACCAACAAACCAACAAACCAACAAACCAACAAACCAACAAACAAACAAACCAACAAACCAACAAACCAACAAACCAACAAGCCAACAAACCAAAAACCAACAAACCAACAAACCAACAAACCAACAAATCAACAAACCAACAAACCAACAAACCAACAAACCAACATGCCAACAAGCCAACAAGCCAACAAACCAACAGCCCAACAAACGAACAAACCAACAAACAAACAAACCAACAAATCAACAAGCCAACAAGCCAACAAACCAACAAGCCAACAAACCAACAAGCAAATAAACCAACAAACCAACAAACCAACAAACCAACAAGCAAACAAGCCAACAAACCAACAAGGCAACAAACCAACAAACCAACAAACCAACAAACGAACAAACCAACAAACAAACAAACCAACAAACCAACAAGCCAACAAGCCAACAAACTAACAAGCCAACAAACCAACAAACAAATAAACCAACAAACCAACAAACCAACAAACCAACAAACCAACAAACCAACAACCCAACAAACCAACAAACCAACAAGCAAACAAGCCAACAAACCAACAAGGCAACAAGCCAACAAACCAACAGGCCAACAAACGAACAAACCAACAAACAAACAATCCAACAAACCAACAAACCAACAAGCCAACAAACCAACAAGCCAACAAACGAACAAACCAACAAACAAACAAACCAACAAACCAACAAACCAACAAACCAACAGAAAAACAAACCAACAAACCAACAAACCAACAAACAAACAAACCAACAAACCAACAAATCAACAAACCAACAAACCAACAAGCCAACAAGCCAACAAACCAACAAGCCAACAAACCAACAAACCAACAAACCAACAAACCAACAAACCAACAAACCAACAAACCAACAAACCAACAAACAAACAAGCCTACAAACCAAAAACCAACAAACCAACAAACCAACAAACCAACAAACCAACAAACCAACAAACCAACAAACCAACAAACCAACAAACCAACAAACCAACAAACCAACAAACTAACAAACCAACAAACCAACAAACCAACAAACCAACAAACCAACAAACCAACAAACCAACAAACCAACAAACCAACAAACCAACAAACCAACAAACCAACAAACCAACAAACCAACAAACCAACAAACCAACAAACCAACAAACCAACAAACCAACAAACCAACATGCCAACAAACGAACAAACCAACAAACAAACAAACCAACAAACAAATAAACCAACAAACCAACAAACCAACAAACCAACAAACCAACAAACCAACAAACCAACAAACCAACAAACCAACAAACCAACATGCCAACAAGCCAACAAGCCAACAAAGCAACAAACAAACACACCAACAAAGCAACAAACTAACAAACCAACAAACCAACAAACAAACAAACCAACAAACTAACAAAAACCAACAAACAAATAAACCAACAAACCAACAAACCAACAAACAAACAAACTAACAGACCAACAAACCAATAAGCCAACAAACCAACAAGCCAAAAAACAAACAAACCAACAAACCAACAAACAAACAAACAAACAAGCCTACAAACCAAAAACCAACAAACCAACAAACCAACAAACCAACAAACCAACAAACCAACAAACCAACAAACCAACAAACCAACAAACCAACAAACCAACAAACCAACAAACCAACAAACCAACAAACCAACAAACCAACAAACCAACAAACCAACAAACCAACAAACCAACAAACCAACAAACCAACAAACCAACAAACCAACAAACCAACAAACGAACAAACCAACAAACAAACAAACCAACAAACCAACAAACCAACAAACCAACAAACCAACAAGCCAACAAACCAACAAGCCAACAAACGAACAAACCAACAAACGAACAAACCAACAAACAAACAAACCAACAAACGAACAAACCAACAAGCCAACAAAACAACAAACCAAAAAGCCAACAAACAAACAGACAAATAAACCAACAAACCAACAAATCAACAAACCAGCAAACCAACAAACGAACAAACAAATAAACCAACAAACCAACAAACCAACAAACCAACAAACAAACAGTCCAACAAATCAACAAACCAACAAACCAAGAAACCAACATGCCAACAAGCCAACAAGCCAACAAACCAACAAACCAACAAACGAACAAACCAACAAACAAACAAACCAACAAACGAACAAACCAACAAGCCAACAAACCAACAAACCAAAAAGCAAACAAACCTACAGGCCAACAAACGAACAAACCAACAAACAAACAATTCAACAAACCAACAAGCCAACAAGCCAACAAACCAACAAACCAACAAACCAACAAACCAACAGACAAACAAACCAACAAACCAACAAACCAACAAACAAACAAACCAACAAACCAACAAATCAACAAACCAACAAACCAACAAGCCAACAAGCCAACAAACCAACAAGCCAACAAACCAACAGACAAACAAACCAACAAACCAACAAACCAACAAACAAACAAACCAACAAACCAACAAATCAACAAACCAACAAACCAACAAGCCAACAAACCAACAAACCAACAAACCAACAAACCAACAAACCAACAAACCAACAAACCAACAAACCAACAAACCAACAAGCCAACAAACGAACAAACGAACAAACGAACAAACCAACAAACCAACAAACAAACAAGCCTACAAACCAAAAACCAACAAACCAACAAACCAACAAACCAACAAACCAACAAACCAACAAACCAACAAACCAACAAGCCAACAAACCAACAAACCAACAAACCAACAACCAACAAACCAACAAACCAACAAACCAACATGCCAACAAACGAACAAACCAACAAACAAACAAACCAACAAACCAAGAAACCAACATGCCAACAAGCCAACAAGCCAACAAACCAACAAACCAACAAACGAACAAACCAACAAACAAACAAACCAACAAACGAACAAACCAACAAGCCAACAAACCAACAAGCCAACAAGCCAACAAACCAACAAACCAACAAACGAACAAACCAACAAACAAACAAACCAACAAACGAACAAACCAACAAGCCAACAAACCAACAAACCAAAAAGCAAACAAACCTACAGGCCAACAAACGAACAAACCAACAAACAAACAATTCAACAAACCAACAAGCCAACAAGCCAACAAACCAACAAACCAACAAACCAACAAACCAACAGACAAACAAACCAACAAACCAACAAACCAACAAACAAACAAACCAACAAACCAACAAATCAACAAACCAACAAACCAACAAGCCAACAAGCCAACAAACCAACAAGCCAACAAACCAACAAACCAACAAACCAACAAACCAACAAACCAACAAACCAACAAACCAACAAACCAACAAACCAACAAACCAACAAGCCAACAAACGAACAAACGAACAAACGAACAAACCAACAAACCAACCAACAAACCAACAAACCAACATGCCAACAAACGAACAAACCAACAAACAAACAAACCAACAAACAAATAAACCAACAAACCAACAAACCAACAAACCAACAAACCAACAAACCAACAAACCAACAAACCAAGAAACCAACATGCCAACAAGCCAACAAGCCAACAAACAAACACACCAACAAACCAACAAACCAACAAACCAACAAACCAACAAACCAACAAACCAACAAACCAACAAACCAACAAACCAACAAACCAACAAACCAACAAACCAACAAACCAAGAAACCAACAAACCAACAAACCAACAAACCAACAAACGAACAAACCAACAAACAAACAAACCAACAAACCAACAAACCAACAAACCAACAAGCCAACAAACCAACAAGCCAACAAACGAACAAACCAACAAACGAACAAACCAACAAACAAACAAACCAACAAACGAACAAACCAACAAGCCAACAAACCAACAAACCAAAAAGCCAACAAACGAACAGACAAATAAACCAACAAACCAACAAACCAACAAACCAACAAACGAACAAACAAATAAACCAACAAACCAACAAACCAACAAACCAACAAACCAACAAACCAACAAACAAACAGACCAACAAACCAACAAACCAACAAACCAAGAAACCAACATGCCAACAAGCCAACAAGCCAACAAACCAACAAGCCAACAAACGAACAAACCAACAAGCCAATAAACGAACAAACCAACAAACCAACAAACAAACAAACCAACAAACCAACAAACCAACAAACCAACAAACCAACAAACCAACAAATCAACAAACCAACAAACCAACAAACCAACAACTAACAAGCCAAGAAGCCAACAAATAAACCAACCAACAAACCAACAAACCAATAAGCCAACAAACCAACAAGACAACATACCAAAAAACCAACAAATCAACAAGCCAACAAACCAAAAAACCAACAAACCAACAAATCAAAAAACCAACAAACGAACAAACCAACAAACCAACAAACCAACAAACCAACAAACCAACAATCTAACAAACCAACAAACCAACAAACAAACAAAAACCAACAAACCAACAAACCAACAAACCAACAAACCAACAAACCAACAAACCAACAAACCAACAAACCAACAAACCAACAAACCAACAAGCCAACAAGCCAACAAACGAACCAACCAACAAACTAACAAACCAACAAACCAACAAACCAACAAACCAACAAACCAAAGAACCAACAAACCAACAAACCAACAAACCAACATGCCAAAAGCCAACAAGCCAACAAACCAACAAGCCAACAAACGAACAACACAACAAACAAACAAACCAACAAACCAACAAACCAACAAACCAACAAACAAACAAACCAACAAACCAACAAATCAACAAACCAACAAGCCAAAAAAAGAACAAACCAATAAACCAACATGCCAACAAACGAACAAACCAACAAACAAACAAACCAACAAACCAACAAACGAACAAACCAACAAACCAACAAACCAACAAACCAACAAACCAACAAACCAACAAGCCAACAAACCAACAAACCAACAAGCCAAGAAGCCAATAAACCAAAAAACCAACAAACGAACAAACAAACAAACAAACAAACCAACAAACCAACAAACCAACAAATCAACAAACCAACAAACCAACAACCCAACAAACCAACAAACCAACAAGCCAACAAGCCAACAAACCAAAAAACCAACAAACGAACAAACCAGCAAACAAACAAACCAACAAACCAACGAACCAACAAGCTAATAAACCAACAAGCAAACAAACGAACAAACCAACAAACGAACAAACCAACAAACCAACAAACCAACAAACCAACAAACCAACAAACCAACAAGCCAACAAACCAACAATCTAACAAACCAATAAACCAACAAACAAATAAACCAACAAACCAACAAACCAACAAACCAACAAACCAACAAGCCAACAAACCAACAAACCAACAAGCCAACTAGCCAACAAACCAAAAAACCAACAAACGAATAAACCAACAAACAAACAAAATAACAAACCAACGAACCAACAAGCCAACGAACCAACAAACGAACAAACCAAGAAACCAACAAACCAACAAACCAATAAACCAACAAGCCAACAAACGAACAAACCAACAAACAAACAAACCAACAAACCAACAAACCAACAAACCAACAAACCAACAAACCAACAAGCCAACAAACCAACAAACCAACAAGCCAACAAGCCAACAAACCAAAAAACCAACAAACGAACAAACCAACAAACAAACAAACCAACAAACCAACGAACCAACAAGCCAACAAGCCAACAAGCGAACAAACGAACAAACCAACAAACGAACAAACCAACAAACCAACAAGCCAACAAACCAACAAACCAACAAACCAACAAACTAACAAGCCAACAAGCCAACAAACCAACAAGCCAACAAATGAACAAACGAACAAACCAACAAACCAACAAACCAACAAACCAACAAACCAACAAACCAACACAAAAACAAACCAACAAACCAACAAGCAAACAAACCAACAAACCAACAAGCCAACAAGCCAACAAACCAACAAACCAACAAACGAACAAACCAACAAACAAACAAACCAACAAGCCAACAAACAAACAAACCAACAAACAAATAAACCAATAACCCAACAAACCAACAAACCAACAAACCAACAAGCCAACAAACGAATAAACCAACAAACAAACAAACCAACAAACCAACAAACTAACAAACCAACAAACCAACAAACAAATAAACCAACAAACCAACAAACCAACAGACCAACAAACCAACAAACCAACAAACCAAGAAACCAACATGCCAACAAGCCAACAAGCCAACAAACCAACAAGCCAACAAACGAACAAACCAACAAGCCAGCAAACGAACAAACCAACAAACAAATAAACCAACAAACCAACACACAAAACAAACCAACAAACCAACAAACCAACAAACCAACAAACCAACAAACCAACACCTAACAAGCCAACAAGCCAACAAACCAACAAGCCAACAAACCAACAAACCAAAAAACCAACAAACCAACAAACCAACCAACCAACAAACCAACAAACCAACAAGCCAACAAACCAACAAGCCAACAAACCAAAAAACCAACAAACCAATAAGCCAATAAACCAAAAAACCAACAAACCAACAAATCAAAAAACCAACAAACCAACAAATCAACAAACGAACAAACCAACAAACCAAAAAACCAACAAACCAACAAATCAACAAACCAACAAACTAACAAACCAACAAACCAACAAACCAACAAGCCAACAAACCAAAAAACCAACAAACCAACAAACCAGAAAACCAACAAATGAAGAAACCAACAAACCAACAAACCAACAAACAAACAAGCTAACAAGCCAACAAACCAACAAACCGACAAACCAACAAACCAACAAGCCAACAAGCCAACAAACCAACAAACAAATAAACCAACAAACCAACAAACCAACAAACCAACAAACCAACAAGCCAATAAGCCAACAAACCAACAAACCAACAAACAAACAAACCAACAAACCAACAAACCAACAAACCAACAAACCAACAAACCAACAAACCAACAAACCAACAAGCAAACAAGCCAACAAGCCAACAAACCAAAAAACCGACAAACCAACAAACCAACAAGCCAACAAGCCAACAAACCAACAAACAAATAAACCAACAAACCAACAAACCAACAAACCAACAAACCAACAAGCCAATAAGCCAACAAACCAACAAACCAACAAACAAACAAACCAACAAACCAACAAGCCAACAAGCCAACAAGGCAACAGGCCAACAAACCAACAAGCCAACAAGCGAAAAAAAAACAAACCAACAAACCAACAAACAAACAAACCAATAAACGAACAAACCAACAAACAAACAAACCAACAAACCAACAAACCAACAAACGAACAAACCAACAAACCAACAAACAAACAAACCAACAAACCAACAAACCAACAAACCAACAAGCCAACAAACCAACAAACCAATAAACCAAAAAACCAACAAACGAACAAACCAACAAACAAACAAACCAACAAACCATCGAACCAACAAGCCAACACACCAACAAGCGAACAAACGAACAAACCAACAAACGAACAAACCAATAAACCAACACGCCAACAAACGAACAAACCAACAAACAAACAAACCAACAAACCAACAAACCAACAAACCAACAAACCAACAAATCAACAAACCAACAAACCAACAAGCCAACAAACCAACAAACCAACAAGCCAACAAGCCAACAAACCAAAAAACCAACAAACAAACAAACCAACAAACAAACAAACCAACAAACCAACGAACCAACAAGTTAACAAACCAACAAGCAAACAAACGAACAAACCAACAAACGAACAAACCAACAAACCAACAAACCAACAAACCAACAAACCAACAAACCAACAAACCAACAAACCAACAATCTAACAAACCAACAAACCAACAAACAAATAAACCAACAAACCAACAAACCAACAAACCAACAAACCAACAAGCCAACAAACCAACAAACGACAAGCCAACTAGCCAACAAACCAAAAAACCAACAAACGAACAAACCAACAAACAAACAAACCAACAAACCAACGAACCAACAAGCCAACGAACCAACAAACGAACAAACCAAGAAACCAACAAACCAACAAACCAATAAACCAACAAGCCAACAAACGAACAAACCAACAAACAAACAAACCAACAAACCAACAAACCAACACACCAACAAGCCAACAAACCAAAAAACCAACAAACGAACAAACCAACAAACAAACAAACCAACAAACCAACAAACCAACAAGCCAACAAGCCAACAAGCGAACAAACGAACAAACCAACAAACGAACAACCCAACAAACCAACAAGCCAACAAACCAACAAACCAACAAACCAACAAACTAACAAGCCAACAAGCCAACAAACCAACAAGCCAACAAACCAACAAGCCAACAAGCCAACAAACCAACAAACCAACAAACGAACAAACCAACCAACAAACAAACCAACAAGCCAACAAACCAACAAACCAAAAAACAAATAAACCAATAACACAACAAATTAACAAACCAACAAACCAACAAGCCAACAAACGAACAAACCAACAAACAAACAAACCAACAAACCAACAAACTAACAAACCAACAAACCAACAAACAAATAAACCAACAAACCAACCAACCAACAGACCAACAAACCAACAAACCAACAAACCAAGAAACCAACATGCCAACAAGCCAACAAGCCAACAAACCAACAAGCCAACAAACGAACAAACCAACAAGCCAGCAAACGAACAAACCAACAAACAAACAAACCAACAAACCAACACACCAACAAACCAACAAACCAACAAACCAACAAACCAACAAACCAACAAACCAACAAACCAACAAACCAACAAACCAACAAACCAACAACTAACAAGCCAACAAGCCAACAAACCAACAAGCCAACAAACCAACAAACCAAAAAACTAACAAACCAACAAACCAACCAACCAACAAACCAACAAACCAACAAACCGACAAGCCAACAAACCAAAAAACCAACAAACCAACAAGCCAACAAACCAAAAAACCACCAAACCAACAAATCAAAAATCCAACAAACCAACAAACGAACAAACAAACAAACCAACAAACCAACAAACCAACAAACCAACAAACCAACAAACCAACAAACCAACAAACCAACAAGCCAACAAACCAACAAACAAACAAACCAACAAACCAACAAACTAACAAACCAACAAACCAACAAACAAATAAACCAACAAACCAACCAACCAACAGACCAACAAACCAACAAACCAACAAACCAAGAAACCAACATGCCAACAAGCCAACAAGCCAACAAACCAACAAGCCAACAAACGAACAAACCAACAAGCCAGCAAACGAACAAACCAACAAACAAACAAACCATCAAACCAACAACTAACAAGCCAACAAGCCAACAAGCCAACAAACCAACAAGCCAACAAACCAACAAACCAAAAAACTAACAAACCAACAAACTAACCAACCAACAAACCAACAAACCAACAAGCCAACAAACCGACAAGCCAACAAACCAAAAAACCAACAAACTAACAAGCCAACAAACCAAAAAACCACCAAACCAACAAATCAAAAATCCAACAAACCAACAAACGAACAAACCAGCAAACCAACAAACCAACAAACCAACAAACCAACAAACCAACAAACCAACAAACCAACAAGCCAACAAACCAAAAAACCAACAAACGAACAAACCAACAAACAAACAAACCAACAAACCAACAAACCAACAAGCCAACAAGCCAACAAGCGAACAAACGAACCAACCAACAAACCAACAAACAAACAAACCAACAAACCAACAAGCCAACAAACCAACAAACCAACAAACCAACAAACTAACAAACCAACAAGCCAACAAACCAACAAGCCAACAAACCAACAAGCCAACAAGCCAACAAACCAACAAGCCAACAAACCAACAAGCCAACAAGCCAACAAGCCAACAAACCAACAAACCAACAAACGAACAAACCAACAAACAAACAAACCAACAAGCCAACAGACCAACAAACCAAAAAACAAATAAACCAATAACACAACAAACCAACAAACCAACAAACCAACAAGCCAACAAACGAACAAACCAACAAACAAACAAACCAACAAACCAACAAACTAACAAACCAACAAACCAACAAACAAATAAACCAACAAACCAACAAACCAACAGACCAACAACCCAACAAACCAACAAACTAAGAAACCAACATGCCAACAAGCCAACAAGCCAACAAACCAACAAGCCAACAAACGAACAAACCAACAAGCCAGCAAACGAACAAACCAACAAACAAACAAACCAACAAACCAACACACCAACAAACCAACAAACCAACAAACCAACAAACCAACAAACCAACAAACCAACAACTAACAAGCCAACAAGCCAACAAACCAACAAGCCAACAAACCAACAAACCAAAAAACCAACAAACCAACAAACCAACCAACCAACAAACCAACAAACCGAAAAGCCAACAAACCTACAAGCCAACAAACCAAAAAACCAACAAACCAACAAGCCAACAAACCAAAAAACCAACAAACCAACAAATCAAAAAACCAACAAACCAACAAACGAACAAACCAACAAACCAACAAACCAACAAACCAACAAACCAACAAACCAACAAACCAACAAACCAACAAACCAACAAACCAACAAACCAACAAACCAACAAGCCAACAAACCAAAAAACCAACAAACCAACAAACCAACAAACCAAAAAACCAACAAATGAAGAAACCAACAAACCAACAAACCAACAAACCAACAAACCAATAAGCCAACAAAACAAAAAACCAACAAACGAGCAAACCAACAAACAAATAAACCAACAAACCAACAAACAAACAAACCAACAAACCAACAAACCAACAAACCAACAAGCAAACAAGCCAACAAGCCAACAAACCAACAAACCGACAAACCAACAAACCAACAAGCCAACAAGCCAACAAACCAACAAACAAATAAACCAACAAACCAACAAACCAACAAAACCAACAAACCAACAAGCCAGTAAGCCAACAAACCAACAAACCAGCAAACAAACAAACCAACAAACCAACAAGCCAACAAGCCAACAAGGCAACAGGCCAACAAACCAACAAGCCAAAAAACGAACAAACCAACAAACAAACAAACCAACAAACCAACAAACCAACGAACCAACAAACCAACAAACCAACAAACCAACAAACCAACAAACAAACAAACCAACAAACCAACCAACCAACAAGCCAACAAACCAACAAACAAACAAGCCTACAAACCAAAAACCAACAAACCAACAAACCAACAAACCAACAAATCAACAAATCAACAAACCAACAAACCAACAAACCAACAAACCAACATGCCAACAAGCCCACAAGCCAACAAACCAACAGCCCAACAAACGAACAAACCAACAAACAAACAAACCAACAAACCAACAAGCCAACAAACCAACAAACAAATAAACCAACAAACCAACAAACCAACAAACCAACAAGCAAACAAGCCAACAAACCAACAAGGCAACAAGCCAACAAACCAACAAGCCAACAAACGAACAAACCAACAAACAAACAAACCAACAAACCAACAAGCCAACAAGCCAACAAACCAACAAACCAACAAGCCAACAAACCAACAAACAAATAAACCAACAAACCAACAAACCAACAAACCAACAAACCAACAACCCAACAAACCAACAAACCAACAAGCAAACAAGCCAACAAACCAACAAGCCAACAAGCCAACAAACCAACAAGCCAACAAACAAATAAACCAACAAACCACCAAACTAACAAACCAACAAACCAACAAACCAACAAACCAACAAGCCAACAAACCAACAAACCAAAAAACAAATAAACCAATAACACAACAAACCAACAAACCAACAAACCAACAAGCCAGCAAACGAACAAACCAACAAACAAACAAACCAACAAACCAACAAACCAACAAACCAACAAACAAATAAACCAACAAACCAACAAACCAACAGACCAACAAACCAACAAACCAACAAACCAAGAAACCAACATGCCAACAAGCCAACAAGCCAACAAACCAACAAGCCAACAAACGAACAAACCAACAAACCAGCAAATGAACAAACCAACAAACAAACAAACCAACAAACCAACACACCAACAAACCAACAAACCAACAAACCAACAAACCAACAAACCAACAACTAAAAAGCCAACAAGCCAACAAACCAACAAGCCAACAAACCAACAAACCAAAAAACTAACAAACCAACAAACCAACCAACCAACAAACCAACAAACCAACAAGCCAACAAACCGACAAGCCAACAAACCAAAAAACCAACAAACCAACAAGCCAACAAACAAAAAAACCAACAAACCAACAAATCAAAAAACCAACAAGCCAACAAACGAACAAACCAACAAACCAACAAACCAACAAGCCAACAAACCAACAAACCAAAAAACAAATAAACCAATAACACAACAAACCAACAAACCAACAAACCAACAAGCCAACAAACGAACAAACAAACCAACAAACAAACAAACCAACAAACCAACAAACTAATAAACCAACAAACCAACAAACAAATAAACCAACAAACCAACAAACCAACAGACCAACAAACCAACAAACCAACAAACTAAGAAATTAACATGGCAACAAGCCAACAAGCCAACAAACCAACAAGCCAACAAACCAACAAGCCAACAAACGAACAAACCAACAGACCAACAAACCAACAAACCAACAAACCAAGAAACCAACATGCCAACAAGCCAACAAGCCAACAAACCAACAAGCCAACAAACGAACAAACCAACAAACCAGCAAATGAACAAACCAACAAACAAACAAACCAACAAACCAACACACCAACAAACCAACAAACCAACAAACCAACAAACCAACAAACCAACAACTAAAAAGCCAACAAGCCAACAAACCAACAAGCCAACAAACCAACAAACCAAAAAACTAACAAACCAACAAACCAACCAACCAACAAACCAACAAACCAACAAGCCAACAAACCGACAAGCCAACAAACCAAAAAACCAACAAACCAACAAGCCAACAAACAAAAAAACCAACAAACCAACAAATCAAAAAACCAACAAGCCAACAAACGAACAAACCAACAAACCAACAAACCAACAAGCCAACAAACCAACAAACCAAAAAACAAATAAACCAATAACACAACAAACCAACAAACCAACAAACCAACAAGCCAACAAACGAACAAACAAACCAACAAACAAACAAACCAACAAACCAACAAACTAATAAACCAACAAACCAACAAACAAATAAACCAACAAACCAACAAACCAACAGACCAACAAACCAACAAACCAACAAACTAAGAAATTAACATGGCAACAAGCCAACAAGCCAACAAACCAACAAGCCAACAAACGAACAAACCAACAAGCCAGCAAACGAACAAACCAACAAACAAACAAACCAACAAACCAACACACCAACAAACCAACAAACCAACAAACCAACAAACCAACAAACCAACAAACCAACAAACCAACAACTAACAAGCCAACAAGCCAACAAACCAACAAACCAAAAAACTAACAAACCAACAAACCAACCAACCAACAAACCAACAAACCAACAAGCCAGCAAACCTACAAGCCAACAAACCAAAAAACCAACAAACCAACAAGCCAACAAACCAAAAAACCAACAAACCAACAAACCAAAAAACCAACAAACCAACAAACGAACGAACCAACAAACCAACAAACCAACAAACCAACAAACAAACAAACCAACAAACCAACAAACCAACAAACCAACAAACCAACAAACCAACAAACCAACAAACCAACAAACCAACAAACCAACAAGCCAACAAACTAAAAAACCAACAAACCAACAAACCAACAAACCAAAAAACCAACAAATGAAGAAACCAACAAACCAACAAACCAACAAACCAACAAACCAACAAACCAATAAGCCAACAAAACAAAAAACCAACAAACGAGCAAACCAACAAACAAATAAACCAACAAACCAACAAACAAACAAACCAACAAACCAACAAACCAACAACCCAACAAGCAAACAAGCCAACAAGCCAACAAACCAACAAACCGACAAACCAACAAGCCAACAAGCGAACAAACCAACAACAAACAAACCAACAAACCAACAAACCAACAAACAAATAAACCAACAAACCAACCAACCAACAGACCAACAAACCAACAAACCAACAAACCAAGAAACCAACATGCCAACAAGCCAACAAGCCAACAAACCAACAAGCCAACAAACGAACAAACCAACAAGACAGCAAACGAACAAACCAACAAACAAACAAACCAACAAACCAACACACCAACAAACCAACAAACCAACAAACCAACAAACCAACAAACCAACAAACCAACAAACCAACAAACCAACAAACCAACAAACCAACAAACCAACAACTAACAAGCCAACAAGCCAACAAACCAACAAGCCAACAAACCAACAAACCAAAAAACTAACAAACCAACAAACTAACCAACCAACAAACCAACAAACCAACAAGCCAACAAACCGACAAGCCAACAAACCAAAAAACCAACAAACTAACAAGCCAACAAACCAAAAAACCACCAAACCAACAAATCAAAAATCCAACAAACCAACAAACGAACAAACCAGCAAACCAACAAACCAACAAACCAACAAACCAACAAACCAACAAACCAACAAACCAACAAGCCAACAAACCAAAAAACCAACAAACGAACAAACCAACAAACAAACAAACCAACAAACCAACAAACCAACAAGCCAACAAGCCAACAAGCGAACAAACGAACCAACCAACAAACCAACAAACAAACAAACCAACAAACCAACAAGCCAACAAACCAACAAACCAACAAACCAACAAACCAACAAACTAACAAGCCAACAAGCCAACAAACCAACAAGCCAACAAACCAACAAGCCAACAAGCCAACAAGCCAACAAACCAACAAACCAACAAACGAACAAACCAACAAACAAACAAACCAACAAGCCAACAGACCAACAAACCAAAAAACAAATAAACCAATAACACAACAAACCAACAAACCAACAAACCAACAAGCCAACAAACGAACAAACCAACAAACAAACAAACCACCAAACCAACAAACTAACAAACCAACAAACCAACAAACAAATAAACCAACAAACCAACAAACCAACAGACCAACAACCCAACAAACCAACAAACTAAGAAACCAACATGCCAACAAGCCAACAAGCCAACAAACCAACAAGCCAACAAACGAACAAACCAACAAGCCAGCAAACGAACAAACCAACAAACAAACAAACCAACAAACCAACACACCAACAAACCAACAAACCAACAAACCAACAAACCAACAAACCAACAAACCAACAAACCAACAAACCAACAAACCAACAAACCAACAAACCAACAAGCAAACAAGCCAACAAGCCAACAAACCAACAAACCGACAAACCAACAAACCAACAAGCCAACAAGCCAACAAACCAACAAACAAATAAACCAACAAACCAACAAACCAACAAACCAACAAACCAACAAGCCAATAAGCCAACAAACCAACAAACCAACAAACAAACGAACCAACAAACCAACAAGCCAACAAGCCAACAAGGCAACAGGCCAACAAACGAACAAACCAACCAACCAACAAACCAACAAACCAACAAACCAACAAACCAACAAACCAACAAACCAACAAACCAACAAACCAACAAACCAACAAACCAACAAACCAACAAACCAACACACCAACAAACCAACAAACCAACAAACCAACAAACCAACAAACCAACAAACCAACAAACCAACAAACCAACAAACCAACAAACCAAAAAACGAACAACCCAACAAACAAACAAACCAACAAACAAACAAACCAACAAACCAACAAGCCAACAAACCAACAAGCCAACAAACGAACAAACGAACAAACGAACAAACCAACAAACAAACAAACCAACAAACGAACAAACCAACAAGCCAACAAACCAACAAACCAAAAAGCCAACAAACGAACAGACAAATAAACCAACAAACCAACAAACCAACAAACCAACAAACCAACAAACGAACAAACAAATAAACCAACAAACCAACAAACCAACAAACCAACAAACAAACAGACCAACAAACCAACAAACCAACAAACCAAGAAACTAACAACCAATAAGCCAACAAGCCAACAAACCAACAAGCCAACAATCGAACAACCCAACAAGCCAACAAACGAACAAACCAACAAACAAACAAACCAACAAACCAACAAACCAATAATCCAACAAACCAACAAACGAACAAACCAACAAACCAACAACTAACAAGCCAACAAGCCAACAAACCAACCAACCAACAAACCAACAAACCAACAAGCCAACAAACCAACAAGCCAACATACCAAAAAACCAACAAACCAACAAGCCAACAAACCAAAAAACCAACAAATAAAGAAACCAACAAACCAACAAACCGACAAACCAACAAACCAACAAACCAATAAGCCAACAAAACAAAAAACCAACAACCGAACAAACCAACAAACAAATAAACCAACAAACCAACAAACCAACAAACCAACAAACCAACAAACCAACAAACCAACAAACCAACAAACCAACAAGCAAACAAGCCAACAAGCCAACAAACCAACAAACCGACAAACCAACAAACCAACAAGCCAACAAGCCAACAAACCAACAAACAAATAAACCAACAAACCAACAAACCAACAAACCAACAAACCAACAAGCCAATAAGCCAACAAACCAACAAACCAACAAACAAACAAACCAACAAACCAACAAGCCAACAAGCCAACAAGGCAACAGGCCAACAAACCAACAAGCCAACAAACGAACAAACCAACAAACAAACAAACCAACAAACCAACAAACCAACAAACCAACAAACCAACAAACAAACCAACTAACCAACAAACAAACAAGCCAACAAACCAACAAACAAACAAGCCTACAAACCACAAACCAACAAACCAACAAACCAACAAACCAACAAATCAACAAACCAACAAACCAACAAACCAACAAACCAACATGCCAACAAGCCAACAAGCCAACAAACCAACAGCCCAACAAACAAACAAACCAACAAACAAACAAACCAACAAATCAACAAGCCAACAAGCCAACAAACCAACAAGCCAACAAACCAACAAACAAATAAACCAAGCAACCAACAAACCAACAAACCAACAAGCAAACAAGCCAACAAACCAACAAGGCAACAAGCCAACAAACCAACAAGCCAACAAACGCACAAACCAACAAACAAACAAACCAACAAACCAACAAGCCAACAAGCCAACAAACCAACAAGCCAACAAACCAGCAAACAAATAAACCAACAAACCAACAAACCAACAAACCAACAAACCAACAACCCAACAAACCAACAAACCAACAAGCAAACAAGCCAACAAACCAACAAGGCAACAAGCCAACAAACCAACAGGCCAACAAACGAACAAACCAACAAACAAACAATCCAACAAACCAACAAGCCAACAAACCAACAAACAAATAAACCAACAAACCAACAAACCAACAAACCAACAAACCAACGAACCAACAACCCAACAAACCAACAAACCAACAAGCCAAAAAGCCAACAAGGCAACAAGCCAACAAACCAACAAGCCAACAAACGAACAAACCAACAAACAAACAAACCAACAAACCAACAAACCAACAAACCAACAAACCAACATACTAACAAACCAACAAACCAACAACTAACAAGCCAACAAGCCAACAAACCAACCAACCAACAAACCAACAAACCAACAAGCCAACAAACCAACAAGCCAACATACCAAAAAACCAACAAACCAACAAGCCAACAAACCAAAAAACCAACAAACCATTAAATCAAAAAACCAACAAACGAACAAACCAACAAACCAACAAACCAACAAACCAACAAACCAACAAACCAACAAGCCAACAAACGAACAAACCAACAAGCCAACAAACGAACAAACCAACAAACAAACAAACCAACAAACCAACAAACCAACAAACCAACAAACCAACAAACCAACAAACCAACAAACAAACAAACCAACAAACCAACAACTAAAAAGCAAACAAGCCAACAAACCAACCAACCAACAAACCAACAAACCAACAAGCCAACAAACCAACAAGCCAACATACCAAAAAACCAAAAAACCAACAAATCAACAAATCAAAAAACCAACAAACGAACAAACCAACAAACCAACAAACCAACAAACCAACAAACCAACAAACCAACAAACCAACAAACCAACAATCTAACAAACCAACAAACCAACAAACAAATAAACCAACAAACCAACAAACCAACAAACCAACAAACCAACAAACCAACAAACCAACAAACCGACAAGCCAACAAGCCAACAAACGAACAAACCAACAAACTAACAAACCAACAAACCAACAAACCAACAAACCAACAAACCAACAAACCAACAAACCAACGAACCAACAAACCAACAAACCAACAAACCAACATGCCAAAAGCCAACAAGCCAACAAACCAACAAGCCAACAAACGAACAACACAACAAACAAACAAACCAACAAACCAACAAACCAACAAACAAATAAACCAACAAACCAACAAATCAACAAACCAACAAGCCAAAAAAAGAACAAACCAACAAACCAACAAACAAACAAACCAATAAACCAACAAGCCAACAAACGAACAAACCAACAAACAAAGAAACCAACAAACCAACAAACCAACAAACGAACAAACCAACAAACCAACAAACCAACAAACCAACAAACCAACAAACCAACAAGCCACCAAACCAACAAACCAACAAGCCAACAAGCCAATAAACCAAAAAACCAACAAACGAACAAACCAACAAACAAACAAACCAACAAACCAACGAACCAACAAGCCAACAAACCAACAAGCGAACAAACGAACAAAGCAACAAACGAACAAACCAATAAACCAACACGCCAACAAACGAACAAACCAACAAACAAACAAACCAACAAACCAACAAACCAACAAACCAACAAACCAACAAACCAACAAATCAACAAACCAACAAACCAACAAGCCAACAAACCAACAAACCAACAAGCCAACAAGCCAACAAACCAAAAAACCAAGAAACCAACATGCCAACAAGCCAACAAGCCAAAAAACCAACAAACCAACAAACCAACAAACCAACAAACCGACAAACCAACAAAAACCAACAAACAAATAAACCAACAAACCAACAAACCAACAAACAAACAAACTAACAGACCAACAAACCAATAAGCCAACAAACCAACAAGCCAAAAAACAAACAAACCAACAAACAAACAAACCAACAAAACAACAAACCAAAAAACCAACAAACCAACAAACCAACAAACCAATAAACCAACAAGCAAACAAACGAACAAACCAACAAACCAACAAACCAACAAACCAACAAACCAACAAACCAACAAACCAACAAACCAACAAACCAACAAAGCAACAAACTAACAAACCAACAAACCAACAAACAAACAAACCAACAAACCAACAAAAACCAACAAACAAATAAACCAACAAACCAACAAACCAACAAACAAACAAACTAACAGACCAACAAACCAATAAGCCAACAAACCAACAAGCCAAAAAACAAACAAACCAACAAACCAACAAACAAACAAACCAACAAAACAACAAACCAAAAAAGCAACAAACCAACAAACCAACAAACCAATAAACCAACAAGCAAACAAACGAACAAACCAACAAACCAACAAACCAACAAACCAACAAACCAACAAACCAACAAACCAACAAACCAACAAACCAACAAACCAACAAACCAACAAACCAACAAACCAACAAACCAACAAACCAACAAACCAACAAACCAACAAACCAACAAACTAACAAACCAACAAACCAACAAACCAACAAACCAACAAACCAACAAACCAACAAACCAACAAACCAACAAACGAACAAACCAACAAACAAACAAACCAACAAACCAACAAACCAACAAACCAACAAACCAACAAGCCAACAAACCAACAAGCCAACAAACGAACAAACCAACAAACGAACAAACCAACAAACAAACAAACCAACAAACGAACAAACCAACAAGCCAACAAACCAACAAACCAAAAAGCCAACAAACGAACAGACAAATAAACCAACAAACCAACAAACCAACAAACCAACAAACCAACAAACGAACAAACAAATAAACCAACAAACCAACAAACCAACAAACCAACAAACCAACAAACCAACAAACCAACAGACCAACAAACCAACAAACCAACAAACCAAGAAACCAACATGCCAACAAGCCAACAAGCCAACAAACCAACAAGCCAACAAACGAACAAACCAACAAGCCAACAAACGAACAAACCAACAAGCCAACAAACGAACAAACCAACAAACAAACAAACCGACAAACCAACAAACCAACAAACCAACAAACCAACAAACCAACAAACCAACAAACCAACAAACGAATAAACCAACAAACCAACAACTAACAAGCCAACAAGCCAACAAACCAACCAACCGACAAACCAACAAACCAACAAGCCAACAAACCAACAAGCCAACATACCAAAAAACCAACAAACCAACAAGCCAACAAACCAAAAAACCAACAAACCAACAAATCAAAAAACCAACAAACGAACAAACCAACAAACCAACAAACCAACAAACCAACAAACCAACAAACCAACAAACCAACAAACCAACAATCTAACAAACCAACAAACAAATAAACCAACAAACCAACAAACCAACAAACTAACAAACCAACAAACCAACAAACCAACAAACTAACAAACCAACAAACCAACAAACAAATAAACCAACAAACCAACAAACCAACAAACCAACAAACCAACAAACCAACAAACCAACAAACCAACAAACCAACAAACCGACAAACCAACAAACCAACAAACCAACAAACCAACAAACCAACAAACCAACAAACCAACATGCCAACAAACGAACAAACCAACAAACAAACAAACCAACAAACAAATAACCCAACAAACCAACAAACCAACAAACGAACAACCCAACAAACTAACAAACCAACAAACCAACAAACCAACAAACCAAGAAACCAACATGCCAACAAGCCAACAAGCCAAAAAACCAACAAACAAACACACCAACAAAGCAACAAACTAACAAACCAACAAACCAACAAACAAACAAACCAACAAACCAACAAAAACCAACAAACAAATAAACCAACAAACCAACAAACCAACAAACAAACAAACTAACAGACCAACAAACCAATAAGCCAACAAACCAACAAGCCAAAAAACAAACAAACCAACAAACCAACAAACAAACAAACCAACAAACAACAAACCAAAAAACCAACAAACCAACAAACCAACAAACCAATAAACCAACAAGCAAACAAACGAACAAACCAACAAACCAACAAACCAACAAACCAACAAACCAACAAACCAACAAACCAACAAACCAACAAACCAACAAATCAACAAACCAACAAACCAACAAACCAACAAACCAACAAACCAACAAACCAACAAACCAACAAACCAACAAACCAACAAACCAACAAACCAACAAACCAACAAACCAACAAACCAACAAACCAACAAACTAACAAACGAACAAACCAACAAACAAACAAACCAACAAACCAACAAACCAACAAACCAACAAGCCAACAAACCAACAAGCCAACAAACGAACAAACCAACAAACGAACAAACCAACAAACAAACAAACCAACAAACGAACAAACCAACAAGCCAACAAACCAACAAACCAACAAACCAAAAAGCCAACAAACGAACAGACAAATAAACCAACAAACCAACAAACCAACAAACCAACAAACCAACAAACCAACAAACGAACAAACAAATAAACCAACAAACCAACAAACCAACAAACCAACAAACCAACAAACCAACAAACCAACAGACCAACAAACCAACAAACCAACAAACCAACAAACCAACATGCCAACAAGCCAACAAGCCAACAAACGAACAAACCAACAAGCCAACAAACGAACAAACCAACAAACGAACAAACCAACAAACCAACAAACCAACAAACCAACAAACCAACAAACCAACAAACCAACAATCTAACAAACCAACAAACCAACAAACAAATAAACCAACAAACCAACAAACCAACAAACCAACAAACCAACAAACCAACAAACCAACAAACCGACAAGCCAACAAGCCAACAAACGAACAAACCAACAAACTAACAAACCAACAAACCAACAAACCAACAAACTAACAAACCAACAAACCAACAAACAAATAAACCAACAAACCAACAAACCAACAAACCAACAAACCAACAAACCAACAAACCAACAAACCAACAAACCAACAAACCAACAAACCAACAAACCAACAAACCAACAAACCAACAAACCAACAAACCAACAAACCAACAAACCAACATGCCAACAAACGAACAAACCAACAAACAAACAAACCAACAAACAAATAACCCAACAAACCAACAAACCAACAAACGAACAACCCAACAAACTAACAAACCAACAAACCAACAAACCAACAAACCAACAAACCAAGAAACCAACATGCCAACAAGCCAACATACCAAAAAACCAACAAACAAACACACCAACAAAGCAACAAACTAACAAACCAACAAACCAACAAACAAACAAACCAACAAACCAACAAAAACCAACAAACAAATAAACCAACAAACCAACAAACCAACAAACAAACAAACTAACAGACCAACAAACCAATAAGCCAACAAACCAACAAGCCAAAAAACAAACAAACCAACAAACAAACAAACCAACAAAACAACAAACCAAAAAACCAACAAACCAACAAACCAACAAACCAATAAACCAACAAGCAAACAAACGAACAAACCAACAAACCAACAAACCAACAAACCAACAAACCAACAAACCAACAAACCAACAAACCAACAAACCAACAAACCAACAAATCAACAAACCAACAAACCAACAAACCAACAAACCAACAAACCAACAAACCAACAAACCAGCAAACCAACAAACCAACAAACCAACAAACCAACAAACCAACAAACCAACAAACGAACAAACCAACAAACAAACAAACCAACAAACCAACAAACCAACAAACCAACAAGCCAACAAACCAACAAGCCAACAAACGAACAAACCAACAAACGAACAAACCAACAAACAAACAAACCAACAAACGAACAAACCAACAAGCCAACAAACCAACAAACCAAAAAGCCAACAAACGAACAGACAAATAAACCAACAAACCAACAAACCAACAAACCAACAAACCAACAAACGAACAAACAAATAAACCAACAAACCAACAAACCAACAAACCAACAAACCAACAAACCAACAAACCAACAGACCAACAAACCAACAAACCAACAAACCAAGAAACCAACATGCCAACAAGCCAACAAGCCAACAAACGAACAAACCAACAAGCCAATAAACGAACAAACCAACAAACAAACAAACCAACAAACCAACAAACCAACAAACCAACAAACCAACAAACCAAGAAACCAACAAACGAACAAACCAACAAACCAACAACTAACAAGCCAACAAGCCAACAAACCAACCAACCAACAAACCAACAAACCAACAAGCCAACAAACCAACAAGCCAACATACCAAAAAACCAACAAACCAATAAGCCAACAAACCAAAAAAATAACAAACCAACAAATCAAAAAACCAACAAACGAACAAACCAACAAACCAACAAACCAACAAACCAACAAACCAACAAACCAACAAACCAACAATCTTACAAACCAACAAACCAACAAACAAATAAACCAACAAACCAACAAACCAACAAACCAACAAACCAACAAACCAACAAACCAACAAACCAACAAACCAACAAACCAACAAACCGACAAGCCAACAAGCCAACAAACGAACAAACCAACAAACTAACAAACCAACAAACCAACAAACCAACAAACCAACAAACCAACGAACCAACAAACCAACAAACCAACATGCCAAAAGCCAACAAGCCAACAAACCAACAAGCCAACAAACGAACAACACAACAAACAAACAAACCAACAAACCAACAAACCAAAAAACAAACAAACCAACAAACCAACAAATCAACAAACCAACAAGCCAAAAAAAGAACAAACCAACAAACCAACAAACAAACAAACCAATAAACCAACAAGCCAACAAACGAACAAACCAACAAACAAACAAACCAACAAACCAACAAACCAACAAACGAACAAACCAACAAACCAACAAACCAACAAACCAACAAACCAACAAACCAACAAACCAACAAGCCAACAAACCAACAAACCAACAAGCCAACAAGCCAATAAACCAAAAAACCAACAAACGAACAAACCAACAAACAAACAAACCAACAAACCAACGAGCCAACAAGCCAACAAATCAACAAGCGAACAAACGAACAAAGCAACAAACGAACAAACCAATAAACCAACACGCCAACAAACGAACAAACCAACAAACAAACAAATCAACAAACCAACAAACCAACAAACCAACAAACCAACAAATCAACAAACCAACAAACCAACAAGCCAACAAACCAACAAACCAACAAGCCAACAAGCCAACAAACCAAAAAACAAACAAACGAACAAACCAACAAGCCAACAAGCCAACAAACCAACAAGCCAACAAACGAACAAACCAACAAGCCAACAAACGAACAAACCAACAAACAAACAAACCAACAAACCAACAAACCAACAAACAAATAAACCAACAAACGAACAAACCAAAAAACAAACAAACCAACAAACCAACGAACCAACAAGCTAACAAACCAACAAGCAAACAAACGAACAAACCAACAAACGAACAAACCAACAAACCAACTAACCAACAAACCAACAAACCAACAAACCAACAAACCAACAATCTAACAAACCAACAAACCAACAAACAAATAAACCAATAAACCAACAAACCAACAAACCAACAAGCCAACAAACCAACAAACCAACAAGCCAACTTGCCAACAAACCAAAAAACCAACAAACGAACAAACCAACAAACAAACAAACCAACAAACCAACGAACCAACAAGCCAACGAACCAACAAGCGAACAAACCAAGAAACCAACAAACCAACAAACGAACAAACCAACAAACCAACAACTAACAAGCCAACAAGCCAACAAACCAACCAACCAACAAAGCAACAAACCAACAAGCCAACAAACCAACAAATCAAAAAACCAACAAACGAACAAACCAACAAACCAACAAACCAACAAACCAACAAACCAACAAACCAACAATCTAACAAACCAACAAACCAACAAACAAATAAACCAACAAACCAACAAACCAACAAACCAACAAACCAACAAACCAACAAACCAACAAACCAACAAACCAACAAACCAACAAGCCAACAAGCCAACAAACGAACAAACCAACAAACTAACAAACTAACAAACCAACAAACCAACAAACCAACAAACCAACGAACCAACAAACCAACAAACCAACAAACCAACATGCCAAAAACCAACAAGCCAACAAACCAACAAGCCAACAAATGAACAACACAACAAACAAACAAACCAACAAACCAACAAACCAACAAACCAACAAACCAACAAACAAACAAACCAACAAACCAACAAATCAACAAACCAACAAGCCAAAAAAAGAACAAACCAACAAACCAACAAACAAACAAACCAATAAACCAACAAGCCAACAAACGAACAAACCAACAAACAAACAAATCAACAAACCAACAAACGAACAAACCAACAAAACAACAAACCAAAAAACCAACAAACCAACAAACCAACAAACCAATAAACCAACAAGCAAACAAACGAACAAACCAACAAACCAACAAACCAACAAGCCAACAAACCAACAACCCAACAAACCAACAAACCAACAAACCAACAAATCAACAAACCAACCAACCAACAAACCAACAAACCAACAAACCAACAAACCAACAAACCAACAAACCAACAAACCAACAAACCAACAAACCAACAAACCAACAAACCAACAAACCAACAAACGAACAAACCAACAAACAAACAAACCAACAAACCAACAAACCAACAAACCAACAAGCCAACAAACCAACAAGCCAACAAACGAACAAACCAACAAACGAACAAACCAACAAACAAACAAACCAACAAACGAACAAACCAACAAGCCAACAAACCAACAAACCAAAAAGCCAACAAACGAACAGACAAATAAACCAACAAACCAACAAACCAACAAACCAACAAACCAACAAACGAACAAACAAATAAACCAACAAACCAACAAACCAACAAACCAACAAACCAACAAACCAACAAACCAACAGACCAACAAACCAACAAACCAACAAACCAAGAAACCAACATGCCAACAAGCCAACCAGCCAACAAACGAACAAACCAACAAGCCAACAAACGAACAAACCAACAAACAAACAAACCAACAAACCAACAAACCAACAAACCAACAAACCAACAAACCAAGAAACCAACAAACGAACAAACCAACAAACCAACAACTAACAAGCCAACAAGCCAACAAACGAACAAACCAACAAACTAACAAACCAACAAACCAACAAACCAACAAACCAACAAACCAACAAACCAACGAACCAACAAACCAACAAACCAACAAACCAACATGCCAAAAGCCAACAAGCCAACAAACCAACAAGCCAACAAACGAACAACACAACAAACAAACAAACCAACAAACCAACAAACCAAAAAACAAACAAACCAACAAACCAGCAAATCAACAAACCAACAAGCCAAAAAAAGAACAAACCAACAAACCAACAAACAAACAAACCAATAAACCAACAAGCCAACAAACGAAAAAAGCAAGAAACAAACAAACCAACAAACCAACAAACGAACAAACCAACAAACCAACAAACCAACAAACCAACAAACCAACAAACCAACAAGCCAACAAACCAACAAACCAACAAGCCAACAAGCCAATAAACCAAAACACTAACAAACGAACAGACCAACAAACAAACAAACCAACAAACCAACGAACCAACAAGCCAACAAACCAACAAGCGAACAAACGAACAAAGCAACAAACGAACAAACCAATAAACCAACACGCCAACAAACGAACAAACCAACAAACAAACAAACCAACAAACCAACAAACCAACAAACCAACAAACCAACAAACCAACAAATCAACAAACCAACAAACCAACAAGCCAACAAACCAACAAACCAACAAGCCAACAAGCCAACAAACCAAAAAACCAACAAACGAACAAACCAACAAACAAACAAACCAACAAACCAACGAACCTACAAGCTAACAAACCAACAAGCAAACAAATGAATAAACCAACAAACGAACAAACCAACAAACCAACAAACTAACAAACCAACAAACCAACAAACCAACAATCTAACAAACCAACAAACCAACAAACAAATAAACCAACAAACCAACAAACCAACAAACCAACAAACCAACAAGCCAACAAACCAACAAACCAACAAGCCAACTAGCCAACAAACCAAAAAACCAACAAACGAACAAACCAACAAACAAACAAACCAACAAACCAACGAACCAACATGCCAACGAACCAATAAACGAATAAACAAAGAAACCAACAAACCAACAAACCAATAAACCAACAAGCCAACAAACGAACAAACCAACAAACAAACAAACCAACAAACCAACAAACCAACAAACCAACACACCAACAAGCCAACAAACCAACAAACCAACAAGCCAACAAACCAACAAACCAACAAGCCATTAAGCCAACAAACCAAAAAACCAACAAACGAACAAACCAACAAACAAACAAACCAACAAACCAACGAACCAACAAGCCAACAAGCCAACAAGCGAACAAACGAACAAACCAACAAACGAACAAACCAACAAACCAACAAGCCAACAAACCAACAAACCAACAAACCAACAAACTAACAAACTAACAAGCCAACAAGCCAACAAACCAACAAGCCAACAAATGAACAAACGAACAAACCAACAAACCAACAAACCAACAAACCAACAAACCAACAAACCAACAAACCAACAAACCAACAAAAAAACAAACCAACAAACCAACAAGCAAACAAACCAACAAACCAACAAGCCAACAAGCCAACAATCCAACAAACCAACAAACGAACAAACCAACAAACAAACAAACCAACAAGCCAACAAACCAACAAACCAACAAACAAATAAACCAATAACCCAACAAACCAACAAACCAACAAACCAACAAGCCAACAAACGAACAAACCAACAAACAAACAAACCAACAAACCAACAAACCAACAAACTAACAAACCAACAAACCAACAAACAAATAAACAAATAACCCAATAAACCAACAAACCAACAAAGAAACAATTCAACAAACCAACAAAATAACAAACCAACAAACCAGCAAACAAACAAACCAACAAACCAACAAACCAACAAACCAACAAACAAATAAACCAACAAACCAACAAACCAACAAACAAACAATCCAACAAACCAACAAGCCAACAAGCCAACAAACCAACAAGCCAACAAACCAACAAACAAATAAACCAACAAACCAACAAACCAACAAACCAACGAACCAACAAGCCAACAAGCCAACAAGCCAACAAACCAACAAGCCAACAAACAAACAAACCAATAAACCAACAAGCCAACAAACGAACAAACCAACAAACAAACAAACCAACAAACCAACAAACGAACAAACCAACAAACCAACAAACCAACAAACCAACAAACCAACAAACCAACAAGCCAACAAACCAACAAACCAACAAGCCAACAAGCCAATAAACCAAAAAACCAACAAACGAACAAACCAACAAACAAACAAACCAACAAACCAACGAACCAACAAGCCAACAAACCAACAAGCGAACAAACGAACAAAGCAACAAACGAACAAACCAATAAACCAACACGACAACAAACGAACAAACCAACAAACAAACAAACCAACAAACCAACAAACCAACAAACCAACAAACCAACAAATCAACAAACCAACAAACCAACAAGCCAACAAACCAACAAACCAACAAGCCAACAAGCCAACAAACCAAAAAACCAACAAACGAACAAACCAACAAACAAACAAACCAACAAACCAACGAACCTACAAGCTAACAAACCAACAAGCAAACAAACGACCAAACCAACAAACGAACAAACCAACAAACCTACAAACTAACAAACCAACAAACCAACAAACCAACAATCTAACAAACCAACAAACCAACAAACAAATAAACCAACAAACCAACAAACCAACAAACCAACAAACCAACAAACCAACAAACCAACAAACCAACAAACCAACAAGCCAACAAACCAACAAACCAACAAGCCAACAAGCCAATAAACCAAAAAACCAACAAACGAACAAACCAACAAACAAACAAACCAACAAACCAACGAACCAACAAGCCAACAAACCAACAAGCGAACAAACGAACAAAGCAATAAACGAACAAACCAATAAACCAACACGCCAACAAACGAACAAACCAACAAACAAACAAACCAACAAACCAACAAACCAACAAACCAACAAACCAACAAATCAACAAACCAACAAACCAACAAGCCAACAAACCAACAAACCAACAAGCCAACAAGCCAACAAACCAAAAAACCAACAAACGAACAAACCAACAAACAAACAAACCAACAAACCAACGAACCTACAAGCTAACAAACCAACAAGCAAACAAACGAACAAACCAACAAACCAACAAACCAACAAACCTACAAACTAACAAACCAACAAACCAACAAACCAACAATCTAACAAACCAACAAACCAACAAACAAATAAACCAACAAACCAACAAACCAACAAACCAACAAACCAACAAGCCAACAAACCAACAAACCAACAAGCCAACTAGCCAACAAACCAAAAAACCAACAAACGAACAAACCAACAAACAAACAAACCAACAAACCAACGAACCAACATGCCAACGAACCAATAAACGAATAAACAAAGAAACCAACAAACCAACAAACCAATAAACCAACAAGCCAACAAACGAACAAACCAACAAACAAACAAACCAACAAACCAACAAACCAACAAACCAACACACCAACAAGCCAACAAACCAACAAACCAACAAGCCAACAAACCAACAAACCAACAAGCCATTAAGCCAACAAACCAAAAAACCAACAAACGAACAAACCAACAAACAAACAAACCAACAAACCAACGAACCAACAAGCCAACAAGCCAACAAGCGAACAAACGAACAAACCAACAAACGAACAAACCAACAAACCAACAAGCCAACAAACCAACAAACCAACAAACCAACAAACTAACAAACTAACAAGCCAACAAGCCAACAAACCAACAAGCCAACAAATGAACAAACGAACAAACCAACAAACCAACAAACCAACAAACTAACAAACCAACAAACCAACAAACCAACAAACCAACAAACCAACAAAAAAACAAACCAACAAACCAACAAGCAAACAAACCAACAAACCAACAAGCCAACAAGCCAACAAACCAACAAACCAACAAACGAACAAACCAACAAACAAACAAACCAACAAGCCAACAAACCAACAAACCAACAAACAAATAAACCAATAACCCAACAAACCAACAAACCAACAAACCAACAAGCCAACAAACGAACAAACCAACAAACAAACAAACCAACAAACCAACAAACCAACAAACTAACAAACCAACAAACCAACAAACAAATAAACAAATAACCCAACAAACCAACAAACCAACAAAGAAACAAACCAACAAACCAACAAAATAACAAACCAACAAACCAGCAAACAAACAAACCAACAAACCAACAAACCAACAAACCAACAAACAAATAAACCAACAAACCAACAAACCAACAAACAAACAATCCAACAAACCAACAAGCCAACAAGCCAACAAACCAACAAGCCAACAAACCAACAAACAAATAAACCAACAAACCAACAAACCAACAAACCAACGAACCAACAAGCCAACAAGCCAACAAGCCAACAAACCAACAAGCCAACAAACCAACAACAAATAAACCAACAAACCAACAAACCAACAAACCAACGAACCAACAAGCCAACAAGCCAACAAGCCAACAAACCAACAAACCAACAAGCCAAAAAGCCAACAAGGCAACAAGCCAACAAACCAACAAGCCAACAAACGAACAAACCAACAAACAAACAAACCAACAAACCAACAAACCAACAAACCAACAGACCAACAAACCAACAAACCAACAAACAAACAAACCAACAAACCAACAAATCAACAAACCAACAAGCCAACAAGCCAACAAGCCAACAAGCCAACAAACCAACAAACCAACAAACCAACAAACCAACAAACCAACAAACCAACAAACCAACAAACCAACAAACCAACTAGCCAACAAACGAACAAATGAACAAACCAACAAACCAACAAACAAACAAACCTACAAACGAAAAACCAACAAACCAACAAACCAACAAACCAACAAACCAACAAACCAACAAACCAACAAACCAACAAACCAACAAACCAACAAACCAACAAACCAACAAACCAACAAACCAACAAACCAACAAACCAACAAACCAACAAACCAACAAACCAACAAACTAACAAACCAACAAACCAACAAACCAACAAACCAACAAACCAACAAACCAACAAACCAACAAACCAACATGCCAACAAACAAACAAACCAACAAACAAACAAACCAACAAACAAATAAACCAACAAACCAACAAACCAACAAACCAACAAACCAACAAACCAACAAACCAACAAACCAACAAACCAACAAACCAACAAACCAACAAACCAACAAACCAAGAAACCAACATGCCAACAAGCCAACAAGCCAACAAACCAACAAACAAACACACCAACAAAGCAACAAACTAACAAACCAACAAAACAACAAACAAACAAACCAACAAACCAACAAAAACCAACAAACAAATAAACCAACAAACGAACAAACCAACAAACAAACAAACAAACTAATAGACCAACAAACCAATAAGCCAACAAACCAACAAGCCAAAAAACAAACAAACCAACAAACCAACAAACAAACAAACCAACAAAACAACAAACCAAAAAACCAACAAACCAACAAACCAACAAACCAATAAACCAACAAGCAAACAAACGAACAAACCAACAAACCAACAAACCAACAAACCAACAAACCAACAAACCAACAAACCAACAAACCAACAAACCAACAAACCAACAAACCAACAAACCAACAAACCAACAAACCAACAAACCAACAAACCAACAAACCAACAAACCAACAAACCAACAAACCAACAAACCAACAAACCAACAAACCAACAAACCAACAAACCAACAAACCAACAAACCAACAAACCAACAAACGAACAAACCAACAAACAAACAAACCAACTAACCAACAAACCAACAAACCAACAAGCCAACAAACCAACAAGCCAACAAACGAACAAACCAACAAACGAACAAACCAACAAACAAACAAACCAACAAACGAACAAACCAACAAGCCAACAAACCAACAAACCAAAAAGCCAACAAACGAACAGACAAATAAACCAACAAACCAACAAACCAACAAACCAACAAACCAACAAACCAACAAACGAACAAACAAATAAACCAACAAACCAACAAACCAACAAACCAACAAACCAACAAACAAACAGACCAACAAACCAACAAACCAACAAACCAAGAAACCAACATGCCAACAAGCCAACAAGCCAACAAACCAACAAGCAACAAACGAACAAACCAACAAGCCAACAAACGAACAAACCAACAAACAAACAAACCAACAAACAAACAAACCAACAAACCAACAAACCAACAAACCAACAAACCAACAAACGAACAAACCAACAAACCAACAACTAACAAGCCAACTAGCCAACAAACCAACCAACCAACAAACCAACAAACCAACAAGCCAACAAACCAACAAGCCAACATACCAAAAAACCAACAAACCAACAAGCCAACAAACCAAAAAACCAACAAACCAACAAATCAAAAAACCAACAAACGAACAAACCAACAAACCAACAAACCAACAAACCAACAAACCAACAAACCAACAAACCAACAATCTAACAAACCAACAAACCAACAAACAAATAAACAAACAAACCAACAAACCAACAAATCAACAAACCAACAAGCCAAAAAAAGAACAAACCAACAAACCAACAAACCAATAAACCAACAAGCCAACAAACGAACAAACCAACAAACAAACAAACCAACAAACCAACAAACGAACAAACCAACAAACCAACAAACCAACAAACCGACAAACCAACAAACCAACAAGCCAACAAACCAACAAACCAACAAGCCAACAAGCCAATAAACCAAAAAACCAACAAACGAACCAACCAACAAACAAACAAACCAACAAACCAATGAACCAACAAGCCAACAAACCAACAAGCGAACAAACGAACAAACCAACAAACGAACAAACCAATAAACAAACAAACCAACAAACCAACAAACCAACAAACCAACAAACCAACAAACCAACAAACCAACAAACCAACAAATCAACAAACCAACAAACCAACAAGCCAATAAACCAACAAACCAACAAACCAACAAGCCAACAAGCCAACAAACCAACAAACCAACAAACCAACAAACCAACAAACCAACAAACCAACAAACCAACAAACCAACAAACCAACAAACCAACAAACCAACAAACCAACAAACCAACAAACCAACAAACCAACATGCCAACAAACAAACAAACCAACAAACAAACAAACCAACAAACAAATAAACCAACAAACCAACAAACCAACAAACCAACAAACCAACAAACCAACAAACCAACAAACCAACAAACCAACAAACCAACAAACCAAGAAACCAATATGCCAACAAGCCAACAAGCCAACAAACCAACAAACAAACACACCAACAAAGCAACAAACTAACAAACCAACAAAACAACAAACAAACAAACCAACAAACCAACAAAAACCAACAAACAAATAAACCAACAAACGAACAAACCAACAAACAAACAAACAAACTAATAGACCAACAAACCAATAAGCCAACAAACCAACAAGCCAAAAAACAAACAAACCAACAAACCAACAAACAAACAAACCAACAAAACAACAAACCAAAAAACCAACAAACCAACAAACCAACAAACCAATAAACCAACAAGCAAACAAACGAACAAACCAACAAACCAACAAACCAACAAACCAACAAACCAACAAACCAACAAACCAACAAACCAACAAACCAACAAACCAACAAACCAACAAACCAACAAACCAACAAAACAACAAACCAACAAACCAACAAACCAACAAACCAACAAACCAACAAACCAACAAACCAACAAACCAACAAACCAACAAACCAACAAACCAACAAACCAACAAACGAACAAACCAACAAACAAACAAACCAACTAACCAACAAACCAACAAACCAACAAGCCAACAAACCAACAAGCCAACAAACGAACAAACCAACAAACGAACAAACCAACAAACAAACAAACCAACAAACGAACAAACCAACAAGCCAACAAACCAACAAACCAAAAAGCCAACAAACGAACAGACAAATAAACCAACAAACCAACAAACCAACAAACCAACAAACCAACAAACGAACAAACAAATAAACCAACAAACCAACAAACCAACAAACCAACAAACCAACAAACAAACAGACCAACAAACCAACAAACCAACAAACCAAGAAACCAACATGCCAACAAGCCAACAAGCCAACAAACCAACAAGCAACAAACGAACAAACCAACAAGCCAACAAACGAACAAACCAACAAACAAACAAACCAACAAACAAACAAACCAACAAACCAACAAACCAACAAACCAACAAACGAACAAACCAACAAACCAACAACTAACAAGCCAACTAGCCAACAAACCAACCAACCAACAAACCAACAAACCAACAAGCCAACAAACCAACAAGCCAACATACCAAAAAACCAACAAACCAACAAGCCAACAAACCAAAAAACCAACAAACCAACAAATCAAAAAACCAACAAACGAACAAACCAACAAACCAACAAACCAACAAACCAACAAACCAACAAACCAACAAGCCAACAAACCAACAATCTAACAAACCAACAAACCAACAAACAAATAAACAAACAAACCAACAAACCAACAAATCAACAAACCAACAAGCCAAAAAGAGAACAAACCAACAAACCAACAAACAAACAAACCAATAAACCAACAAGCCAACAAACGAACAAACCAACAAACAAACAAACCAACAAACCAACAAACGAACAAACCAACAAACCAACAAACCAACAAACCGACAAACCAACAAACCAACAAGCCAACAAACCAACAAACCAACAAGCCAACAAGCCAATAAACCAAAAAACCAACAAACGAACAAACCAACAAACAAACAAACCAACAAACCAATGAACCAACAAGCCAACAAACCAACAAGCGAACAAACGTACAAACCAACAAACGAACAAACTAATAAACAAACAAACCAACAAACCAACAAACCAACAAACCAACAAACCAACAAACCAACAAACCAACAAATCAACAAACCAACAAACCAACAAGCCAATAAACCAACAAACCAACAAACCAACAAGCCAACAAGCCAACAAACCAAAAAACCAACAAACGAACAAACCAACAAACAAACAAACCAACAAACCAACGAACCAACAAGCTAACAAACCAACAAGCAAACAAACGAACAAACCAACAAACGAACAAACCAACAAACCAACTAACCAACAAACCAACAAACCAACAAACCAACAAACCAACAATCTAACAAACCAACAAACCAACAAACAAATAAACCAACAAACCAACAAACCAACAAACCAACAAGCCAACAAACCAACAAACCAACAAGCCAACTAGCCAACAAACCAAAAAACCAACAAACGAACAAACCAACAAACAAACAAACCAACAAACCAACGAACCAACAAGCCAACGAACCAACAAGCGAACAAACCAAGAAACCAACAAACCAACAAACGAACAAACCAACAACCCAATAACTAACAAGCCAACAAGCCAACAAACCAACCAATTAACAAACCAACAAACCAACAAGCCAACAAACCATCAAGCCAACATACCAAAAAACCAACAAACCAACAAGCCAACAAACCAAAAAACCAACAAACCAACAAATCAAAAAACCAACAAACGAACAAACCAACAAACCAACAAACCAACAAACCAACAAACCAACAATCTAACAAACCAACAAACCAACAAACAAATAAACAAACAAACCAACAAACCAACAAACCAACAAACCAACAAACCAACAAACCAACAAACCAACAAACCAACAAGCCAACAAGCCAACAAACGAACAAACCAACAAACCAACAAACAAACAAACCAACAAACAAACAAACCAACAAACCAACAAACCAACAAACCAACAAACGAACAAACCAACAAACCAACAACTAACAAGCCAACTAGCCAACAAACCAACCAACCAACAAACCAACAAACCAACAAGCCAACAAACCAACAAGCCAACATACCAAAAAACCAACAAACCAACAAGCCAACAAACCAAAAAACCAACAAACCAACAAATCAAAAAACCAACAAACGAACAAACCAACAAACCAACAAACCAACAAACCAACAAACCAACAAACCAACAAGCCAACAAACCAACAATCTAACAAACCAACAAACCAACAAACAAATAAACAAACAAACCAACAAACCAACAAATCAACAAACCAACAAGCCAAAAAGAGAACAAACCAACAAACCAACAAACAAACAAACCAATAAACCAACAAGCCAACAAACGAACAAACCAACAAACAAACAAACCAACAAACCAACAAACGAACAAACCAACAAACCAACAAACCAACAAACCGACAAACCAACAAACCAACAAGCCAACAAACCAACAAACCAACAAGCCAACAAGCCAATAAACCAAAAAACCAACAAACGAACAAACCAACAAACAAACAAACCAACAAACCAATGAACCAACAAGCCAACAAACCAACAAGCGAACAAACGAACAAACCAACAAACGAACAAACTAATAAACAAACAAACCAACAAACCAACAAACCAACAAACCAACAAACCAACAAACCAACAAACCAACAAATCAACAAACCAACAAACCAACAAGCCAATAAACCAACAAACCAACAAACCAACAAGCCAACAAGCCAACAAACCAAAAAACCAACAAACGAACAAACCAACAAACAAACAAACCAACAAACCAACGAACCAACAAGCTAACAAACCAACAAGCAAACAAACGAACAAACCAACAAACGAACAAACCAACAAACCAACTAACCAACAAACCAACAAACCAACAAACCAACAAACCAACAATCTAACAAACCAACAAACCAACAAACAAATAAACCAACAAACCAACAAACCAACAAACCAACAAGCCAACAAACCAACAAACCAACAAGCCAACTAGCCAACAAACCAAAAAACCAACAAACGAACAAACCAACAAACAAACAAACCAACAAACCAACGAACCAACAAGCCAACGAACCAACAAGCGAACAAACCAAGAAACCAACAAACCAACAAACGAACAAACCAACAACCCAATAACTAACAAGCCAACAAGCCAACAAACCAACCAATTAACAAACCAACAAACCAACAAGCCAACAAACCATCAAGCCAACATACCAAAAAACCAACAAACCAACAAGCCAACAAACCAAAAAACCAACAAACCAACAAATCAAAAAACCAACAAACGAACAAACCAACAAACCAACAAACCAACAAACCAACAAACCAACAATCTAACAAACCAACAAACCAACAAACAAATAAACAAACAAACCAACAAACCAACAAACCAACAAACCAACAAACCAACAAACCAACAAACCAACAAACCAACAAGCCAACAAGCCAACAAACGAACAAACCAACAAACTAACAAACCAACAAACCAACAAACCAACAAACCAACAAACCAACGAACCAACAAACCAACAAACCAACATGCCAAAAGCCAACAAGCCAACAAACCAACAAGCCAACAAACGAACAACACAACAAACAAACAAACCAACAAACCAACAAACCCACAAACCAACAAACCAACAAACCAACAAACACACAAACCAACAAACCAACAAATCAACAAACCAACAAGCCAAAAAAAGAACAAACCAACAAACCAACAAACAAACAAACCAATAAACCAACAAGCCAACAAACGAACAAACCAACAAACAAACAAATCAACAAACCAACAAACGAACAAACCACCAAACCAACAAACCAACAAACCAACAAACCAACAAACCAACAAGCCAACAAACCAACAAACCAACAAGCCAACAAGCCAATAAACCAAAAAACAAACAAACGAACAAACCAACAAACAAATAAACCAACAAACCAACGAACCAACAAGCCAACAAACCAACAAGCGAACAACGAACAAACCAACAAACGAACAAACCAATAAACCAACACGCCAACAAACGAACAAACCAACCAACAAACAAACCAACAAACCAACAACCCAACAAACCAACAAACCAACAAATCAAAAAACCAACAAACCAACAAGCCAACAAACCAACAAACCAACAAGCCAACAAGCCAACAAACCAAAAAACCAAAAAACGAACAAACCAACAAACAAACAAACCAACAAACCAACGAACCAACAAGCTAACAAACCAACAAGCAAACAAACGAACAAACCAACAAACGAACAAACCAACAAACCAACAAACCAAACAAACCAACAAACCAACAAACCAACAAACCAACAATCTAACAAACCAACAAACCAACAAACAAATAAACCAACAAACCAACAAACCAATAAACCAACAAGCCAACAAACCAACAAGCCAACAAACCAACAAACCAACAAGCCAACTAGCCAACAAACCAAAAAACCAACAAACGAACAAACCAACAAACAAACAAACCAACAAACCAACGAACCAACAAGCCAACAAACCAACAAGCAAACAAACCAAGAAACCAACAAACCAACAAACCAATAAACCAACAAGCCAACAAACGAACAAACCAACAAACAAACAAACCAACAAACCAACAAACCAACAAACCAACACACCAACAAGCCAACAAACCAACAAACCAACAAGCCAACAAACCAACAAACCAAAAAACCAACAAACGAACAAACCAACAAACAAACAAACCAACAAACCAACGAACCAACAAACCAACAAGCCAACAAGCGAACAAACGAACAAACCAACAAACGAACAAACCAACAAACCAACAAGCCAACATACCAACAAACCAACAAACCAACAAACTAACAAGCCAACAAGCCAACAAACCAACAAGCCAACATATGAACAAACGAACAAACCAACAAACCAACAAACCAACAAACCAACAAACCAACAAACCAACAAACCAACAAACCAACAAACCAACAAAAAAACAAACCAACAAACCAACAAGCAAACAAACCAACAAACCAACAACCCAACAAGCCAACAAACCAACAAACCAACAAACCAACAAACCAACAAACCAACAAACCAACAAACCAACAAACCAACAAACCAACAAACCAACAAACCAACAAAAAAACAAAGCAACAAACCAACAAGCAAACAAACCAACAAACCAACAACCCAACAAGCCAACAAACCAACAAACCAACAAACAAACAAACCAACAAACAAACAAACCAACAAACAAACAAACCAACAAGCCAATAAACCAACAAACCAACAAACATATAAACCAATAACCCAACAAACCAACAAACCAACAAACCAACAAGCCAACAAACGAACAAACTAAGAAACAAACAAACCAACAAAACAACAAACTAATAAACCAACAAACCAACAAACCAACAAACAAATAAACCAATAACCCAACAAACCAACAAACCAACAAAGAAACAAACCAACAAATCAACAAAAACCAACAAACCAACAAACAAATAAACCAACAAACGAACAATCCAACAAACCAACAAAGCAACAAACCAACAAACCAACAAACCAACAAACCAACAAACCAACAAACCACCAAACCAATAAACCAACAAACCAACAAGCCAACAAGCCAACAAACCAACAAGCCAACAAACCAACAAACAAATAAACCAACAAACAAATAAACCAAGAAACCAACAAACCAACAAACCAACAAACCAACAAACCAACAAACCAACAAGCCAACAAGCCAACAAATGAGCAAACCAACAAACTAACAAACCAACAAACCAACAAACCAACAAACCAACAAACCAACAAACCAACAAACCAACGAACCAACAAGCCAACAAACAAACAAACCAACAAACTAACAAACCAACAAACCAACAAACCAACAAACCAACAAACAAACAAACCAACAAACAAACAAACCAACAAACCAACAAACAAACAAACCAACAAACCAACAAAAACCAACAAACCAACAAACAAATAAACCAACAAACCAACAAACCAACAAACAAACAAACCAACAAACCAACAAAAACCAACAAACCAACAAACAAATAAACCAACAAACCAACAAACCAACAAACAAACAAACCAACAAACTAACAAACCAACAAACCAACAAACCAACAAACCAACAAACCAACAAACCAACAAACCAACAAACCAACAAACTAACAAACCAACAAACCAACAAACCAACAAGCGAACAAACCAACAAACCAACAAGCCAACAAGCCAACAAACCAAAAAACCAACAAACCAACAAACAAACAAACCAACAAACCAACGAACCAACAAGCCAACAAACCAACAAGCGAACAAACGAACAAACCACCAAACGAACAAATCAATAAACGAACAAGCCAACAAACGAACAAACCAACAAACAAAAAAACCAACAAACCAACAAATCAACAAACCAACAAACCAACAAACCAACAAACCAACAAACCAACAAGCCAACAAACCAACAAACCAACAAGCCAACAAGCCAACAAACCGAAAAACCAACAAACGAACAAACGAACAAACCAACAAACAAACAAACCAACAAACCAACGAACCAACAAGCCAACAAACTAACAAGCGATTAAACGAACAAACTAACAAATAAACAAACCAACAAACCAACAAACCACCAAACCAACAAACCAACAAACCAACAAGCCAACAAACGAACAAACCAACAAACAAACAAACCAACAAACAAACAAATCAACAAACCAACAAACCAACAAACCAACAACCCAACAAACCAACAAACCAACAAACCAACAAACCAACAAACCAACAAACCAACAAACCAACAAACCAACAAACCAACAAACCAACAAACCAACAAGCCAACAAACCAACAAACCAACAAACTAACAAACGAACAAATCAACAAACCAACAAACCAACAAACCAACAAGCCAACAAACCAACAAACCAACAAACTAACAAGCCAACAAACCAACAAACCAATAAACCAACAAACCAACAAACCAACAAACGAACAAACAAATAAACCAATAAACCAACACACCAACAAACCAACAAACCAACAAACCAACAAACCAACAGACCAACAAACCAACAAACCAACAAACCAAGAAACCAACATACCAACAAGCCAACAAGCCAACAAACCAACAAGCCAACAAACGAACAAACCAACAAGCCAACAAACAAACAAACCAACAAACCAACAAACCAACAAACCAACAAACCAACAAACCAACAAAGCAACAAACCAACAAACCAACAAACCAACAAACCAACAAGCCAACAAACCAACAAACCAGCAAACCAACAAACGAACAAATCAACAAACCAACAAACCAACAAGCGAACAAACCAACAAACCAACAAACCAACAACCCAACAAAATAACAAGCCAACAAGTCAACAAACCAACAAGCCAACAAATGAACAAACGAACAAACCAACAAACCAACAAACCAACAAACCAACAAACCAACAAACCAACAAACCAACAAAAAAACAAATCAACAAACCAACAAGCAAATAAACCAACAAACCAACAAACCAACAAGCCAACAAGCAAATAAACCAACAAACCAACAAACCAACAAGCCAACAAACCAACAAGCCAACAAACGAACAAATCAACAAACAAACAAACCAACAAACCAACAAACCAACAAACCAACAAGCAAATAAACCAACAAACCAACAAACCAACAAGCCAACAAACCAACAAGCCAACAAACGAACAAATCAACAAACAAACAAACCAACAAACCAACAAACCAACAAACCAACAAACCAACAAACCAACAAACCAACAAGCCAATAAACCAACAAACAAATAAACCAATAACCCAACAAACCAACAAACCAACAAACCAACAAGCCAACAAACGAACAAACCAACAAACAAACAAACCAACAAACCAACAAACTAACAAACCAACAAACCAACAAACAAACAAACCAACAAACCAACAAAAACCAACAAACCAACAACCAAATAAACCAACAAACGAACAAACCAATAAACCAACAAACCAACAAACCAACAAACCAACAAACCAACAATCCAACAAACCAATAAACCAACAAACCAACAAGCCAACAAGCCAACAAACCAACAAGCCAACAAACCAACAAACAAATAAACCAACAAACGAACAAACCAACAAACCAACAAACCAACTAACCAACAAGCTAACAAACCAACAAACAAATAAACCAAAAACCCAACAAACCAACAAACCAATAAACAAAAAACCAACAAACAAACAAACCAACAAACCAACAAGCCAACAAACCAACAAACCAACAAGCCAACAAGCCAACAAACAAACAAACCTTCAAACCCACAAAAACTAACAAACCAACAAACAAATAAACCAACAAACGAACAAACCAACAAACCAACAATCCAACAAACCAACAAACCAACAAGCCAACAAACCAACAAACAAATAAACCAACAAACCAACAAACCAACAAAAAAAACAAACCAACAAGCCAACAAACCAACAAACCAACAAACAAATAAACCAACAACCCAACAAACCAGCAAACAAATAAACCAACAAACAAACAAACCAACAAACCAAAAAGCCAACAAGCCAACAAAGCAACAACCCAACAAACGAACACCCCAACAAACAAACAAACCAACAAACCAACAAACCAACAAACGATCAACCCAACAAACCAACAAACCAACAAGCCAATAAACCAACAAACAAATAAACCAATAACCCAACAAACCAACAAACCAACAAACCAACAAGCCAACAAACGAACAAACCAACAAACAAACAAACCAACAAACCAACAAACTAACAAACCAACAAACCAACAAACAAACAAACCAACAAACCAACAAAAACCAACAAACCAACAACCAAATAAACCAACAAACGAACAAACCAATAAACCAACAAACCAACAAACCAACAAACCAACAAACCAACAATCCAACAAACCAATAAACCAACAAACCAACAAGCCAACAAGCCAACAAACCAACAAACCAACAACCCAACAAACCAATAAACTAACAAATCAACAAACCAACAAACCAACAAGCCAACAAACCAACAAACCAACAAGCCAACAAGCCAACAAACCAAAAAACCAAAAAACGAACAAACCAACAAACAAACAAACCAACAAAACAACGAACCAACAAGCTAACAAACCAACAAGCAAACAAACGAACAAACCAACAAACGAACAAACCAACAAACCAACAAACCAAACAAACCAACAAACCAACAAACCAACAAACCAACAATCTAACAAACCAACAAACCAACAAACAAATAAACCAACAAACCAACAAACCAACAAACCAACAAGCCAACAAACCAACAAGCCAACAAACCAACAAACCAACAAGCCAACTAGCCAACAAACCAAAAAACCAACAAACGAACAAACCAACAAACAAACAAACCAACAAACCAACGAACCAACAAGCCAACAAACCAACAAGCAAACAAACCAAGAAACCAACAAACCAACAAACCAATAAACCAACAAGCCAACAAACGAACAAACCAACAAACAAACAAACCAACAAACCAACAAACCAACAAACCAACACACCAACAAGCCAACAAACCAACAAACCAACAAGCCAACAAACCAACAAACCAAAAAACCAACAAACGAACAAACCAACAAACAAACAAACCAACAAACCAACGAACCAACAAACCAACAAGCCAACAAGCGAACAAACGAACAAACCAACAAACGAACAAACCAACAAACCAACAAGCCAACATACCAACAAACCAACAAACCAACAAACTAACAAGCAAACAAGCCAACAAACCAACAAGCCAACATATGAACAAACGAACAAACCAACAAACCAACAAACCAACAAACCAACAAACCAACAAACCAACAAACCAACAAACCAACAAACCAACAAAAAAACAAACCAACAAACCAACAAGCAAACAAACCAACAAACCAACAACCCAACAAGCCAACAAACCAACAAACCAACAAACCAACAAACCAACAAACCAACAAACCAACAAACCAACAAACCAACAAACCAACAAACCAACAAACCAACAAAAAAACAAAGCAACAAACCAACAAGCAAACAAACCAACAAACCAACAACCCAACAAGCCAACAAACCAACAAACCAACAAACAACCAAACCAACAAACAAACAAACCAACAAACAAACAAACCAACAAGCCAATAAACCAACAAACCAACAAACATATAAACCAATAACCCAACAAACCAACAAACCAACAAACCAACAAGCCAACAAACGAACAAACCAAGAAACAAACAAACCAACAAAACAACAAACTAATAAACCAACAAACCAACAAACAAATAAACCAATAACCCAACAAACCAACAAACCAACAAAGAAACAAACCAACAAATCAACAAAAACCAACAAACCAACAAACAAATAAACCAACAAACAAACAATCCAACAAACCAACAAAGCAACAAACCAACAAACCAACAAACCAACAAACCAACAAACCAACAAACCAACAAACCAATAAACCAACAAACCAACAAGCCAACAAGCCAACAAACCAACAAGCCAACAAACCAACAAACAAATAAACCAACAAACAAATAAACCAAGAAACCAACAAACCAACAAACCAACAAACCAACAAACCAACAAACCAACAAGCCAACAAGACAACAAATGAGCAAACCAACAAACTAACAAACCAACAAACCAACAAACCAACAAACCAACAAACCAACAAACCAACAAACCAACGAACCAACAAGCCAACAAACAAACAAACCAACAAACTAACAAACCAACAAACCAACAAACCAACAAACCAACAAACAAACAAACCAACAAACAAACAAACCAACAAACCAACAAACAAACAAACCAACAAACCAACAAAAACCAACAAACCAACAAACAAATAAACCAACAAACCAACAAACCAACAAACAAACAAACCAACAAACCAACAAAAACCAACAAACCAACAAACAAATAAACCAACAAACCAACAAACCAACAAACAAACAAACCAACAAACTAACAAACCAACAAACCAACAAACCAACAAACCAACAAACCAACAAACCAACAAACCAACAAACCAACAAACTAACAAACCAACAAACCAACAAACCAACAAGCGAACAAACCAACAAACCAACAAGCCAACAAGCCAACAAACCAAAAAACCAACAAACCAACAAACAAACAAACCAACAAACCAACGAACCAACAAGCCAACAAACCAACAAGCGAACAAACGAACAAACCACCAAACGAACAAATCAATAAACGACCAAGCCAACAAATGAACAAACCAACAAACAAAAAAACCAACAAACCAACAAATCAACAAACCAACAAACCAACAAACCAACAAACCAACAAACCAACAAGCCAACAAACCAACAAACCAACAAGCCAACAAGCCAACAAACCGAAAAACCAACAAACGAACAAACGAACACACCAACAAACAAACAAACCAACAAACCAACGAACCAACAAGCCAACAAACTAACAAGCGATTAAACGAACAAACTAACAAATAAACAAACCAACAAACCAACAAACCACCAAACCAACAAACCAACAAACCAACAAGCCAACAAACGAACAAACCAACAAACAAACAAACCAACAAACAAACAAATCAACAAACCAACAAACCAACAAACCAACAACCCAACAAACCAACAAACCAACAAACCAACAAACCAACAAACCAACAAACCAACAAACCAACAAACCAACAAACCAACAAACCAACAAACCAACAAGCCAACAAACCAACAAAAACCAACAAACCAACAAACAAATAAACCAACAAACGAACAAACCAACAAACGAATAAACCAACAAACCAACAAACCAACAAACCAACAAACCAACAAACCAACAAGCCAACAAACCAACAAACCAACAAACTAACAAACGAACAAATCAACAAACCAACAAACCAACAAACCAACAAGCCAACAAACCAACAAACCAACAAACTAACAAGCCAACAAACCAACAAACCAATAAACCAACAAACCAACAAACCAACAAACGAACAAACAAATAAACCAATAAACCAACACACCAACAAACCAACAAACCAACAAACCAACAAACCAACAGACCAACAAACCAACAAACCAACAAACCAAGAAACCAACATACCAACAAGCCAACAAGCCAACAAACCAACAAGCCAACAAACGAACAAACCAACAAGCCAACAAACAAACAAACCAACAAACCAACAAACCAACAAACCAACAAACCAACAAACCAACAAACCAACAAAGCAACAAACCAACAAACCAACAAACCAACAAACCAACAAGCCAACAAACCAACAAACCAGCAAACCAACAAACGAACAAATCAACAAACCAACAAACCAACAAGCCAACAAACCAACAAACCAACAAACCAACAACCCAACAAAATAACAAGCCAACAAGTCAACAAACCAACAAGCCAACAAATGAACAAACGAACAAACCAACAAACCAACAAACCAACAAACCAACAAACCAACAAACCAACAAACCAACAAACCAACAAAAAAACAAATCAACAAACCAACAAGCAAATAAACCAACAAACCAACAAACCAACAAGCCAACAAGCAAATAAACCAACAAACCAACAAACCAACAAGCCAACAAACCAACAAGCCAACAAACGAACAAATCAACAAACAAACAAACCAACAAACCAACAAACCAACAAACCAACAAGCAAATAAACCAACAAACCAACAAACCAACAAGCCAACAAACCAACAAGCCAACAAACGAACAAATCAACAAACAAACAAACCAACAAACCAACAAACCAACAAACCAACAAACCAACAAACCAACAAACCAACAAGCCAATAAACCAACAAACAAATAAACCAATAACCCAACAAACCAAAAAACCAACAAACCAACAAGCCAACAAACGAACAAACCAACAAACAAACAAACCAACAAACCAACAAACTAACAAACCAACAAACCAACAAACAAACAAACCAACAAACCAACAAAAACCAACAAACCAACAACCAAATAAACCAACAAACGAACAAATCAATAAACCAACAAACCAACAAACCAACAAACCAACAAACCAACAATCCAACAAACCAATAAACCAACAAACCAACAAGCCAACAAGCCAACAAACCAACAAGCCAACAAACCAACAAACAAATAAACCAACAAACCAACAAACCAACAAACCAACAAACCAACTAACCAACAAGCTAACAAACCAACAAACAAATAAACCAAAAACCCAACAAACCAACAAACCAATAAACAAAAAACCAACAAACAAACAAACCAACAAACCAACAAGCCAACAAACCAATAAACCAACAAGCCAACAAGCCAACAAACAAACAAACCTTCAAACCCACAAAAACTAACAAACCAACAAACAAATAAACCAACAAACGAACAAACCAACAAACCAACAATCCAACAAACCAACAAACCAACAAGCCAACAAACCAACAAACAAATAAACCAACAAACCAACAAACCAACAAAAAAAACAAACCAACAAGCCAACAAACCAACAAACCAACAAACAAATAAACCAACAACCCAACAAACCAGCAAACAAATAAACCAACAAACAAACAAACCAACAAACCAAAAAGCCAACAAGCCAACAACCCAACAAACGAACACCCCAACAAACAAACAAACCAACAAACCAACAAACCAACAAACGATCAACCCAACAAACCAACAAACCAGCAAACCAACAATACAACAGGCCAACAAGCCAACAAACCAACAAGCCAACAAAACAACAAACCAACAAACCAACAAACCAACAAACCAACAAACCAACAAACCAACAAACCAACAAGCAAACAAACCAACAAACCAACAAACAAACAAGCCAACAAGCCAACAAACCAACAAGCCAACAAACGAACAAATCAACAAACAAACAAACCAACAAACCAACAAACCAACAAACCAACAAACCAACAAACCAACAAACCAACAAACCAACAAACCAACAAACCAACAAACCAACAAACCAACAAACCAAGAAGCCAACAAGCCAACAAACCAACAAGCCAACAAATGAACAAACGAACAAACCAACAAACCAACAAGCCAACAAACCAACAAACCAACAAACCAACAAACCAACAAACCAACAAACCAACAAACCAACAAATCAACAAAAAAACAAACCAACAAACCAACAAGCAAACAAACCAACAAACCAACAAGCCAACAAGCCAACAAACCAACAAGCCAACAAACGAACAAATCAACAAACAAACAAACCAACAAACCAACAAACCAACAAACCAACAAACCAACAAACCAACAAACCAACAAACCAACAAACCAACAAACCAACAAACCAACAAACCAACAAACCAACAAACCAACAAACCAACAAGCCAACAAGCCAACAAACCAACAAGCCGACAAACCAAAAAACCAACAAACAAATAAACCGACAAACCAACAAACTAACAAACCAACAAACCAACAAACTAACAAACCAACAAATCAACAAAAAAACAAACCAACAAACCAAGTAACCAACAAACCAACAAATCAACAAACAAACAAACCAACAAACCAACAAACCAACAAATCAACAAAAAAACAAACCAACAAACCAAGTAACCAACAAACCAACAAACCAACAAACCAACAGGCCATCAAACCAACAAACCAACAACCCAACAAGCCAACAAACCAACAAGCCAACAAACGAACAAACCAACAAACCAACGCCCCAACAAACAAATAAACCAACAAACCAACAAACCAACAAACCAACAAACCAACAAACCAACAAACAAATAAACCAACAAACCAACAAACCAACAAACCAACAAACCAACAAGCCAAAAAACCAACAAACCAACAAGCTAACAAACCAAAAAACCAACAAATGAACAAACCAACAAACCAACAAACCAACAAACACACAAACCAACAAACCAACAAACCAACAAACCAACAAACCAACAAACCAACAAACCAACAAACCAACAAACTAACAAACAAACAAACCAACAAACCAACAAACCAACAAACCAACAAACCAACAAATGAACAAACCAACAAACCAACAAACCAACAAACCAACAAACCAACAAACCAACAAACCAACAAACGGACAAACCAACAAACCAACAAACCGACAAACCAACAAACCAACAAACCAACAAACTAACAAACCAACAAACCAACAAACCAACAAACCAAAACCAACAAACCAACAAACCAACAAACCAACAAACGAACAAACTAACAAACCAACAAACCAACAAACAAACAAACAACAAACCAACAAGCCAACAAGCCAACAAACCAACAAGCCAACAAACCAACAAACAAATAAACCAAAAACCAACAAACCAACAAACCAGCAAGCCAACAAACAAAAAAACCAACAAGCCAACAAACCAACAAACCAAGAAACCAACAAACCAACAAACCAACAAACCAACAAACCAACAAACCAACAAACCAACAAACCAACAAACAAACATACAAACAATTAAACAAACCAACAAACCAACAAACCAACAAACCAACAAACCTACAAACCAATAAAACAACAAACCAACAAACGGACAAACCAACAAACCAACAAACCGACAAACCAACAAACAAACAAACCAACAAACTAACAAACCAACAAACCAACAAACCAACAAACCAAAACCAACAAACCAACAAACCACCAAACAAACAAACGAACAAACTAACAAACCAACAAACCAACAAACAAACAAACAACAAACCAACAAGCCAACAAGCCAACAAACCAACAAGCCAACAAACCAACAAACAAATAAACCAAAAACAAACAAACCAACAAACCAACAAGCCACCAAACAAACAAACCAACAAACCAACAAACGAACAAACCAACAAACCAATAAGCCAACAAACCAACATACCAACGAGCCCAACAAGCCAACAAGCCAACAAGCCAACAAACGAACAAACCAACAAACCAACAAACAAATAAACCAACAAACCGACAAACCAACAAACCAACAAACCAACAAACAAATAAACCAACAAACCAATAAATCAACAAACCAACAAACCAACAAACCAACAAGCCAACAAACCAACAAACCAACAAGCTAACAAGCCAACAAACCAAAAAACCAACAAACGAACAAACCAACAAACCAACAAACGAACAAAAAACAAACCAACAAACCAACAAGCCAACAAGCCAACAAACCAACAAGCCAACAAAGCAACAAACAAATAAACTAAAAACCAACAAACCAACAAACCATGAAACGAACAAACCAACAAGCCAACAAAAGAAAAAACCAACAAACCAACAATCCAACAAACCAACAAACCAACAAACCAACAAACGAACAAACCAACAAACCAAGTAACCAACAAACCAACAAACCAACAAACCAACAAGCCAACAAACCAACAAGCCAACAAACGAACAAACCAACAAACCAACACCCCAACAAACAAATAAACCAACAAACCAACAAACCAACAAACCAACAAACCAACAAACCAACAAACCAACAAACCAACAAACCAACAAGCCAACAAACCAACAAACCAACAAGCCAACAAGCTAACAAACCAAAAAACCAACAAACGAACAAACCAACAAACCAACAAACCAACAAACACACAAACCAACAAACCAACAAACTAATAAACCAACAAACCAACAAGCCAACAAGCCAACAAACCAACAAGCCAAAAAACCAACAAACAAATAAACCAACAAACCAACAAACCAACAAACCAACAAACCAACTAACCAACAAGCTAACAAACCAACTAACAAATAAACCAAAAACCCAACAAACCAACAAACCAATAAACAAATAAACCAACAAACAAACAAACCAACAAACCAACAAGCCAACAAACCAACAAACCAACAAGCCAACAAGCCAACAAACAAACAAACCTTCAAACCAACAAAAACCAACAAACCAACAAACAAATAAACCAACAAACGAACAAACGAACAAACCAACAAACCAACAAACCAACAAACCAACAAACCAACAAACCAACAAATCAACAAACCAATAAACCAACAAACCAACAAGCCAACAAGCCAACAAACCAACAAGCCAACAAACCAACAAACAAATAAACCAACAAACCAACAAACCAACAAAAAAAACAAACCAACAAGCTAACAAACCAACAAACCAACAAACAAATAAACCAACAATCCAACAAACCAACAAACAAATAAACCAATAAGCAAACAAACCAACAAACCAACAAGCCAACAAGCCAACAAAGCAACAACCCAACAAACGAACACCCCAACAAACAAACAAACCAACAAACCAACAAACCAACAAACCATCAACCCAACAAACCAACAAACCAACAAACCAACAAACCAACAAACCAACAAACCAAAAAACCAACAAGCAAACAAACCAACAAACCAACAAACAAACAAGCCAACAAGGCAACAAACCAACAAGCCAACAAACAAACAAATCAACAAACAAACAAACCAACAAACCAACAAACCAACAAACCAACAAACCAACAAACCAACAAACCAACAAACCAACAAACCAGCAAACCAACAAACCAACAAACCAACAAGCCAACAAGCCAACAAACGAACAAGCCAACAAACGAACAAATCAACAAACAAACAAATCAACAAACAAACAAACTAACAAACCAACAAACCAACAAACCAACAAACCAACAAACCAACAAACCAACAACCCAACAAACCAACAAACCAACAAACCAACAAACCAACAAACCAACAAACCAACAAACCAACAAACCAACAAACCAACAAACCAACAAACCAACAAACCAACAAGCCAACAAGCAAACAAACCAACAAGCCGACAAACCGAAAAACCAACAATTAAATAAACCGACAAACCAACAAACTAACAAACCAACAAACCAACAAGCCAACAAACCAACAAACCAACAAACAAATAAACCAATAACCCAACAAACCAACAAACCAACAAACCAACAAGCCAACAAACGAACAAACCAACAAACAAACAAACCAACAAACCAACAAACTAACAAACCAACAAACCAACAAACAAACAAACCAACAAACCAACAAAAACCAACAAACCAACAAACAAATAAACCAACAAACGAACAAACCAACAAACCAACAAACCAACAAACCAACAAACCAACAAACCAACAAACCAACAAACCAACAAACCAATAAACCAACAAACCAACAAGCTAACAAGCCAACAAACCAACAAGCCAACAAACCAACAAACAAATAAACCAACAAACCAACAAACCAACAAACCAACTAACCAAAAAGCCAACAAACCAACAAACCAACAAACAAATAAACCAAAAACTCAACAAACCAACAAACCAATAAACAAATAAACCAACAAACAAACAAACCAACAAACCAACAAACCAACAAGCCAACAAACCAACAAACCAACAAGCCAACAATCCAACTAACAAACAAACCTACATACCAACAAAAACCAACAAACCAACAAACAAATAAACCAACAAACGAACAAACCAACAAGCCAACAAGCCAACAAACCAACAAGCCAACAAACCAACAAACAAATAAACCAACAAAACAACAAACCAACAAAAAAATAAACCAACAAGCCAACAAACCAACAAACCAACAAACAAATAAACCAACAACCCAACAAACCAACAAACCAACAAACAAATAAACCAACAAACAAACAAACCAACAAACCAACAAGCCAACAAGCCAACAAACCAACAACCCAACAAACGAACACCCCAACAAACAAACAAACCAACAAACCAACAAACCAACAAACCAACAACCCAACAAACCAACAAACCAACAAACCAACAGGCCAACATGCCAACAAACCAACAAGCCAACAAAACAACAAACGAACAAACCAACAGACCAACAAACCAACAAACCAACAAACCAACAAACCAACAAACCAACAAGCAAACAAACTAACAAACCAACAAGCAAACAAGCCAACAAGCCAACAAACCAACAAGCCAACAAACGAACAAACCAAAAAACAAACAAACCAACAAACTAACAAACCAACAAACCAACAAACTAACAAACCAGCAAACCAACAAACCAACAAACCAACAAACCAACAAACCAACAAACCAACAAACCAACAAACCAACAAACCAACAAACCAACAAACCAACAAACCAACAAGCCAACAAGCCAACAAACCAACAAGCCAACAACCCAACAAACTAACAACCCAACAAACCAACAAATCAACAAGCCAACAAGCCAACAAACCAACAAGCCAACAAACCAAAAAACCAACAAACCAACAAGCCAACAAACCAACAAACCAACAAACTAACAAGCCAACAAGCCAACAAGCGAACAAACGAACAAACCAAGAAACGAACAAACCAACAAACCAACAAGCCAACAAACCAACAAACCAACAAACCAACAAACTAACAAGCCAACAAGCCAACAAACCAACAAGCCAACAAATGAACAAACGAACAAACCAACAAACCAACAAACCAACAAACCAACAAATCAACAAACCAACAAACTAGCAAACCAACAAACCAACAAACCAACAAACCAACAAAAAAACAAACCAACAAACCAACAAGCAAACAAACCAACAAACCAACAAGCCAACAAGCCAACAAACTAACAAACCAACAAACAAACAAACCAACAAACAAACAACCCAACAAGCCAACAAACCAACAAACCAACAAACAAATAAACCAATAAACCAATAACCCAACAAACCAATAAACCAACAAATTAACAAGCCAACAAACGAACAAACCAACAAACAAACAAACCAACAAACCAACAAACTAACAAATCAACAAACCAACAAACAAATAAACCAATAACCCAACAAACCAACAAACCAACAAACAAACAAACCAACAAGCCAACAAACCAAAAATCCAACAAACGAACAAACCAACAAACAAACAAACCAACAAACTAACAAACCAACAAACCAACAAATTAACAAACCAACAAACCAACAAACCAACAAACCAACAAACCAACAAACCAACAAACCAACAAACCAACAAACCAACAAACCAACAAACCAACAAACCAACAAACCAACAAACCAACAAACCAACAAGCCAACAAACCAACAAGCCAACAACCCAACAAACTAACAACCCAACAAACTAACAAACCAACAAGCCAACAAGCCAACAAAACAACAAGCCAACAAACCAAAAAACCAACATACCAACAAGCCAACAAACCAACAAACCAACAAACCAACAAACCAACAAACCAATAAACCAAAAAACCAACAAACGAACAAACCAACAAACCAACAAACCAACAAACCAACAAACCAACAAACCAACAAACCAACAAACCAACAAGCCAACAAACCAACAAAAAAACAAACCAACAAACCAACGAACCAACAATGCAACAAGCCAACAAGCGAACAAACGAACAAACCAACAAACGAACAAACCAACAAACCAATAAGCCGACAAACCAGCAAACCAACAAACTAACTAGCCAACAAGCCAACAAGCCAACAAGCCAACAAATGAACAAACGAACAAACCAACAAACCAACAAACCAACAAACCAACAAACCAACAAACCAACAAACCAACAAACCAACAAACCAACAAACCAACAAACCAACAAAAAAACAAACCAACAAACCAGCAAGCAAACAAACCAACAAACCAACAAGCCAACAAGCCAACAAACCAACAAACCAACAAACGAACAAACCAACAAACAAACAAACCAACAAGCCAACAAACCAACAAACAAATAAACCAATAAACCAATAACCCAACAAACCAACGAACCAACAAACCAACAAGCCAACAAACGAACAAACCAACAAACAAACAAACCAACAAACCAACAAACTAACAAACCAACAAACCAACAAACAAATAAACCAATAACTTAACAAACCAACAAACCAACAAACAAACAAACCAACAAACCAACAAACTAACAAACCAACAAACCAGCAAACAAACAAGCCAACAAACCAACAAAAACCAACAAACCAACAAACCAACAAACCAACAAACCAACAAACCAACAAACCAACAAACCAACAAACCAAAAACCAACAAACCAACAAACCAACAAGCCAACAAGCCAACAAACCAACAAGCCAACAAATGAACAAACGAACAAACCAACAAAACAACAAACGAACAAATCAACAAACAAACAAACCAACAAACCAACAAACCAACAAACCAACAAACCAACAAACCAACAAACCAACAAACCAACAAACCAACAAACCAACAAACCAACATACCAACAAACCAGCAAACCAACAAACCAACAAACCAACAAACCAACAAACCAACAAACCAACAAGCCAACAAGCCAACAAACCAACAAGCCAACAAACGAACAAATCAACAAACAAACAAACCAACAAACCAACAAACCAACAAACCAACAAACCAACAAACCAACAAACCAACAAACCAACAAACCAACAAACCAACAAACCAACAAACCAACAAACCAACAAACCAACAAACCAACAAGCCAACAAGCCAACAAACCAACAAGCCGACAAACCAAAAAACCAACAAACAAATAAACCGACAAACCAACAAACTAACAAACCAACAAACCAACAAGCCAACAAACCAACAAACCAACAAACAAATAAACCAATAACCCAACAAACCAACAAACCAACAAACCAACAAGCCAACAAACGAACAAACCAACAAACAGACAAACCAACAAACCAACAAACTAACAAACCAACAAACCAACAAACAAACAAACCAACAAACCAACGAAAACTAACAAACCAACAAACAAATAAACCAACAAACGAACAAACCAACAAACCAACATACGAACAAACCAACAAACCAACAAACCAACAAACCAACAAACCAATAAACCAACAAACCAACAAGCCAACAAGCCAACAAACCAACAAGCCAACAAACCAACAAACAAACAAACCAACAAACCAACAAACCAACAAACCAACTAACCAAAAAGCCAACAAACCAACAAACCAACAAACATATAAACCAAAAACCCAACAAACCAACAAACCAATAAACAAATAAACCAACAAACAAACAAACCAACAAACCAACAAACCAACAAGCCAACAAACCAACAAACCAACAAGCCAACAAGCCAACAAACAAACAAACCTACATACCAACAAAAACCAACACACCAACAAACAAATAAACCAACAAACGAACAAACCAACAAACCAACCAACCAACAAACCAACAAACCAACAAACCAACAAACCAACAAACCAATAAACCAACAAACCAACAAGCCAACAAGCCAACAAACCAACAAGCCAACAAACCAACAAACAAATAAACCAACAAAACAACAAACCAACAAAAAAATAAACCAACAAGCCAACAAACCAACAAACCAACAAACAAATAAACCAACAACCCAACAAACCAACAAACAAACAAACCAACAAACCAACAAGCCAACAAGCCAACAAACCAACAACCCAACAAACGAACACCCCAACAAACAAACAAACCAACAAACCAACAAACCAACAAACCAACAACCCAACAAACCAACAAACCAACAAACCAACAAACCAACAGGCCAACATGCCAACAAACCAACAAGCCAACAAAACAACAAACGAACAAACCAACAGACCAACAAACCAACGAACCAACAAACCAACAAACCAACAAGCAAACAAACTAACAAACCAACAAGCAAACAAGCCAACAAGCCAACAAACCAACAAGCCAACAAACGAACAAACCAACAAACAAACAAACCAACAAACTAACAAACCAACAAACCAACAAACTAACAAACCAACAAACCAACAAACCAACAAACCAACAAACCAACAAACCAACAAACCAACAAACCAACAAACCAACAAACCAACAAACCAACAAACCAACAAACAAACAAGCCAACAAGCCAACAAACCAACAAGCCAACAACCCAACAAACTAACAACCCAACAAACCAACAAAGCAACAAGCCAACAAGCCAACAAACCTACAAGCCAACAAACCAACAAACCAAAAAATCAACAAACCAACAAGCCAACAAACCAACAAACCAACAAACCAACAAACCAACAAACCAATAAACCAAAAACCCAACAAACGAACAAACCAACAAACCAACAAACCAACAAACCAACAAACCAACAAACCAACAAACCAACAAACCAACAAACCAACAAGCCAACAAACCAACAAAAAAACAAACCAACAAACCAACGAACCAACAAGCCAACAAGCCAACAAGCGAACAAACGAACAAACCAACAAACGAACAAACCAACAAACCAAAAGCCAACAAACCAACAAACCAACAAACCAACAAACTAACAAGCCAACAAGCCAACAAACCAACAAGCCAAAAATGAACAAACGAACAAACCAACAAACCAACAAACCAACAAACCAACAAACCAACAAACCAACAAACCAACAAACCAACAAACCAACAAACCAACAAAAAAACAAACCAACAAACCAACAAGCAAACAAACCAACAAACCAACAAGCCAACAAGCCAACAAACCAACAAACCAACAAACGAACAAACCAACAAACAAACAAACCAACAAGCCAACAAACCAACAAACCAACAAACAAATAAACCAATAAACAATAACCCAACAAACCAACAAACCAACAAACCAACAAGCCAACAAACGAACAAACCAACAAACAAACAAACCAACAAACCAACAAACTAACAAACCAACAAACCAACAAACAAATAAACCAATAACCCAACAAACCAACAAACCAACAAACAAATAAACCAACAAACAAACAAACCAACAAACCAACAAACCAACAAGCCAACAAACCAATAAACCAACAAGCCAACAAGCCAACAAACAAACAAACCTACATACCAACAAAAACCAACACACCAACAAACAAATAAACCAACAAACGAACAAACCAACAAACCAACCAACCAACAAACCAACAAACCAACAAGCCAACAAACCAACAAACAAATAAACCAACAAAACAACAAACCAACAAAAAAATAAACCAACAAGCCAACAAACCAACAAACCAACAAACAAATAAACCAACAATCCAACAAACCAACAAACAAACAAACCAACAAACCAACAAGCCAACAAGCCAACAAACCAACAACCCAACAAACGAACACCCCAACAAACAAACAAACCAACAAACCAACAAACCAACAAACCAACAACCCAACAAACCAACAAACCAACAAACCAACAAACCAACAGGCCAACATGCCAACAAACCAACAAGCCAACAAAACAACAAACGAACAAACCAACAGACCAACAAACCAACGAACCAACAAACCAACAAACCAACAAGCAAACAAACTAACAAACCAACAAGCAAACAAGCCAACAAGCCAACAAACCAACAAGCCACCAAACGAACAAACCAACAAACAAACAAACCAACAAACTAACAAACCAACAAACCAACAAACTAACAAACCAACAAACCAACAAACCAACAAACCAACAAACCAACAAACCAACAAACCAACAAACCAACAAACCAACAAACCAACAAACCAACAAACAAACAAGCCAACAAGCCAACAAACCAACAAGCCAACAACCCAACAAACTAACAACCCAACAAACCAACAAACCAACAAGCCAACAAGCCAACAAACCAACAAGCCAACAAACCAACAAACCAAAAAATCAACAAACCAACAAGCCAACAAACCAACAAACCAACAAACCAACAAACCAACAAACCAATAAACCAAAAACCCAACAAACGAACAAACCAACAAACCAACAAACCAACAAACCAACAAACCAACAAACCAACAAACCAACAAACCAACAAACCAACAAACCAACAAGCCAACAAACCAACAAAAAAACAAACCAACAAACCAACGAACCAACAAGCCAACAAGCCAACAAGCGAACAAACGAACAAACCAACAAACGAACAAACCAACAAACCAAAAGCCAACAAACCAACAAACCAACAAACCAACAAACTAACAAGCCAACAAGCCAACAAACCAACAAGCCAAAAATGAACAAACGAACAAACCAACAAACCAACAAACCAACAAACCAACAAACCAACAAACCAACAAACCAACAAACCAACAAACCAACAAACCAACAAAAAAACAAACCAACAAACCAACAAGCAAACAAACCAACAAACCAACAAGCCAACAAGCCAACAAACCAACAAACCAACAAACGAACAAACCAACAAACAAACAAACCAACAAGCCAACAAACCAACAAACCAACAAACAAATAAACCAATAAACAATAACCCAACAAACCAACAAACCAACAAACCAACAAGCCAACAAACGAACAAACCAACAAACAAACAAACCAACAAACCAACAAACTAACAAACCAACAAACCAACAAACAAATAAACCAATAACTTAACAAACCAACAAACCAACAAACAAATAAACCAACAAACAAACAAACCAACAAACCAACAAACCAACAAGCCAACAAACCAACAAACCAACAAGCCAACAAGCCAACAAACAAACAAACCTACATACCAACAAAAACCAACACACCAACAAACAAATAAACCAACAAACGAACAAACCAACAAACCAACCAACCAACAAACCAACAAACCAACAAACCAACAAACCAACAAACCAATAAACCAACAAACCAACAAGCCAACAAGCCAACAAACCAACAAGCCAACAAACCAACAAACAAATAAACCAACAAAACAACAAACCAACAAAAAAATAAACCAACAAGCCAACAAACCAACAAACCAACAAACAAATAAACCAACAACCCAACAAACCAACAAACAAACAAACCAACAAACCAACAAGCCAACAATCCAACAAACCAACAACCCAACAAACGAACACCCCAACAAACAAACAAACCAACAAACCAACAAACCAACAAACCAACAACCCAACAAACCAACAAACCAACAAACCAACAAACCAACAGGCCAACATGCCAACAAACCAACAAGCCAACAAAACAACAAACGAACAAACCAACAGACCAACAAACCAACGAACCAACAAACCAACAAACCAACAAGCAAACAAACTAACAAACCAACAAGCAAACAAGCCAACAAGCCAACAAACCAACAAGCCAACAAACGAACAAACCAACAAACAAACAAACCAACAAACTAACAAACCAACAAACCAACAAACTAACAAACCAACAAACCAACAAACCAACAAACCAACAAACCAACAAACCAACAAACCAACAAACCAACAAACCAACAAACCAACAAACCAACAAACCAACAAACAAACAAGCCAACAAGCCAACAAACCAACAAGCCAACAACCCAACAAACTAACAACCCAACAAACCAACAAACCAACAAGCCAACAAGCCAACAAACCAACAAGCCAACAAACCAAAAAATCAACAAACCAACAAGCCAACAAACTAACAAACCAACAAACCAACAAACCAACAAACCAATAAACCAAAAACCCAACAAACGAACAAACCAACAAACCAACAAACCAACAAACCAACAAACCAACAAACCAACAAACCAACAAACCAACAAACCAACAAGCCAACAAACCAACAAAAAAACAAACCAACAAACCAACGAACCAACAAGCCAACAAGCCAACAAGCGAACAAACGAACAAACCAACAAACGAAGAAACCAACAAACCAAAAGCCAACAAACCAACAAACCAACAAACCAACAAACTAACAAGCCAACAAGCCAACAAACCAACAAGCCAAAAATGAACAAACGAACAAACCAACAAACCAACAAACCAACAAACCAACAAACCAACAAACCAACAAACCAACAAACCAACAAACCAACAAACCAACAAACCAACAAACCAACAAAAAAACAAACCAACAAACCAACAAGCAAACAAACCAACAAACCAACAAGCCAACAAGCCAACAAACCAACAAACCAACAAACGAACAAACCAACAAACAAACAAACCAACAAGCCAACAAACCAACAAACAAATAAACCAATAAAAAATAACCCAACAAACCAACAAACCAACAAACCAACAGGCCAACAAACGAACAAACCAACAAACAAACAAACCACCAAACCAACAAACTAACAAACCAACAAACCAACAAACAAATAAACCAATAACCCAACAAACCAACAAACCAACAAACAAACAAACCAACAAACCAACAAACTAACAAACCAACAAACCAGCAAACAAACAAACCAACAAACCAACAAAAACCAACAAACCAACAAACCACCAAACCAACAAACCAACAAACCAACAAACCAACAAACCAACAAACCAACAAACCAATAAACCAACAAACCAACAAGCCAACAAGCCAACAAACCAACAAGCCAACAAACCAACAAACAAATAAACTAACAAAACAACAAACCAACAAAAAATAAACCAACAAGCCAACAAACCAACAAACCAACAAACAAATAAACCAACAACCCAACAAACCAACAAACCAACAAACAAATAAACCAACAAACAAACAAACCAACAAACCAACAACCCAACAAACCAACAAACCAACAAACCAACAGGCCAACATGCCAACAAACCAACAAGCCAACAAAACAACAAACGAACAAACCAACAAACCAACAAACCAACAAACCAATAAACCAACAAACCAACAAGCCAACAAGCCAACAAACCAACAAGCCAACAAACCAACAAACAAATAAACTAACAAAACAACAAACCAACAAAAAAATAAACCAACAAGCCAACAAACCAACAAACCAACAAACAAATAAACCAACAACCCAACAAACCAACAAACCAACAAACAAATAAACCAACAAACCAACAAACCAACAAACCAACAACCCAACAAACCAACAAACCAACAAACCAACAGGCCAACATGCCAACAAACCAACAAGCCAACAAAACAACAAACGAACAAACCAACAAACCAACAAACCAGCAAACCAACAACTCCAACAAGCCAACAAACCAACAAACCAACAAGCAAACAAGCCAACAAGCCAACAAACCAACAAGCCAACAAACGAACAAACCAACAAACAAACAAACCAACAAACTAACAAACCAACAAACCAACAAACTAACAAACCCACAAACCAACAAACCAACAAACCAACAAACCAACAAACCAACAAACCAACAAACCAACAAACCAACAAACCAACAAACCAACAAACCAACAAACCAACAAACCAACAAACCAACAAGCCAACAAGCCAACAAACCAACAAGCCAACAACCCAACAAACTAGCAATCCAACAAACCAACAAACCAACAAACCAACAAGCCAACAAGCCAACAAACCAACAAGCCAACAAACCAAAAACCAACAAACCAACAAGCCAACAAACCAACAAACCAACAAACCAACAAACCAATAAACCAAAAAACCAATAAACGAACAAACCAACAAACCAACAAACCAACAAACCAACAAACCAACAAACCAACAAGCCAACAAACCAACAAGCCAATAAACCAACAAAAAAACAAACCAACAAACCAACAAACCAACGAACCAACAAGCCAACAAACCAACAAGCGAACAAACGAACAAACCAACAAACGAACAAACCAACAAACCAACAAGCCAACAAACCAACAAACCAACAAACCAACAAACTAACAAGCCAACAAGCCAACAAACCAACAAGCCAACAAATGAACAAACGAACAAACGACCAACCAACAAACCAACAAACCAACAAACCAACAAACCAACAAACCAACAAACCAACAAGCCAACAACCCAACAAACTAACAACCCAATAAACCAAAAAACCAACAAACGAACAAACCAACAAACCAACAAACCAACAAACCAACAAACCAACAAACCAACAAACCAACAAACCAACAAACCAACAAACCAACAAGCCAACAAACCAACAAAAAAACAAATCAACAAACCAACGAACCAACAAGGCAACAAGCCAACAAGCGAACAAACGAACAAACCAACAAACGAACAAACCAACAAACCAACAAACCAATAAACCAACAAACCAACAAGCCAACAAGCCAACAAACCAACAAGCCAACAAACCAACAAACAAATAAACTAACAAAACAACAAACCAACAAAAAAATAAACCAACAAGCCAACAAACCAACAAACCAACAAACAAATAAACCAACAACCCAACAAACCAACAAACCAACAAACAAATAAACCAACAAACCAACAAACCAACAAACCAACAACCCAACAAACCAACAAACCAACAAACCAACAAACCAACAGGCCAACATGCCAACAAACCAACAAGCCAACAAAACAACAAACGAACAAACCAACAAACCAACAAACCAGCAAACCAACAACTCCAACAAGCCAACAAACCAACAAACCAACAAGCAAACAAGCCAACAAGCCAACAAACCAACAAGCCAACAAACGAACAAACCAACAAACAAACAAACCAACAAACTAACAAACCAACAAACCAACAAACTAACAAACCCACAAACCAACAAACCAACAAACCAACAAACCAACAAACCAACAAACCAACAAACCAACAAACCAACAAACCAACAAACCAACAAACCAACAAACCAACAAACCAACAAGCCAACAAGCCAACAAACCAACAAGCCAACAACCCAACAAACTAACAATCCAACAAACCAACAAACCAACAAACCAACAAGCCAACAAACCAAAAACCAACAAACCAACAAGCCAACAAACCAACAAACCAACAAACCAACAAACCAATAAACCAAAAAACCAATAAACGAACAAACCAACAAACCAACAAACCAACAAACCAACAAACCAACAAACCAACAAGCCAACAAACCAACAAGCCAACAAACCAACAAAAAAACAAACCAACAAACCAACAAACCAACGAACCAACAAGCCAACAAGCCAACAAGCGAACAAACGAACAAACCAACAAACGAACAAACCAACAAACCAACAAGCCAACAAACCAACAAACCAACAAACCAACAAACTAACAAGCCAACAAGCCAACAAACCAACAAGCCAACAAATGAACAAACGAACAAACGACCAACCAACAAACCAACAAACCAACAAACCAACAAACCAACAAACCAACAAACCAACAAACCAACAAGCCAACAACCCAACAAACTAACAACCCAATAAACCAAAAAACCAACAAACGAACAAACCAACAAACCAACAAACCAACAAACCAACAAACCAACAAACCAACAAACCAACAAACCAACAAACCAACAAACCAACAAGCCAACAAACTAACAAACCAACGAACCAACAAGGCAACAAGCCAACAAGCGAATAAACGAACAAACCAACAAACGAACAAACCAACAAACCAATAAGCCAACAAACCAACAAACCAACAAACTAACTAGCCAACAAGCCAACAAACCAACAAGCCAACAAATGAACAAACGAACAAACCAACAAACCAACAAACCAACAAACCAACAAACCAACAAACCAACAAACCAACAAACCAACAAACCAACAAACCAACAAACCAACAAACCAACAAAAAAACAAACCAACAAACCAACAAGCAAACAAACCAACAAACCAACAAGCCAACAAGCCAACAAGCCAACAAACCAACAAACCAACAAACGAACAAACCAACAAACAAACAAACCAACAAGCCAACAAACCAACAAACAAATAAACCAATAAACCAATAACCCAACAAACCAACGAACCAACAAACCAACAAGCCAACAAACGAACAAACCAACAAACAAACAAACCAACAAACCAACAAACTAACAAACCAACAAACAAATAAACCAATAACTTAACAAACCAACAAACCAACAAACAAACAAACCAACAAACCAACAAACTAACAAACCAACAAACCAGCAAACAAACAAGCCAACAAACCAACAAAAACCAACAAACAAACAAACCAACAAACCAACAAACCAACAAACCAACAAACCAACAAACCAACAAACCAACAAACCAACAAACCAACAAACCAACAAACCAACAAACCAACAAGCCAACAAGCCAACAAACCAACAAGCCAACAAATGAACAAACGAACAAATCAACAAAACAACAAACGAACAAATCAACAAACAAACAAACCAACAAACCAACAAACCAACAAACCAACAAACCAACAAACCAACAAACCAACAAACCAACAAACCAACAAACCAACATACCAACAAACCAGCAAACCAACAAACCAACAAACCAACAAACCAACAAACCAACAAACCAACAAGCCAACAAGCCAACAAACCAACAAGCCAACAAACGAACAAATCAACATACAAGCAAACCAACAAACCAACAAACCAACAAACCAACAAACCAACAAACCAACAAACCAACAAACCAACAAACCAACAAACCAACAAACCAACAAACCAACAAACCAACAAACCAACAAACCAACAAGCCAACAAGCCAACAAACCAACAAGCCGACAAACCAAAAAACCAACAAACAAATAAACCGACAAACCAACAAACTAACAAACCAACAAACCAACAAGCCAACAAACCAACAAACCAACAAACAAATAAACCAATAACCCAACAAACCAACAAACCAACAAACCAACAAACCAACAAGCCAACAAACGAACAAACCAACAAACAGACAAACCAACAAACCAACAAACTAACAAACCAAAAAATCAACAAACAAACAAACCAACAAACCAACGAAAACCAACAAACCAACAAACAAATAAACCAACAAACGAACAAACCAACAAACCAACATACGAACAAACCAACAAACCAACAAACCAACAAACCAACAAACCAATAAACCAACAAACCAACAAGCCAACAAGCCAACAAACCAACAAGCCAGCAAACCAACAAACAAACAAACCAACAAACCAACAAACCAACAAACCAACTAACCAAAAAGCCAACAAACCAACAAACCAACAAACATATAAACCAAAAACCCAACAAACCAACAAACCAATAAACAAATAAACCAACAAACAAACAAACCAACAAACCAACAAACCAATAAGCCAACAAACCAACAAACCAACAAGCCAACAAGCCAACAGACAAACAAACCTACATACCAACAAAAACCAATAAACCAACAAACAAATAAACCAACAAACGAACAAACCAACAAACCAACAAACCAACAAACCAACAAACCAACAAACGAATAAACCAACAAACCAACAAGCCAACAAGCCAACAAACCAACAAGCCAACAAACCAACAAACAAATAAACTAACAAAACAACAAACCAACAAAAAAATAAACCAACAAGCCAACAAACCAACAAACCCACAAACAAATAAACCAACAACCCAACAAACCAACAAACAAACAAACCAACAAACCAACAAGCCAACAAGCCAACAAACCAACAACCCAGCAAACGAACACCCCAACAAACAAACAAACCAACAAACCAACAAACCAACAAACCAACAACCCAACAAACCAACAAACCAACAAACCAACAAACCAACAGGCCAACATGCCAACAAACCAACAAGCCAACAAAACAACAAACGAACAAACCAACAAACCAACAAACCAACGAACCAACAAACCAACAAACCAACAAGCAAACAAACTAACAAACCAACAAGCAAACAAGCCAACAAGCCAACAAACCAACAAGCCAACAAACGAACAAACCAATAAACAAACAAACCAACAAACTAACAAACCAACAAACCAACAAACTAACAAACCAACAAACCAACAAACCAACAAACCAACAAACCAACAAACCAACAAACCAACAAACCAACAAACCAACAAACCAACAAACCAACAAACCAACAAACCAACAAACCAACAAACCAACAAACCAACAAACAAACAAGCCAACAAGCCAACAAACCAACAAGCCAACAACCCAACAAACTAACAACCCAACAAACCAACAAACCAACAAGCCAACAAGCCAACAAACCAACAAGCCAACAAACCAAAATATCAACAAACCAACAAGCCAACAAACCAACAAACCAACAAACCAACAAACCAACAAACCAATAAACCAAAAAACCAACAAACGAACAAACCAACAAACCAAAAAACCAACAAACCAACAAACCAACAAACCAACAAACCAACAAACCAACAAACCAACAAGCCAACAAACCAACAAAAAAACAAACCAACAAACCAACGAACCAACAAGCCAACAAGCCAACAAGCGAACAAACGAACAAAACAACAAACGAACAAACCAACAACCCAAAAGCCAACAAACCAACAAACCAACAAACCAACAAACTAACAAGCCAACAAGCCAACAAACCAACAAGCCAAAAATGAACAAACGAACAAACCAACAAACCAACAAACCAACAAACCAACAAACCAACAAACCAACAAACCAACAAACCAACAAACCAACAAACCAACAAACCAACAAACCAACAAAAAAACAAACCAACAAACCAACAAGCAAACAAACCAACAAACCAACAAGCCAACAAGCCAACAAACCAACAAACCAACAAACGAACAAACCAACAAACAAACAAACCAACAAGCCAACAAACCAACAAACCAACAAACAAATAAACCAATAAACAATAACCCAACAAACCAACAAACCAACAAACCAACAAGCCAACAAACGAACAAACCAACAAACAAATAAACCAACAAACCAACAAACTAACAAACCAACAAACCAACAAACAAATAAACCAATAACCCAACAAACCAACAAACCAACAAACAAACAAACCAACAAATCAACAAACTAACAAACCAACAAACCAGCAAACAAACAAACCAACAAACCAACAAAAACCAACAAACCAACAAACCACCAAACCAACAAACCAACAAACCAACAAACCAACAAACCAACAAACCAACAAACCAATAAACCAACAAACCAACAAGCCAACAAGCCAACAAACCAACAAGCCAACAAACCAACAAACAAATAAACTACCAAAACAACAAACCAACAAAAAAATAAACCAACAAGCCAACAAACCAACAAACCAACAAACAAATAAACCAACAACCCAACAAACCAACAAACCAACAAACAAATAAACCAACAAACAAACAAACCAACAAACCAACAAGCCAACAAGCCAACAAACCAACAACCCAACAAACGAACACCCTAACAAACAAACAAACCAACAAACCAACAAACCAAAAAACCAACAACCCAACAAACCAACAAACCAACAAACCAACAGGCCAACATGCCAACAAACCAACAATACAACAAAACAACAAACGAACAAACCAACAAACCAACAAACCAGCAAACCAACAACTCCAACAAGCCAACAAACTAACAAACCAACAAGCAAACAAGCCAACAAGCCAACAAACCAACAAGCCAACAAACGAACAAACCAACAAACAAACAAACCAACAAACTAACAAACCAACAATCCAACAAACTAACAAACCAACAAACCAACAAACCAACAAACCAACAAACCAACAAACCAACAAACCAACAAACCAACAAACCAACAAACCAACAAACCAACAAACCAACAAGCCAACAAGCCAACAAACCAACAAGCCAACAACCCAACAAACTAACAATCCAACAAACCAACAAACCAACAAACCAACAAGCCAACAAGCCAACAAACCAACAAGCCAACAAACCAAAAACCAACAAACCAACAAGCCAACAAACCAACAAACCAACAAACCAACAAACCAATAAACCAAAAAACCAATAAACGAACAAACCAACAAACCAACAAACCAACAAACCAACAAACCAACAAACCAACAAACCAACAAGCCAACAAACCAACAAGCCAACAAACCAACAAAAAAACAAACCAACAAACCAACAAACCAACGAACCAACAAGCCAACAAGCCAACAAGCGAACAAACGAACAAACCAACAAACGAACAAACCAACAAACCAACAAGCCAACAAACCAACAAACCAACAAACCAACAAACTAACAAGCCAACAAGCCAACAAACCAACAAGCCAACAAATGAACAAACGAACAAACCAACAAACCAACAAGCCAACAACCCACAAACTAACAACCCAACAAACCAACAAACCAACAAGCCAACAAGCCAACAAACCAACAAGCCAACAAACCAACAAACCAACAAGCCAACAAGCCAACAAACCAACAAGCCAACAAACCAAAAAATCAACAAACCAACAAGCCAACAAACCAACAAAACAACAAACCAACAAACCAACAAACCAATAAACCAAAAAACCAACAAACGAACAAACCAACAAACCAACAAACCAACAAACCAACAAACCAACAAACCAACAAACCAACAAACCAACAAGCCAACAAACCAATAAAAAAACAAACCAACAAACCAACGAACCAACAAGCCAACAAGCCAACAAGCGAACAAAAGAACAAACCAACAAACCAACAAACGAACAAACCAACAAACCAAAAGCCAACAAACCAACAAACCAACAAACAACAAACTAACAAGCCAACAAGCCAACAAACCAACAAGCCAACAAATGAACAAACGAACAAACCAACAAACCAACAAACCAACAAACCAACAAACCAACAAACCAACAAACCAACAAACCAACAAACCAACAAACCAACAAACCAACAAACCAACAAACCAACAAAAAAACAAACCAACAAACCAACAAGCAAACAAACCAACAAACCAACAAGCCAACAAGCCAACAAACCAACAAACCAACAAACAAACAAACCAACAAACAAACAAACCAACAAGCCAACAAACCAACAAACCAACAAACAAATAAACCAATAAACAATAACCCAACAAACCAACAAACCAACAAACCAACAAACCAACAAGCCAACAAACGAACAAACCAACAAACAAACAAACCAACAAACCAACAAACTAACAAACCAACAAATTAACAAACAAATAAACCAATAACCCAACAAACCAACAAACCAACAAACAAACAAACCAACAAACCAACAAACTAACAAACCAACAAACCAGCAAACAAACAAACCAACAAACCAACAAAAACCAACAAACCAACAAACCACCAAACCAACAAACCAACTAACCAACAAACCTACAAACCAACAAACCAACAAACCAACAAACTAACAAACCAATAAACCAATAAACCAACAAGCCAACAAGCCAACAAACCAACAAGCCAACAAACCAACAAACAAATAAACTAACAAAACAACAAACCAACAAAAAAATAAACCAACAAGCCAACAAACCAACAAACCAACAAACAAATAAACCAACAACCCAAAAAACCAACAAACCAACAAACAAATAAACCAACAAACAAACAAACCAACAAACCAACAAGCCAACAAGCCAACAAACCAACAACCCAACAAACGAACACCCCAACAAACAAACAAACCAACAAACCAACAAACCAACAAACCAACAACCCAACAAACCAACAAACCAACAAACCAACAAACCAACAGGCCAACATGCCTACAAACCAACAAGCCAACAAAACAACAAACGAACAAACCAACAAACCAACAAACCAGCAAACCAACAACTCCAACAAGCCAACAAACTAACAAACTAACAAACAAACAATCAAACAAGCCAACAAGCCAACAAACCAACAAGCCAACAAACGAACAAACCAACAAACAAACAAACCAACAAACTAACAAACCAACAAACCAACAAACTAACAAACCAACAAACCAACAAACCAACAAACCAACAAACCAACAAACCAACAAACCAACAAACCAACAAACCAACAAACCAACAAACCAACAAACCAACAAGCCAACAAGCCTACAAACCAACAAGCCAACAACCCAACAAACTAACAATCCAACAAACCAACAAACCAACAAGCCAACAAGCCAACAAACCAACAAGCCAACAAACCAAAAACCAATAAACCAACAAGCCAACAAACCAACAAACCAACAAACCAACAAACCAATAAGCCAACAAACCAACAAGCCAACAAACCAACAAAAAAACAAACCAACAAACCAACAAACCAACGAACCAACAAACCAACAAGTCAACAAGCGAACAAACGAACAAACCAACAAACGAACAAACCAACAAACCAACAAGCCAACAAACCTACAAACCAACAAACCAACAAACTAACAAGCCAACAAGCCAAAAAACCAACAAGCCAACAAATGAACAAACGAACAAACGACCAACCAACAAACCAACAAACCAACAAACCAACAAACCAACAAACCAACAAACCAACAAAAAAACAAACCAACAAACCAACAAGCAAACAAACCAACAAACCAACAAGCCAACAAGCCAACAAACCAACAAACCAACAAACGAACAAACCAACAAACCAACAAACAAACAAACCAACAAGCCAACAAACCAACAAACCAACAAACAAATAAACCAATAAACCAATAACCCAACAAACCAACAAACCAACAAACCAACAAGCCAACAAACGAAGAAACCAACAAACAAACAAACCAACAAACCAACAAACTAACAAACCAACAAACCAACAAACAATTAAACCAATAACCCAACAAACCAACCAACCAACAAACAAACAAACCAACAAACCAACAAACTAACAAACCAACAAACCAGCAAACAAACAAACCAACAAACCAACAAAAACCAACAAACCAACAAACCAACAAACCAACAAACCAACAAACCAACAAACCAACAAACCAATAAACCAAAAAACCAACAAACGAACAAACCAACAAACCAACAAACCAACAAACCAACAAACCAACAAACCAACAAACCAACAAACCAATAAACCAACAAACCAACAAGCCAACAAGCCAACAAACCAACAAGCCAACAAACCAACAAACAAATAAACCAACAAAACAACAAACCAACAAAAAAATAAACCAACAAGCCAACAAACCAACAAACAAATAAACCAACAACCCAACAAACCAACAAACCAACAAACAAATAAACCAACAAACAAACAAACCAACAAACCAACAAGCCAACAAGCCAACAAACCAACAACCAAACAAACGAACACCCCAACAAACAAACAAACCAACAAACCAACAAACCAACAAACCAACAACCCAACAAACCAACAAACCAACAAACCAACAGGCCAACATGCCAACAAACCAACAAGCCAACAAAACAACAAACGAACAAACCAACAAACCAACAAACCAACAAACCAACAAACCAACAAGCAAACAAACTAACAAACCAACAAGCAAACAAGCCAACAAGCCAACAAACCAACAAGCCAACAAACGAACAAACCAACAAACAAACAAGCCAACAAACCAACAAGCCAACAAACGAACAAACCAACAAACAAACAAACCATCAAACTAACAAACCAACAAACCAACAAACTAACAAACCAACAAACCAACAAGCCAACAAGCCAACAAACCAACAAGCCAACAAACCAACAAGCAAACAAACCAACAAACCAACAAACCAACAAACCAACTAACCAAAAAGCCAACAAACCAACAAACCAACAAACATATAAACCAAAAACCCAACAAACCAACAAACCAATAAACAAATAAACCAAAAAACAAACAAACCAACAAACCAACAAACCAACAAGCCAACAAACCAACAAACCAATAAGCCAACAAACAAACAAACCTACATACCAACAAAAACCAACAAACCAACAAACAAATAAACCAACAAACGAACAAACCAACAAACCAACAAACCAACAAACCAACAAACCAACAAACCAACAAACCAATAAACCAACAAACCAACAAGCCAACAAGCTAACAAACCAACAAGCCAACAAACCAACAAACAAATAAACCAACAAAACAACAAACCAACAAAAAAATAAACGAACAAGCCAACAAACCAACAAACCAACAAACAAATAAACCAACAACCCAACAAACCAACAAACCAACAAACAAATAAACCAACAAACAAACAAACCAACAAACCAACAAGCCAACAAGCCAACAAACCAACAACCCAACAAACGAACACCCCAACAAACAAACAAACCAACAAACCAACAAACCAACAAACCAACAACCCAACAAACCAACAAACCAACAAACCAACAGGCCAACATGGCAACAAACGCACAAGCCAACAAAACAACAAACGAACAAACCAACAAACCAACAAACCAACAAACCAACAAACCAACAAACCAACAAGCAAACAAACTAACAAACCAACAAGCAAACAAGCCAACAAGCCAACAAACCAACAAGCCAACAAACGAACAAACCAACAAACAAACAAACCAACAAACTAACAAACCAACAAACCAACAAACTAACAAACCAACAAACCAACAAACCAACAAACCAACAAACCAACAAACCAACAAACCAACAAACCAACAAACCAACAAACCAACAAACAAACAAGCCAACAAGCCAACAAACCAACAAGTCAACAACCCAACAAACTAACAACCCAACAAACCAACAAACCAACAAAACCAACAAGCCAAAAAACCTACAAGCCAACAAACCAAAAAACCAACAAAACCAACAAGCCAACAAACCAACAAACCAACAAACCAACAAACCAACAAACCAATAAACCAAAAAACCAACAAGCGAACAAACCAACAAACCAACAAACCAACAAACCAACAAACCAACAAACCAACAAACCAACAATCCAACAAACCAACAAGCCACCAAACCAACAAAAAAACAAACCAACAAACCAACGAACCAACAAGCCAACAAGCCAACAAGCGAACAAACGAACAAACCAACAAACGAACAAACCAACAAACCAAAAGCCAACAAACCAACAAACCAACAAACCAACAAACTAACAAGCCAACAAGCCAACAAACCAACAAGCCAACAAATGAACAAACGAACAAACCAACAAACCAACAAACGAACAAACCAACAAACCAACAAACCAACAAACCAACAAACCAACAAAAAAACAAACCAACAAACCAACAAGCAAATAAACCAACAAACAAACAAGCCAACAAGCCAACAAACCAACAAACCAACAAACCAACAAACGAACAAACCAACAAACAAAAAAACCAACAAGCCAACAAACCAACAAACCAACAAACAAATAAACCAATAAACAATAACCCAACAAACCAACAAACCAACAAACCAACAAGCCAACAAACGAACAAACCAACAAACCAACAAACCAACAAGCCAACAAACGAACAAACCAACAAACTAACAAACCAACAAACCAGCAAACAAACAAACCAACAAACCAACAAAAACCAACAAACCAACAAACCACCAAACCAACAAACCAACAAACCAACAAACCAACAAACCAACAAACCAATAAACCAACAAACCAACAAGCCAACAAGCCAACAAACCAACAAACTAACAATCCAACAAACCAACAAACCAACAAACCAACAAGCCAACAAGCCAACAAACCAACAAGCCAACAAACCAAAAACCAACAAACCAACAAGCCAACAAACCAACAAACCAACAAACCAACAAACCAATAAACCAAAAAACCAATAAACGAACAAACCAACAAACCAACAAACCAACAAACCAACAAACCAACAAACCAACAAGCCAACAAACCAACAAGCCAACAAACCAACAAAAAAACAAACCAACAAACCAACAAACCAACGAACCAACAAGCCAACAAGCAAACAAGCGAACAAACGAACAAACCAACAAACGAACAAACCAACAAACCAACAAGCCAACAAACCAACAAACCAACAAACCAACAAACTAACAAGCCAACAAGCCAACAAACCAACAAGCCAACAAATGAACAAACGAACAAACGACCAACCAACAAACCAACAAACCAACAAACCAACAAACCAACAAACCAACAAACCAACAAACCAACAAACCAACAAACCAACAAAAAAACAAACCAACAAACCAACAAGCAAACAAACCAACAAACCAACAAACAAATAAACCAATAAACCAATAACCCAACAAACCAACAAACCAACAAACCAACAAGCCAACAAACGAAGAAACCAACAAACAAACAAACCAACAAACCAACAAACTAACAAACCAACAAACCAACAAACAAATAAACCATTAACCCAACAAACCAACAAACCAACAAACAAACAAACCAACAAACCAACAAACTAACAAACCAACAAACCAGCAAACAAACAAACCAACAAACCAACAAAAACCAACAAACCAACAAACCAACAAACCAACAAACCAACAAACCAACAAACCAACAAACCAATAAACCAAAAAACCAACAAACGAACAAACCAACAAACCAACAAACCAACAAACCAACAAACCAACAAACCAACAAACCAATAAACCAACAAACCAACAAGCCAACAAGCCAACAAACCAACAAGCCAACAAACCAACAAACAAATAAACCAACAAAACAACAAACCAACAAAATAATAAACCAACAAGCCAACAAACCAACAAACCAACAAACAAATAAACCAACAACCCAACAAACCAACAAACCAACAAACAAACAAACCAACAAACAAACAAACCAACAAACCAACAAGCCAACAAGCCAACAAACCAACAACCCAACAAACGAACACCCCAACAAACAAACAAACCAACAAACCAACAAACCAACAAACCAACAACCCAACAAACCAACAAACCAACAAACCAACAGGCCAACATGCCAACAAACCAACAAGCCAACAAAACAACAAATGAACAAACCAACAAACCAACAAACCAACAAACCAACAAGCAAACAAACTAACAAACCAACAAGCAAACAAGCCAACAAGCCAACAAACCAACAAGCCAACAAACGAACAAACCAACAAACAAACAAGCCAACAAACCAACAAGCCAACAAACGAACAAACCAACAAACAAACAAACCATCAAACTAACAAACCAACAAACCAACAAACTAACAAACCAACAAACCAACAAGCCAACAAGCCAACAAACCAACAAGCCAACAAACCAACAAACAAACAAACCAACAAACCAACAAACCAACAAACCAACTAACCAAAAAGCCAACAAACCAACAAACCAACAAACATATAAACCAAAAACCCAACAAACCAACAAACCAATAAACAAATAAACCAACAAACAAACAAACCAACAAACCAACAAACCAACAAGCCAACAAACCAACAAACCAACAAGCCAACAAACAAACAAACCTACATACCAACAAAAACCAACAAACCAACAAACAAATAAACCAACAAACGAACAAACCAACAAACCAACAAACCAACAAACCAACAAAACAACAAACCAATAAACCAACAATTTAACAAGCCAACAAGCCGACAAACCAACAAGCCAACAAACCAACAAACAAATAAACCAACAAAACAACAAACCAACAAAAAAATAAACGAACAAGCCAACAAACCAACAAACCAACAAACAAATAAACCAACAACCCAACAAACCAACAAACCAACAAACAAATAAACCAACAAACAAACAAACCAACAAACCAACAAGCCAACAAGCCAACAAACCAACAACCCAACAAACGAACACCCCAACAAACAAACAAACCAACAAACCAACAAACCAACAAACCAACAACCCAACAAACCAACAAACCAACAAACCAACAAGCCAACATGCCAACAAACCAACAAGCCGACAAAACAACAAACGAACAAACCAACAAACCAACAAACCAACAAACCAACAAACCAACAAACCAACAAACCAACAAGCAAACAAACTAACAAACCAACAAGCAAACAAGCCAACAAGCCAACAAACCAACAAGCCAACAAACGAACAAACCAACAAACAAACAAACCAACAAACTAACAAACCAACAAACCAACAAACTAACAAACCAACAAACCAACAAACCAACAAACCAACAAACCAACAAACCAACAAACCAACAAACCAACAAACCAACAAACCAACAAACCAACAAACCAACAAACCAACAAACAAACAAGCCAACAAGCCAACAAACCAACAAGCCAACAACCCAACAAACTAACAACCCAACAAACCAACAAACCAACAAGCCAACAAGCCAAAAAACCAACAAGCCAACAAACCAAAAAACCAACAAACCAACAAGCCAACAAACTAACAAACCAACAAACCAACAAACCAACAAACCAATAAACCAAAAAACCAACAAGCGAACAAACCAACAAACCAACAAACTAACAAACCAACAAACTAACAAACCAACAATCCAACAAACCAACAAGCCACCAAACCAACAAAAAAACAAACCAAAAAACCAACTAACCAACAAGCCAACAAGCCAACAAGCGAACAAACGAACAAACCAACAAACGAACAAACCAACAAACCAAAAGCCAACAAACCAACAAACCAACAAACCAACAAACTAACAAGCCAACAAGCCAACAAACCAACAAGCCAACAAATGAACAAACGAACAAACCAACAAACCAACAAACGAACAAACCAACAAACCAACAAACCAACAAACCAACAAACCAACAAAAAAACAAACCAACAAACCAACAAGCAAACAAACCAACAAACCAACAAGCCAACAAGCCAACAAACCAACAAACCAACAAACCAACAAACGAACAAACCAACAAACAAAAAAACCAACAAGCCAACAAACCAACAAACCAACAAACAAATAAACCAATAAACAATAACCCAACAAACCAACAAACCAACAAACCAACAAGCCAACAAACGAACAAACCAACAAACCAACAAACCAACAAGCCAACAAACGAATAAACCAACAAACTAACAAACCAACAAACCAGCAAACAAACAAACCAACAAACCAACAAAAACCAACAAACCACCAAACCAACAAACCAACAAACCAACAAACCAACAAACCAACAAACCAACAAACCAATAAACCAACAAACCAACAAGCCAACAAGCCAACAAACCAACAAGCCAACAAACCAACAAACAAATAAACTAACAAAACAACAAACCAACAAAAAAATAAACCAACAAGCCAACAAACCAACAAACCAACAAACAAATAAACCAACAACCCAACAAACCAACAAACCAACAAACAAATAAACCAACAAACAAACAAACCAACAAACCAACAAGCCAACAAGCCAACAAACCAACAACCCAACAAACGAACACCCCAACAAACAAACAAACCAACAAACCAACAAACCAACAAACCAACAAACCAACAACCCAACAAACCAACAAACCAACAAACCAACAGGCCAACATGCCAACAAACCAACAAGCCAACAAAACAACAAACGAACAAACCAACAAACCAACAAACCAACAACTCCAACAAGCCAACAAACTAACAAACCAACAAGCAAACAAGCCAACAAGCCAACAAACCAACAAGCCAACAAACGAACAAACCAACAAACAAACAAACCAACAAACTAACAAACCAACAAACCAACAAACTAACAAACCAACAAACCAAAAAACCAACAAACCAACAAACCAACAAACCAACAAACCAACAAACCAACAAACCAACAAACCAACAACCCAACAAACCAACAAGCCAACAAGCCAACAAACCAAGAAGCCAGCAACCCAACAAACTAACAATCCAACAAACCAACAAACCAACAAACCAACAAGCCAACAAGCCAACAAACCAACAAGCAAAAAAACCAACAAACCAACAAGCCAACAAACCAACAAACCAACAAACCAACAAACCAACAAACCAATAAACCAAAAAACCAATAAACGAACAAACCGACAAACCAACAAACCAACAAACCAACAAACCAACAAACCAACAAACCAACAAGCCAACAAACTAACAAGCCAACAAACCAACAAAAAAAAAAAACCAACAAACCAACGAACCAACAAACCAACAAGCCAACAAGCGAACAAACGAACAAACCAACAAACGAACAAACCAACAAACCAACAAGCCAACAAACCAACAAACCAACAAACCAACAAACTAACAAGCCAACAAGCCAACAAACCAACAAGCCAACAAATGAACAAACGAACAAACGACCAACCAACAAACCAACAAACCAACAAACCAACAAACCAACAAACCAACAAAAAAACAAACCAACAAACCAACAAGCAAACAAACCAACAAACCAATAAACGAACAAACCAACAAACCAACAAACAAACAAACCAACAAGCCAACAAACCAACAAACCAACAATAAATTAAACCAATAACCCAACAAACCAACAAACCAACAAACAAACAAACCAACAAACCAACAAACTAACAAACCAACAAACCAGCAAACAAACAAACAAACAAACCAACAAAAACCAACAAACCAACAAACCAAAAAACCAACAAACCAACAAACCAACAAACCAACAAACCAATAAACCAAAAAACCAACAAACGAACAAACCAACAAACCGACAAACCAACAAACCAACAAACCAACAAACCAACAAACCAATAAACCAACAAACCAACAAGCCAACAAGCCAACAAACCAACAAGCCAACAAACAAATAAACCAATAAAACAACAAACCAACAAAAAAATAAACCAACAAGCCAACAAACCAACAAACCAACAAACAAATAAACCAACAACCCAACAAACCAACAAACCAACAAACAAATAAACCAACAAACAAACAAACCAACAAACCAACAAGCCAACAAGCCAACAAACCAACAACCCAACAAACGAACACCCCAACAAACAATCAAACCAACAAACCAACAAACCAACAAACCAACAAACCAACAAGCCAACAAACAAACAAACCTACATACCAACAAAAACCAACAAACCAACAAACAAATAAACCAACAAACGAACAAAATAACAAACCAACAAACCAACCAACCAACAAACCAACAAACCAACAAACCAACAAACCAACAAACCCATAAACCAACAAACCAACAAGCCAACAAGCCAACAAACCAACAAGCCAACAAACCAACAAACAAATAAACCAACAAAACAACAAACCAACAAAAAAATAAACGAACAAGCCAACAAACCAACAAACCAACAAACAAATAAACCAATAATCCAACAAACCAACAAACCAACAAACCAACAAACCAACAAGCCAACAAACGAAGAAACCAACAAACAAACAAACCAACAAACCAACAAACTAACAAACCAACAAACCAACAAACAAATAAACCAATAATCCAACAAACCAACAAACCAACAAACAAACAAACCAACAAACCAACAAAAACCAACAAACCAACAAACCAACAAACCAACAAACCAACAAACCAACAAACCAACAAACCAATAAACCAAAAAAAAAACAAACGAACAAACCAACAAACCAACAAACCAACAAACCAACAAGCCAACAAGCCAACAAACCAACAAGCCAACAAACCAACAAACAAATAAACCAACAAAACAACAAACCAACAAAAAAATAAACCAACAAGCCAACAAACCAACAAACCAACAAACAAATAAACCAACAACCCAACAAACCAACAAACCAACAAACAAATAAACCAACAAACAAACAAACCAACAAACCAACAAGCCAACAAGCCAACAAACCAACAACCCAACAAACGAACACCCCAACACACAAACAAACCAACAAACCAACAAACCAACAAACCAACAACCCAACAAACCAACAAACCAACAAACCAACAGGCCAACATGCCAACAAACCAACAAGCCAACAAAACAACAAATGAACAAACCAACAAACCAACAAACCAACAAACCAACAAGCAAACAAACTAACAAACCAACAAGCAAACAAGCCAACAAGCCAACAAACCAACAAGCCAACAAACGAACAAACCAACAAACAAACAAGCCAACAAACCAACAAGCCAACAAACGAACAAACCAACAAACAAACAAACCATCAAACTAACAAACCTACAAACCAACAAACTAACAAACCAACAAACCAACAAGCCAACAAGCCAACAAACCAACAAGCCAACAAACCAACAAACAAACAAACCAACAAACCAACAAACCAACAAACCAACAAACCAACTAACCAAAAAGCCAACAAACCAACAAACCAACAAACATATAAACCAAAAACCCAACAAACCCACAAACCAATAAACAAATAAACCAACAAACTAACAAACCAACAAACCAACAAACCAACAAGCCAACAAACCAACAAACCAACAAGCCAACAAACAAACAAACCTACATACCAACAAAAACCAACAAACCAACAAACAAATAAACCAACAAACGAACAAACCAACAAACCAACAAACCAACAAACCAACAAACCAACAAACCAACAAACCAACAAACCAATAAACCAACAAACCAACAAGCCAACAAGCCAACAAACCAACAAGCCAACAAACCAACAAACAAATAAACCAACAAAACAACAAACCAACAAAAAAATAAACGAACAAGGCAACAAACCAACAAACCAACAAACAAATAAACCAACAACCCAACAAACCAACAAACCAACAAACAAATAAACCAACAAACAAACAAACCAACAAACCAACAAGCCAACAAGCCAACAAACCGACAACCCAACAAACGAACACCCCAACAAACAAACAAACCAACAAACCAACAAACCAACAAACCAACAACCCAACAAACCAACAAACCAACAAACCAACAGGCCAACATGCCAACAAACCAACAAGCCAACAAAACAACAACCGAACAAACCAACAAACCAACAAACCAACAAACCAACAAACCAACAAACCAACAAGCATACAAACTAACAAACCAACAAGCAAACAAGCCAACAAGCCAACAAACCAACAAGCCAACAAACGAACAAACCAACAAACAAACAAACCAACAAACTAACAAACCAACAAACCAACAAACTAACAAACCAACAAACCAACAAACCAACAAACCAACAAACCAACAAACCAACAAACCAACAAACCAACAAACCAACAAACCAACAAACCAACAAACCAACAAACAAACAAGCCAACAAGCCAACAAACCAACAAGCCAACAACCCAACAAACTAACAACCCAACAAACCAACAAACCAACAAGCCAACAAGCCAAAAAACCAACAAGCCAACAAACCAAAAAACCAAAAAACCAACAAACCAACAAGCCAACAAACCAACAAACCAACAAACCAACAAACCAACAAACCAATAAACCAAAAAACCAACAAGCGAACAAACCAACAAACCAACAAACCAACAAACCAACAAACCAACAAACCAACAATCCAACAAACCAACAAACCACCAAACCAACGAAAAAACAAACCAACAAACCAACGAACCAACAAGCCAACAAGCCAACAAGCGAACAAACGAACAAACCAACAAACGAACAAACCAACAAACCAAAAGCCAACAAACCAACAAACCAACAAACCAACAAACTAACAAGCCAACAAGCCAACAAACCAACAAGCCAACAAATGAACAAACGAACAAACCAACAAACCAACAAACGAACAAACCAACAAACCAACAAACCAACAAACCAACAAACCATTAAACCAACAAAAAGACAAACCAACAAACCAACAAGCAAACAAACCAACAAACCAACAAGCCAACAAGCCAACAAACCAACAAACCAACAAACGAACAAATCAACAAACAAAAAAACCAACAAGCCAACAACCCAACAAACCAACAAACAAATAAACCAATAAACAATAACCCAACAAACCAACAAACCAACAAACCAACAAGCCAACAAACGAACAAACCAACAAACCAACAAACCAACAAGCCAACAAACGAACAAACCAACAAACTAACAAACCAACAAACCAGCAAACAAACAAACCAACAAACCAACAAAAACCAACAAACCAACAAACCACCAAACCAACAAACCAACAAACCAACAAACCAACAAACCAACAAACCAACAAACCAATAAGCCAACAAACCAACAAGCCAACAAGCCAACAAACCAACAAGCCAACAAACCAACAAACAAATAAACTAACAAAACAACAAACCAACAAAAAAATAAACCAACAAGCCAAAAAACCAACAAACCAACAAACAAATAAACCAACAACCCAACAAACCAACAAACCAACAAACAAATAAACCAACAAACAAACAAACCAACAAACCAACAAGCCAACAAGCCAACAAACCAACAACCCAACAAACGAACACCCCAACAAACAAACAAACCAACAAACCAACAAACCAACAAACCAACAAACCAACAACCCAACAAACCAACAAACCAACAGGCCAACATGCCAACAAACCAACAAGCCAACAAAACAACAAATGAACAAACCAACAAACCAACAAACCAACAAACCAACAAGCAAACAAACTAACAAACCAACAAGCAAACAAGCCAACAAGCCAACAAACCAACAAGCCAACAAACGAACAAACCAACAAACAAACAAGCCAACAAACCAACAAGCCAACAAACGAACAAACCAACAAACAAACAAACCATCAAACTAACAAACCTACAAACCAACAAACTAACAAACCAACAAACCAACAAGCCAACAAGCCAACAAACCAACAAGCAAACAAACCAACAAACAAACAAACCAACAAACCAACAAACCAACTAACCAAAAAGCCAACAAACCAACAAACCAACAAACATATAAACCAAAAACCCAACAAACCAACAAACCAATAAACAAATAAACCAACAAACAAACAAACCAACAAACCAACAAACCAACAAGCCAACAAACCAACAAACCAACAAGCCAACAAACAAACAAACCTACATGCCAACAAAAACCAACAAACCAACAAACAAATAAACCAACAAACGAACAAACCAACAAACCAACAAACCAACAAACCAACAAACCAACAAACCAACAAACCAACAAACCATTAAACCAACAAACCAACAAGCCAACAAGCCAACAAACCAACAAGCCAACAAACCAACAAACAAATAAACCAACAAAACAACAAACCAACAAAAAAATAAACGAACAAGGCAACAAACCAACAAACCAACAAACAAATAAACCAACAACCCAACAAACCAACAAACCAACAAACAAATAAACCAACAAACAAACAAACCAACAAACCAACAAGCCAACAAGCCAACAAACCGACAACCCAACAAACGAACACCCCAACAAACAAACAAACCAACAAACCAACAAACCAACAAACCAACAACCCAACAAACCAACAAACCAACAAACCAACAGGCCAACATGCCAACAAAACAACAAACGAACAAACCAACAAACCAACAAACCAACAAACCAACAAACCAACAAACCAACAAGCATACAAACTAACAAACCAACAAGCAAACAAGCCAACAAGCCAACAAACCAACAAGCCAACAAACGAACAAACCAACAAACAAACAAACCAACAAACTAACAAACCAACAAACCAACAAACTAACAAACCAACAAACCAACAAACCAACAAACCAACAAACCAACAAACCAACAAACCAACAAACCAACAAACCAACAAACCAACAAACCAACAAACCAACAAACCAACAAACAAACAAGCCAACAAGCCAACAAACCAACAAGCCAACAACCCAACAAACTAACAACCCAACAAACCAACAAACCAACAAGCCAACAAGCCAAAAAACCAACAAGCCAACAAACCAAAAAACCAACAAACCAACAAGCCAACAAACCAACAAACCAACAAACCAACAAACCAACAAACCAATAAACCAAAAAACCAACGAACCAACAAGCCAACAAGCCAACAAGCGAACAAACGAACAAACCAACAAACGAACAAACCAACAAACCAAAAGCCAACAAACCAACAAACCAACAAACCAACAAACTAACAAGCCAACAAGCCAACAAACCAACAAGCCAACAAATGAACAAACGAACAAACCAACAAACCAACAAACGAACAAACCAACAAACCAACAAACCAACAAACCAACAAACCAACAAACCAACAAACAGACAAACCAACAAACCAACAAGCAAACAAACCAACAAACCAACAAGCCAACAAGCCAACAAACCAACAAACCAACAAACCAACAACCGAACAAACCAACAAACAAAAAAACCAACAAGCCAACAAACCAACAAACCAACAAACAAATAAACCAATAAACAATAACCCAACAAACCAACAAACAAACAAACCAACAAGCCAACAAACGAACAAACCAACAAACCAACAAACCAACAAGCCAACAAACGAACAAACCAACAAACTAACAAACCAACAAACCAGCAAACAAACAAACCAACAAACCAACAAAAACCAACAAACCAACAAACCACCAAACCAACAAACCAACAAACCAACAAACCAACAAACCAACAAACCAACAAACCAATAAACCAACAAACCAACAAGCCAACAAGCCAAAAAACCAACAAGCCAACAAACCAACAAACAAATAAACTAACAAAACAACAAACCAACAAAAAAATAAACCAACAAGCCAAAAACCAACAAACCAACAAACAAATAAACCAACAACCCAACAAACCAACAAACCAACAAACAAATAAACCAACAAACAAACAAACCAACAAACCAACAAGCCAACAAGCCAACAAGCCAACAAGCCAACAAACCGACAACCCAACAAACGAACACCCCAACAAACAAACAAACCAACAAACCAACAAACCAACAAACCAACAACCCAACAAACCAACAAACCAACAAACCAACAGGCCAACATGCCAACAAAACAACAAACGAACAAACCAACAAACCAACAAACCAACAAACCAACAAACCAACAAACCAACAAGCATACAAACTAACAAACCAACAAGCAAACAAGCCAACAAGCCAACAAACCAACAAGCCAACAAACGAACAAACCAACAAACAAACAAACCAACAAACTAACAAACCAACAAACCAACAAACTAACAAACCAACAAACCAACAAACCAACAAACCAACAAACCAACAAACCAACAAACCAACAAACCAACAAACCAACAAACCAACAAACCAACAAACCAACAAACCAACAAACAAACAAGCCAACAAGCCAACAAACCAACAAGCCAACAACCCAACAAACTAACAACCCAACAAACCAACAAACCAACAAGCCAACAAGCCAAAAAACCAACAAGCCAACAAACCAAAAAACCAACAAACCAACAAGCCAACAAACCAACAAACCAACAAACCAACAAACCAACAAACCAATAAACCAAAAAACCAACGAACCAACAAGCCAACAAGCCAACAAGCGAACAAACGAACAAACCAACAAACGAACAAACCAACAAACCAAAAGCCAACAAACCAACAAACCAACAAACCAACAAACTAACAAGCCAACAAGCCAACAAACCAACAAGCCAACAAATGAACAAACGAACAAACCAACAAACCAACAAACGAACAAACCAACAAACCAACAAACCAACAAACCAACAAACCAACAAACAGACAAACCAACAAACCAACAAGCAAACAAACCAACAAACCAACAAGCCAACAAGCCAACAAACCAACAAACCAACAAACCAACAACCGAACAAACCAACAAACAAAAAAACCAACAAGCCAACAAACCAACAAACCAACAAACAAATAAACCAATAAACAATAACCCAACAAACCAACAAACAAACAAACCAACAAGCCAACAAACGAACAAACCAACAAACCAACAAACCAACAAGCCAACAAACGAACAAACCAACAAACTAACAAACCAACAAACCAGCAAACAAACAAACCAACAAACCAACAAAAACCAACAAACCAACAAACCACCAAACCAACAAACCAACAAACCAACAAACCAACAAACCAACAAACCAACAAACCAATAAACCAACAAACCAACAAGCCAACAAGCCAAAAAACCAACAAGCCAACAAACCAACAAACAAATAAACTAACAAAACAACAAACCAACAAAAAAATAAACCAACAAGCCAAAAACCAACAAACCAACAAACAAATAAACCAACAACCCAACAAACCAACAAACCAACAAACAAATAAACCAACAAACAAACAAACCAACAAACCAACAAGCCAACAAGCCAACAAACCAACAACCCAACAAACGAACACCCCAACAAACAAACAAACCAACAAACCAACAAACCAACAAACCAACAAACCAACAACCCAACAAACCAACAAACCAACAAACCAACAGGCCAACATGCCAACAAACCAACAAGCCAACAAAACAACAAACGAACAAACCAACAAACCAACAAACCAACAAATCAACAACTCCAACAAGCCAACAAACTAACAAACCAACAAGCAAACAAGCCAACAAGCCAACAAACCAACAAGCCAACAAACGAACAAACCAACAAACAAACAAACCAACAAACTAACAAACCAACAAACCAACAAACTAACAAATCAACAAACCAACAAACCAACAAACCAACAAACCAACAAACCAACAAACCAACAAACCAACAAACCAACAAACCAACAACCCAACAAACCAACAAGCCAACAAGCCAACAAACCAAGAAGCCAACAACCCAACAAACTAACAATCCAACAAACCAACAAACCAACAAACCAACAAGCCAACAAGCCAACAAACCAACAAGCCAACAAACCAAAAAACCAACAAACCAACAAGCCAACAAACCAACAAACCAACAAACCAACAAACCAATAAACCAAAAAACCAATAAACGAACAAACCAACAAACCAACAAACCAACAAACCAACAAACCAACAAACCAACAAACCAACAAGCCAACAAACTAACAAGCCAACAAACCAACAAAAAAACAAACCAAAAAACCAACGAACCAACAAACCAACAAGCCAACAAGCAAACAAACGAACAAACCAACAAACGAACAAACCAACAAACCAACAAGCCAACAAACCAACAAACCAACAAACCAACAAACTAACAAGCCAACAAGCCAACAAACCAACAAGCCAACAAATGAACAAACGAACAAACGAACAAACGACCAACCAACAAACCAACAAACCAACAAACCAACAAACCAACAAAAACCAACAAATCAACAAACCACCAAACCAACAAACCAACAAACCAACAAACCAACAAACCAACAAACCAACAAACCAATAAACCAACAAACCAACAAGCCAACAAGCCAACAAACCAACAAGCCAACAAACCAACAAACAAATAAACTAACAAAACAACAAACCAACAAAAAAATAAACCAACAAGCCAAAAAACCAACAAACCAACAAACAAATAAACCAACAACCCAACAAACCAACAAACCAACAAACAAATAAACCAACAAACAAACAAACCAACAAACCAACAAGCCAACAAGCCAACAAACCAACAACCCAACAAACGAACACCCCAACAAACAAACAAACCAACAAACCAACAAACCAACAAACCAACAAACCAACAACCCAACAAACCAACAAACCAACAAGCCAACAAAACAACAAACCAACAAATCAACAACTCCAACAAGCCAACAAACTAACAAACCAACAAGCAAACAAGCCAACAAGCCAACAAACCAACAAGCCAACAAACGAACAAACCAACAAACAAACAAACCAACAAACTAACAAACCAACAAACCAACAAACTAACAAATCAACAAACCAACAAACCAACAAACCAACAAACCAACAAACCAACAAACCAACAAACCAACAAACCAACAAACCAACAACCCAACAAACCAACAAGCCAACAAGCCAACAAACCAAGAAGCCAACAACCCAACAAACTAACAATCCAACAAACCAACAAACCAACAAACCAACAAGCCAACAAGCCAACAAAACAACAAGACAACAAACCAAAAAACCAACAAACCAACAAGCCAACAAACCAACAAACCAACAAACCAACAAACTAACAAATCAACAAACCAACAAACCAACAAACCAACAAACCAACAAACCAACAAACTAACAAACCAACAAGCAAACAAGCCAACAAGCCAACAAACCAACAAGCCAACAAACGAACAAACCAACAAACAAACAAACCAACAAACTAACAAACCAACAAACCAACAAACTAACAAATCAACAAACCAACAAACCAACAAACCAACAACCAACAAACCAACAAATAAACCAAAACAAACCAACAAACCAACAAAACCAACAACCCAACAAACCAACAAGCCAACAAGCCAACAAACCAAGAAGCCAACAACCCAACAAACTAACAATCCAACAAACCAACAAACCAACAAACCAACAAGCCAACAAGCCAACAAAACAACAAGACAACAAACCAAAAAACCAACAACCAACAAGCCAACAAACCAACAAACCAACAAACCAACAAACCAATAAACCAAAAAACCAATAAACGAACAAACCAACAAACCAACAAACCAACAAACCAACAAACCAACAAACCAACAAGCCAACAAACTAACAAGCCAACAAACCAACAAAAAAACAAACCAAAAAACCAACGAACCAACAAACCAACAAGCCAACAAGCAAACAAACGAACAAACCAACAAACGAACAAACCAACAAACAACAAGCCAACAAACCAACAAACCAACAAACCAACAAACTAACAAGCTAACAAGCCAACAAACCAACAAGCCAACAAATGAACAAACGAACAAACGACCAACCAACAAACCAACAAACCAACAAACCAACAAACCAACAAACCAACAAAAAAACAAACCAACAAACCAACAAGCAAACAAACCAACAAACCAACAAGCCAACAAGCCAACAAACCAACAAACCAACAAACGAACAAACCAACAAACCAACAAACAAACAAACCAACAAGCCAACAAACCAACAAACCAACAATAAAATAAACCAATAACCCAACAAACCAACATACCAATAAACAAACAAACCAACAAACCAACAACTACTAACAAACCAACAAACCAGCAAACAAACAAACAAACAAACCAACAAAAACCAACAAACCAACAAACCAAAAAAACCAACAAACCAACAAACCAACAAACCAACAAACCAATAAACCAAAAAACCAACAAACGAACAAACCAACAAACCAACAAACCAACAAACCAACAAACCAACAAACCGACAAACCAATAAACCAACAAACCAACAAGATAACAAGCCAACAAACCAACAAGCCAACAAACCAACAAACAAATAAACCAACAAAACAACAAACCAACAAAAAAATAAACCAACAAGCCAACAAACCAACAAACCAACAAACAAATAAACCAACAACCCAACAAACCAACAAACCAACAAACAAGTAAACCAACAAACAAACAAACCAACAAACCAACAAGCCAACAAGCCAACAAACAACAACCCAACAAACGAACACCCCAACAAACAAACAAACCAACAAACCAACAAACCAACAAACCAACAACCCAACAAACCAACAAAACAACAAACCAACAGGCCAACATGCCAACAAACCAACAAGCCAACAAAACAACAAACTAACAAACCAACAAACCAACAAACCAACAAACCAACAAGCAAACAAACTAACAAACCAACAATCAAACAAGCCAACAAGCCAACAAACCAACAAGCCAACAAACGAACAAACCAACAAACAAACAAGCCAACAAACCAACAAGCCAACAAACGACCAAACCAACAAACAAACAAACCATCAAACTAACAAACCAACAAACCAACAAACTAACAAACCATAAACCAACAAACCAACAAACCAACAAACCAACAAAAAAACAAACCAACAAACCAACAAGCAAACAAACCAACAAAACAACAAACCAACAGGCCAACATGCCAACAAACCAACAAGCCAACAAAACAACAAACTAACAAACCAACAAACCAACAAACCAACAAACCAACAAGCAAACAAACTAACAAACCAACAATCAAACAAGCCAACAAGCCAACAAACCAACAAGCCAACAAACGAACAAACCAACAAACAAACAAGCCAACAAACCAACAAGCCAACAAACGACCAAACCAACAAACAAACAAACCATCAAGCTAACAAACCAACAAACCAACAAACTAACAAACCATAAACTAACAAACCAACAAACCAACAAACAAACAAACCAACAAGCCAACAAGCCAAAAAACCAACAAGCCAACAACCCAACAAACTAACAACCCAACAAACCAACAAACCAACAAGCCAACAAGCCAACAAACCAACAAGCCAACAAACCAAAAAACCAACAAACCAACAAGCCAACAAACCAACAAACCAACAAACCAACAAACCAATAAACCAAAAAACCAACAAACGAACAAACCAACAAACCAACAAACCAACAAACCAACAAACAAACAAACCAACAAACCAACAAACCAACAAGCCAACAAACCAACAAAAAAACAAACCTACAAACCAACGAACCAACAAGCCAACAAGCCAACAAGCGAACAAACGAACAAACCAACAAACGAACAAACCAACAAACCAACAAGCCAACAAATTAACAATCCAACAAACCAACAAACTAACAAGCCAACAAGCCAACAAACCAACAAGCCAACAAATGAACAAACGAACAAACCAACAACCCAACAAACGAACACCCCAACAAACAAACAAACCAACAAACCAACAAACCAACAAACCAACAACCCAACAAACCAACAAACCAACAAACCAACAGGCCAACATGCCAACAAACCAACAAGCCAACAAAACAACAAACGAACAAACACAAACCAACAAACCAACAAACCAACAAACCAACAAACCAACAAACCAACAAGCAAACAAACCAACAAGCCAACAAACGAACAAACCAACAAACAAACAAACCAACAAACTAACAAACCAACAAACCAACAAACTAACAAACCAACAAACCAACAAACCTACAAACCAACAAACCAACAAACCAACAAACCAACAAACCAACAAACCAACAAACCAACAAACCAACAAACAAACAAGCCAACAAGCCAACAAACCAACAAGCCAACAACCCAACAAACTAACAACCCAACAAACCAACAAACCAACAAGCCAACAAGCCAACAAACCAACAAGCCAACAAACCAAAAAACCCACAAGCCAACAAACCAACAAACCAACAAACCTACAAACCAACAAACCAACAAACCAATAAACCGAAAAACCAACAAGCGAACAAACCAACAAACCAACAAACCAACAAACCAACAAACCAACAAACCAACAAACCAACAAACCAACAAGCCAACAAACCAACAAAAAAACAAACCAACAAACCAACGAACCAACAAGCCAACAAGCCAACAAGCGAACAAACGAACAAACCAACAAACGAACAAACCAACAAACCAAAAGCCAACAAACCAACAAACCAACAAACCAACAAACTAACAAGCCAACAAGCTAACAAACCAACAAGCCAACAAATGAACAAACGAACAAACCAACAAACCAACAAACCAACAAACCAACAAACCAACAAACCAACAAACCAACAAACCAACAAACCAACAAACCAACAAAAAAACAAACCAACAAACCAACTAGCAAACAAACCAACAAACCAACAAGCCAACAAGCCAACAAACCAACAAACCAACAAATGAACAAACCAACAAACAAACAAACCAACAAGCCAACAAACCAACAAACCAACAAACAAATAAACCAATAAACAATAACCCAACAAACCAACAAACCAACAAACCAACAAGCCAACAAACGAACAAACCAACAAACAAACAAACCAACAAACCAACAAACTAACAAACCAACAAACCAACAAACAAATAAACCAATAACCCAACAAACCAACAAACCAACAAACACACAAACCAACAAACAAACAAACTAACAAACCAACAAACCAGCAAACAAACAAACCAACAAACCAACAAAAACCAACAAACCAACAAACCACCAAACCAACAAACCAAAAAACCAACAAACCAACAAACCAACAAACCAACAAACCAATAAACCAACAAACCAACAAGCCAACAAGCCAACAAACCAACAAGCCAACAAACCAACAAACAAATAAACTAACAAAACAACAAACCAACAAAAAAATAAACGAACAAGCCAACAAACCAACAAACCAACAAACAAATAAACCAACAACCCAACAAACCAACAAACCAACAAACAAATAAACCAACAAACAAACAAACCAACAAACCAACAAGCCAACAAGCCAACAAACCAACAACGCAACAAACGAACTCCCCAACAAACAAACAAACAAACCAACAAACCAACAAACCAACAAACCAACAACCCAACAAACCAACAAACCAACAAACCAACAGGCCAACATGCCAACAAACCAACAAGCCAACAAAACAACAAACGAACAAACCAACAAACCAACAAACCAACAACTCCAACAAGCCAACAAACTAACAAACCAACAAGCAAACAAGCCAACAAGCCAACAAACCAACAAGCCAACAAACGAACAAACCAACAAACAAACAAACCAACAAACTAACAAACAAACAAACCAACAAACTAACAAACCAACAAGCCAACAAGCCAACAAACCAACAAACCAACAAACCAACAAACACAACAAACCAACAAACCAACAAACCAACAAACCAACAAGCCAACAAGCACACAAACCAACAAGCCAACAACCCAACAAACTAACAATCCAACAAACCAACAAACCAACAAGCCAACAAACCAACAAACCAACAAGCCAACAAACCAAAAAACCAAAAAACCAACAAGCCAACAAACCAACAAACCAACAAACCAACAAACCAATAAACCAAAAAACCAATAAACGAACAAACCAACAAACCAACAAACCAACAAACCAACAAACCAACAAACCAACAAGCCAACAAACCAACAAGCCAACAAACCAACAAAAAAACAAACCAACAAACCAACGAACCAACAAGCCAACAAGCCAACAATCGAACAAACGAACAAACCAACAAACGAACAAACCAACAAACCAACAAGCCAACAAACCAACAAACCAACAAACCAACAAACTAACAAGCCAACAAGCCAACAAACCAACAAGCCAACAAATGAACAAACGAACAAACGACCAACCAACAAACCAACAAACCAACAAACCAACAAAAAAACAAACCAACAAACCAACAAGCAAACAAACCAACAATCCAACAAGCCAACAAGCCAACAAACCAACAAACCAACAAACGAACAAACCAACAAACCAACAAACAAACAAACCAACAAGCCAACAAACCAACAAACCAACAAACAAACAAACCAACAAACCAACAAACTAACAAACCAACAAACCAACAAACAAATAAACCAATAACCCAACAAACCAACAAACCAACAAACAAACAAACCAACAAACCAACAAACTAACAAACCAACAAACCAGCAAACAAACAAACCAACAAACCAACAAAAACCAACAAACCAACAAACCAACAAACCAACAAACCAACAAACCAACAAACCAACAAACCAATAAACCAAAAAACCAACAAACGAACAAACCAACAAACCAACAAACCAACAAACCAACAAACCAACAAACCAACAAACCAATAAACCAACAAACCAACAAGCCAACAAGCCAACAAACCAACAAGCCAACAAACCAACAAACAAATAAACCAACAAAACAACAAACCAACAAAAAAATAAACCAACAAGCCAACAAACCAACAAACCAACAAACAAATAAACCAACAACCCAACAAACCAACAAACCAACAAACAAATAAACCAACAAACAAACAAACCAACAAACCAACAAGCCAACAAGCCAACAAACCTACAACCCAACAAACGAACACCCCAACAAACAAACAAACCAACAAACCAACAAACCAACAAACCAACAACCCAACAAACCAACAAACCAACAAACCAACAGGCCAACATGCCAACAAGCCAACAAGCCAACAAAACAACAAACGAACAAACCAACAAACCAACAAACCAACAAGCAAACAAACTAACAAATCAACAAGCAAACAAGCCAACAAGCCAACAAACCAACAAGCCAACAAACGAACAAACCAACAAACAAACAAGCCAACAAACCAACAAGCCAACAAACGAACAAACCAACAAACAAACAAACCATCAAACTAACAAACCAACAAACCAACAAACTAACAAACCAACAAACCAACAAACCAACAAACCAACAAACCGACAAACCAACAAACCAACAAACTAACAAACCAACAAACCAACAAACAAACAAACCAACTAGCCAACAAGCCAAAAAACCAACAAGCCAACAAACTAACAACCCAACAAGCCAACAAGCCAACAATCGAACAAACGAACAAACCAACAAACGAACAAACCAACAAACCAACAAGCCAACAAACCAACAAACCAACAAACTAACAAGCCAACAAGCCAACAAACCAACAAGCCAACAAATGAACAAACGAACAAACGACCAACCAACAAACCAACAAACCAACAAACCAACAAAAAAACAAACCAACAAACCAACAAGCAAACAAACCAACAAACCAACAAGCCAACAAGCCAACAAACCAACAAACCAACAAACGAACAAACCAACAAACCAACAAACAAACAAACCAACAAGCCAACAAACCAACAAACCAACAAACAAACAAACCAACAAACCAACAAACTAACAAACCAACAAACCAACAAACCAACAAACCAATAAACCAATAACCCAACAAACCAACAAACCAACAAACAAACAAACCAACAAACCAACAAACTAACAAACCAACAAACCAGCAAACAAACAAACCAACAAACCAACAAAAACCAACAAACCAACAAACCAACAAACCAACAAACCAACAAACCAACAAACCAACAAACCAATAAACCAAAAAACCAACAAACGAACAAACCAACAAACCAACAAACCAACAAACCAACAAACCAACAAACTAACAAACCAATAAACCAACAAACCAACAAGCCAACAAGCCAACAAACCAACAAGCCAACAAACCAACAAACAAATAAACCAACAAAACAACAAACCAACAAAAAAATAAACCAACAAGCCAACAAACCAACAAACCAACAAACAAATAAACCAACAACCCAACAAACCAACAAACCAACAAACAAATAAACCAACAAACAAACAGACCAACAAACCAACAAGCCAACAAGCCAACAAACCAACAACCCAACAAACGAACACCCCAACAAACAAACAAACCAACAAACCAACAAACCAACAAACCAACAACCCAACAAACCAACAAACCAACAAACCAACAGGCCAACATGCCAACAAACCAACAAGCCAACAAAACAACAAACGAACAAACCAAAAAACCAACAAACCAACAAACCAACAAGCAAACAAACTAACAAACCAACAAGCAAACAAGCCAACAAGCCAACAAACCAACAAGCCAACAAACGAACAAACAAACAAGCCAACAAACCAACAAGCCAACAAACGAACAAACCAACAAACAAACAAACCATCAAACTAACAAACCAACAAACCAACAAACTAACAAACCAACAAACCAACAAACCAACAAACCAACAAACCAACAAACCAACAAACCAACAAACTAACAAACCAACAAACCAACAAACAAACAAACCTACAAGCCAACAAGCCAAAAAACCAACAAGCCAACAAACTAACAACCCAACAAGCCAACAAGCCAACAATCGAACAAACGAACAAACCAACAAACCAACAAGCCAACAAACCAACAAACCAACAAACAAACAAACCAACAAGCCAACAAACCAACAAACCAACAAACAAACAAACCAACAAACCAACAAACTAACAAACCAACAAACCAACAAACCAATAAACCAATAACCCAACAAACCAACAAACCAACAAACAAACAAACCAACAAACCAACAAACTAACTAACCAACAAACCAGCAAACAAACAAACCAACAAACCAACAAAAACCAACAAACCAACAAACCAACAAACCAACAAACCAACAAACCAACAAACCAACAAACCAATAAACCAAAAAACCAACAAACGAACAAACCAACAATCCAACAAACCAACAAACCAACAAACCAACAAACCAACAAACCAATAAACCAACAAACCAACAAGCCAACAAGCCAACAAACCAACAAGCCAACAAACCAACAAACCAACAAACCAACAAACCAACAAACCAACAGGCCAACATGCCAACAAACCAACAAGCCAACAAAACAACAAACGAACAAACCAACAAACCAACAAACCAACAAACCAACAAGCAAACAAACTAACAAACCAACAAGCAAACAAGCCAACAAGCCAACAAACCAACAAGCCAACAAACGAACAAACCAACAAACAAACAAGCCAACAAACCAACAAGCCAACAAACGAACAAACCAACAAACAAACAAACCATCAAACTAACAAACCAACAAACCAACAAACTAACAAACCAACAAACCAACAAACCAACAAACCAACAAACCAACAAACCAACAAACCAACAAACCAACAAACCAACAAACTAACAAACCAACAAACCAACAAACAAACAAACCTACAAGCCAACAAGCCAAAAAACCAACAAGCCAACAAACTAACAACCCAACAAGCCAACAAGCCAACAATCGAACAAACGAACAAACCAACAAACGAACAAACCAACAAACCAACAAGCCAACAAGTTAACAAACCAACAAACCAACAAACAAACAAACCAACAAGCCAACAAACCAACAAACCAACAAACAAACAAACCAACAAACCAACAAACTAACAAACCAACAAACCAACAAACCAATAAACCAATAACCCAACAAACCAACAAACCAACAAACAAACAAACCAACAAACCAACAAACTAACAAACCAACAAACCAGCAAACAAACAAACCAACAAACCAACAAAAACCAACAAACCAACAAACCAACAAACCAACAAACCAACAAACCAACAAACCAACAAACCAATAAACCAAAAAACCAACAAACGAACAAACCAACAAACCAACAAACCAACAAACCAACAAACCAACAAACCAACAAACCAATAAACCAACAAACCAACAAGCCAACAAGCCAACAAACCAACAAACCAACAAACCAACAAACCAACAAACAAACAAACCAACAAGCCAACAAACCAACAAACCAACAAACAAACAAACCAACAAACCAATAAAATAACAAACCAACAAACCAACAAACCAATAAACCAATAACCCAACAAACCAACAAACCAACAAACAAACAAACCAACAAACCAACAAACTAACAAACCAACAAACCAGCAAACAAACAAACCAACAAACCAACAAAAACCAACAAACCAACAAACCAACAAACCAACAAACCAACAAACCAACAAACCAACAAACCAATAAACCAAAAAACCAACAAACGAACAAACCAACAAACCAACAAACCAACAAACCAACAAACCAACAAACCAACAAACCAATAAACCAACAAACCAACAAGCCAACAAGCCAACAAACCAACAAGCCAACAAACCAACAAACAAATAAACCAACAAAACAACAAACCAACAAAAAAATAAACCAACAAGCCAACAAACCAACAAACCAACAAACAAATAAACCAACAACCCAACAAACCAACAAACCAACAAACAAATAAACCAACAAACAAACAAACCAACAAACCAACAAGCCAACAAGCCAACAAACCAACAACCCAACAAACGAACACCCCAACAAACCAACAAACCAACAAACCAATAAACCAACAAACCAACAAGCCAACAAGCCAACAAACCAACAAGCCAACAAACCAACAAACAAATAAACCAACAAAACAACAAACCAACAAAAAAATAAACCAACAAGCCAACAAACCAACAAACCAACAAACAAATAAACCAACAACCCAACAAACCAACAAATCAACAAACCAACAAACCAACAAACCAACAAACCAACAAACCAACAAACCAACAAACCAACAAACCAACAAACCAACAAAAAAACAAACCAACAAACCAACAAGCAAACAAACCAACAAACCAACAAACTAACAAAACAACAAACCAGCAAACAAACAAACCAACAAACCAACAAAAACCAACAAACCAACAAACCACCAAACCAACAAACCAACAAACCAACAAACCAACAAACCAACAAACCAACAAACCAACAAACCAATAAACCAACAAACCAACAAGCCAACAAGCCAACAAACCAACAAGCCAACAAACCAACAAACAAATAAACTAACAAAACAACAAACCAACAAAAAAATAAACGAACAAGCCAACAAACAAACAAACCAACAAACAAATAAACAAACAACCCAACAAACCAACAAACCAACAAACAAATAAACCAACAAACAAACAAACCAACAAACCAACAAGCCAACAAGCCAACAAACCAACAACGCAACAAACGAACACTCCAACAAACAAACAAACAAACAAACAAACCAACAAACCAACAAACCAACAACCCAACAAACCAACAAACCAACAAACCAACAGGCCAACATGCCAACAAACCAACAAGCCAACAAAACAACAAACGAACAAACCAACAAACCAACAAACCAACAAACCAACAACTCCAACAAGCCAACAAACTAACAAACCAACAAGCAAACAAGCCAACAAGCCAACAAACCAACAAGCCAACAAACGAACAAACCAACAAACAAACAAACCAACAAACTAACAAACCAACAAACCAACAAACTAACAAACCAACAAACCAACAAGCCAACAAACCAACAAACCAACAAACCAACAAACACAACAAACCAACAAACCAACAAACCAACAAACCAACAAGCCAACAAGCCAACAAACCAACAAGCCAACAACCCAACAAACTATTAATCCAACAAATCAACAAACCAACAAGCCAACAAGCCAACAAACCAACAAGCCAACAAACCAAAAAACCAACAAACCAACAAGCCAACAAACCAACAAACCAACAAACCAACAAACCAATAAACCAAAAAACCAATAAACGAACAAACCAACAAACCAACAAACCAACAAACCAACAAACCAACAAACCAACAAGCCAACAAACCAACAAGCCAACAAACCAACAAAAAAACAAACCAACAAACCAACGAACCAACAAGCCAACAAGCCAGCAATCGAACAAACGAACAAACCAACAAACGAACAAACCAACAAATCAACAAGCCAACAAACCAACAAACCAACAAACCAACAAACTAACAAGCCAACAAGCCAACAAACCAACAAGCCAACAAATGAACAAACGAACAAACGACCAACCAACAAACCAACAAACTAACAAACCAACAAAAAAACAAACCAACAAACCAACAAGCAAACAAACCAACAAACCAACAAGCCAACAAGCCAACAAACCGACAAACCAACAAACGAACAAACCAACAAACCAACAAACAAACAAACCAACAAGCCAACAAACCAACAAACCAACAAACAAACAAACCAACAAACCAACAAACTAACAAACCAACAAACCAACAAACAAATAAACCAATAACCCAACAAACCAACAAACCAACAAACAAACAAACCAACAAACCAACAAACTAACAAACCAACAAACCAGCAAACAAACAAACCAACAAACCAACAAAAACCAACAAACCAACAAACCAACAAACCAACAAACCAACAAACCAACAAACCAACAAACCAACAAACCAACAAACCAATAAACCAAAAAACCAACAAACCAACAAACCAATAAACCAAAAAACCAACAAACGAACAAACCAACAAACCAACAAACCAACAAACCAACAAACCAACAAACCAACAAACCAATAAACCAACAAACCAACAAGCCAACAAGCCAACAAACCAACAAGCCAACAAACCAACAAACAAATAAACCAACAAAACAACAAACCAACAAAAAAATAAACCAACAAGCCAACAAACCAACAAACCAACAAACAAATAAACCAACAACCCAACAAACCAACAAACCAACAAACAAATAAACCAACAAACAAACAAACCAACAAACCATCAAGCCAACAAGCCAACAAACCAACAACCCAACAAACGAACACCCCAACAAACAAACAAACCAACAAACCAACAAGCCAACAAAACAACAAACGAACAAACCAACAAACTAACAAACCAACAAGCAAACAAGCCAACTAGCCAACAAACCAACAAGCCAACAAACGAATAAACCAACTAACAAACAAGCCAACAAACCAACAAGCCAACAAACGAACAAACCAACAAACAAACAAACCATCAAACTAACAAACCAACAAACCAACAAACTAACAAACCAACAAACCAACAAACCAACAAACCAACAAACCAACAAACCAACAAACCAACAAACCAACAAACCAACAAACTAACAAACCAACAAACCAACCAACAAACAAACCAACAAGCCAACAAGCCAAAAAACCAACAAGCCAACAACCCAACAAACTAACAACCCAACAAACCAACAAACCAACAAGCCAACAAGCCAACAAACCAATAAGCCAACAAACCAAAAAACCAACAAACCAACAAGCCAACAAACCAATAAACCAAAAAACCAACAAACGAACAAACCAACAAACCAACAAACCAACAAACCAACAAACAAACAAACCAACAAACCAACAAACCAACAAGCCAACAAACCAACCAAAAAACAAACCTACAAACCAACGAACCAACAAGCCAACTAGCCAACAAGCGAACAAAAGAACAAACCAACAAACGAACAAACCAACAAACCAACAAGCCAACAAACCAACAAACCAACAAACCAACAAACTAACAAGCCAACAAGCCAACAAACCAACAAGCCAACAAATGAACAAACGAACAAACCAACAAACCAACAAACCAACAAACCAACAAACCAACAAACCAACAAACCAACAAACCAACAAACCAACAAACCAACAAACCAACAAACCAACAAAAAAACAAACCAACAAACCAACAAGCAAACAAACCAACAAACCAACAAGCCAACAAGCCAACAAACCAACAAACCAATAAACGAACAAACCAACAAACTAACAAACCAACAAGCCAACAAATCAACAAACCAACAAACAAATAAATCAATAAACCAATAACCCAACAAACCAACAAACCAATAAACCAACAAACCAACAAACTAACAAACCAACAAACCAACAAACAAATAAACCAATAACCCAACAAACCAACAAACCAACAAACAAACAAACCAACAAACCAACAAACTAACAAACCAACAAACCAGCAAATAAACAAACCAATAAACCAACAAAAACCAACAAACCAACAAACCAACAAACCAACAAACCAACAAACCAACAAACCAACAAACTAACAAACCAACAAACCAACAAACCAACAAACCAACAAGCCAACAAGCCAACAAACGAACAAACCAACAAACTAACAAACCAACAAACCAACAAACCAACAAACCAACAAACCAACAAACCAACAAACCAACAAACCAACAAACCAACAAACCAACAAACCAACAAACCAACAAACCAACAAACCAACAAACCAACAAACCAACAAACCAACAAGCCAACAAGCCAACAAACCAACAAGCCAACAAATGAACCAACGAATAAACCAACAAACCAACAAACCAACAAACCAACAAACCAACAAACCAACAAACCAACAAACCAACAAACCAACAAAAAAACAAACCAACAAACCAACAAGCAAACAAACCAACAAACCAACAAGCCAACAAGCCAACAAACCAACATGCCAACAAGCCAACAAGCCAACAAACCAACAAGCCAACAAACGAACAAACCAACAAACAAACAAACCAACAAACTAACAAACCAACAAACCAACAAACAAACAAACCCACAAACCAACAAAAACCAACAAACCAACAAACAAATAAACCAACAAAGCAACAAACCAACAAACAAACAAACCAACAGACCAACAAGCCAACAAGCCAAGAAACAAACAAGCCAAAAAAAGAACAAACCAACAAACCAACAAACAAACAAACCAACAAACCAACAAGCCAACAAACGAACAAACCCACAAACAAACAAACCAACAAACCAACAAACCAACAAACCAACAAACCAACAAACCAACAAACCAACAAACCAACAAACCAAGAAACCAACAAACCAACAAGCGAACAAACCAACAAACCAACAAGCCAACAAGCCAACAAACCAAAAAACCAACAAACGAACAAACCAACAAACAAACAAACCAACAAACCAACGAACCAACAAGCCAACAAATCAACAAACCAACAAACCAACAAACCAACAAACCAATAAACTAACAAACCAACAAGCCAACAAGCGAACAAACAAACAAACCAACAAACGAACAAATCAATAAACCAACAAGCCAACAAACGACCAAACCAACAAACAAACAAACCAACAAACCAACAAACCAACAAATCAACAAACCAACAAACCAACAAACCAACAAACCAACAAACCAAGAAGCCAACAAACCAACAAACCAACAAGCCAACAAGCCCACAAACCAACAAGCCAACAAGCCAATAAACCAAAAGCCAACAAACGAACAAACCAACAAACCAACAAACCAACAAGCCAACAAACCAACAAGCCAACAAACCAACAAACAAATAAACCAACAAAACAACAAACCAACAAAAAAATAAACCAACAAGCCAACAAACCAACAAACCAACAAACAAATAAACCAACAACCCAACAAACGAACACCCCAACAAACAAACAAACCAACAAACCAACAAACCAACAAACCAACAACCCAACAAACCAACAAACCAACAAACCAACAGGCCAACATGCCAACAAACCAACAAGCCAACAAAACAACAAACGAACAAACCAACAAACCAACAAACCAACAAACCAACAAGCAAACAAACTAACAAACCAACAAGCAAACAAGCCAACAAGCCAACAAACCAACAAGCCAACAAACGAACAAACCAACAAACAAACAAGCCAACAAACCAACAAGCCAACAAACGAACAAACCAACAAACAAACAAACCATCAAACTAACAAACCAACAAACCAACAAACTAACAAACCAACAAACCAACAAACCAACAAACCAACAAACCAACAAACCAACAAACCAACAAACCAACAAACCAACAAACTAAGAAACCAACAAACCAACAAACAAACAAACCAACAAGCCAACAAGCCAAAAAACCAACAAGCCAACAACCCAACAAACTAACAACCCAACAAACCAACAAACCAACAAGCCAACAAGAAAACAAACCAACAAGCCAACAAACCAAAAAACCAACAAACCAACAAGCCAACAAACCAACAAACCAACAAACCAACAAACCTATAAACCAAAAAACCAACAAACGAACAAACCAACAAACCAACAAACCAACAAACCAACTAACCAACAAACAAACAAACCAGCAAACCAACAAACCAACAAGCCAACAAACCAACCAAAAAACAAACCTACAAACCAACGAACCAACAAGCCAACAAGCCAACAAGCGAACAAACGAACAAACCAACAAACGAACAAACCAACAAACCAACAAGCCAACAAACCAACAAACCAACAAACCAACAAACTAACAAGCCAACAAGCCAACAAACCAACAAGCCAACAAATGAACAAACGAACAAACCAACAAACCAACAAACCAACAAACCAACAAACCAACAAACCAACAAACCAACAAACCAACAAACCAACAAACCAACAAACCAACAAACCAACAAAAAAACAAACCAACAAACCAACAAGCAAACAAACCAACAAACCAACAAGCCAACAAGCCAACAAACCAACAAACCAACAAGCGAACAAACCGACAAACAAACAAACCAACAAGCCAACAAACCAACAAACAAATAAATCAATAAACCAATAACCCAACAAACCAACAAACAAACAAACCAACAAACCAACAAACTAACAAACCAACAAACCAACAAACAAATAAACCAATAACCCAACAAACCAACAAACCAACAAACAAACAAACCAACAAACCAACAAACTAACAAACCAACAAACCAGCAAACAAACAAACCAACAAACCAACAAAAACCAACAAACCAACAAACCAACAAACCAACAAACCAACAAACCAACAAACCAACAAACCAATACACCAACAAACCAACAAGCCAACAAGCCAACAAACCAACAAGCCAACAAACCAACAAACAAATAAACCAACAAACAAATAAACCAAGAAACCAACAAACCAACAAACCAACAAACCAACCAGCCAACAAGCCAACAAACTAACAAACAAACAAACTAACAAACCAACAAACCAACAAACCAACAAACCAACAAACCAACAAACCAACAAACCAACAAACCAACAAACCAACAAACCAACAAACCAACAAACCAACGAACCAACAAACCAACAAACCAAGTAACCAAGAAACCAACAAACCAATAAACCAACAAACCAACAAACCAACAAACCAACAAACCAACAAACCAACAAACCAACAAACCAACAAACCAACAAGCCAACAAGCCAACAAACCAACAAGCCAACAAATGAACCAACGAATAAATCAACAAACCAACAAATCAACAAACCAACAAACCAACAAACCAACAAACCAACAAACCAACAAACCAACAAACCAACAAACCAACAAACCAACAAACCAACAAACCAACAAACCAACAAAAAAACAAACCAACAAACCAACAAGCAAACAAACCAACAAACCAACAAGCCAACAAGCCAACAAACCAAAATGCCAACAAGCCAACAAGCCAACAAACCAACAAGCCAACAAACGAACAAACCAACAAACAAACAAACCAACAAACTAACAAACCAACAAACCAACAAACCAACAAACAAACAAACCCACAAACCAACAAAAACCAACAAACCAACAAACAAATAAACCAACAAACCAACAAACCAACAAACAAACAAACCAACAGACCAACAAGCCAACAAGCCAAGAAACAAACAAGCCAAAAAAAGAACAAACCAACAAACCAACAAACAAACAAACCAACAAACCAACAAGCCAACAAACGAACAAACCCACAAACAAACAAACCAACAAACCAACAAACCAACAAACCAACAAACCAACAAACCAACAAACCAACAAACCAACAAACCAACAAACCAACAAACCAACAAACCAACAAGCGAACAAACCAACAAACCAACAAGCCAACAAACCAAAAAACCAACAAACGAACAAACCAACAAACAAACAAACCAACAAACCAACGAACCAACAAGCCAACAAATCAACAAACCAACAAACCAACAAACCAACAAACCAATAAACTAACAAACCAACAAGCCAACAAGCGAACAAACGAACAAACCAACAAACCAACAAACCAACAAACCAACAAGCCAACAAACCAACAAACCAACAAGCCAACAAGCCCACAAACCAACAAGCCAACAAGCCAACAAACCAACAAGCCAACAAACGAACAAACCCACAAACAAACAAACCAACAAACCAACAAACCAACAAACCAACAAACCAACAAACCAACAATCCAACAAACCAACAAACCAACAAACCAACAAACCAACAAGCAAACAAACCAACAAACCAACAAGCCAACAAGCCAACAAACAAAAAAACCAACAAACAAACAAACCAACAAACAAACAACCCAACAAACCAACGAACCAACAAGCCAACAAATCAACAAACCAACAAACCAACAAACCAGCAAACCAATAAACTAACAAACCAACAAGCCAACAAGCGAACAAACGAACAAACCAACAAACGAACAAATCAATAAACCAACAAGCCAACAAACGAACAAACCAACCAACAAACAAACCAACAAACCAACAAACCAACAAATCAACAAACCAACAAACCAACAAACCAACAAACCAACAAGCCAACAAACCAACAAACCAACAAACCAACAAGCGAACAAACCAACACAACAACATACCAACAAACCAACAAACCACCAAACCAACAAGCCAACAAACCAACAAACCAACAAGCCAACAAACCAACAAAAACCAACAAACCAACAAACAAATAAACCAACAAACGAACCAACCAACAAATAAACAAACAAACAAACCAACAAACCAACAAACCAACAATCAAACAAACCAACAAACCAACAAACCAACAAACCAACAAACCAACAAACCAACAAACCAACAAACCAACAAACCAACAAACCAACAAACCAACAAACCAACAAACCAACAAGCCAACAAACCAACAAACCAACAAGCCAACAAACCAACAAAAACCAACACACCAACAAACAAATAAACCAACAAACCAACAAACCAACAAACCAACAAACCAACAAACCAACAAACCAACAAACCAACAAGCCATCAAACCAACAAACCAACAAACTAACAAACGAACAAATCAACAAACCAACAAACCAACAAACCAACAAGCCAACAAACCAACAAGCCAACAAACCAACAAACCAACAAACTAGCAAGCCAACAAGCCAACAAACCAACAAACCAACAAACCAACAAACCAACAAACCAAAAAACCAACAAACGAACAAACAAATAAACCAAAAAACCAACAAACCAACAAACCAACAAACCAACAAACCAACAGACCAACAAACCAACAAACCAACAAACCAAGAAACCAACATGCCAACAAGCCAACAAGCCAACAAACCAACAAGCCAACAAACGAACAAACCAACAAGCCAAAAAACGAACAAACCAACAAACAAACAAACCAACAAACCAACAAACCAACAAACCAACAAACCCACAAACCAACAAACCAACAAACCAACAAACCAACAAACCAACAAACCAACAAACCAACAAGCCAGCAAACCAACAAACCAACAAACCAACAAACCAACAAACCAACAAACCAACAAAAAAAACAAACCAACAAACCAACAAGCAAACAAACCAACAAACCAACAAGCCAACAAGCCAACAAACCAACAAGCCAACAAACGAACAAATTAACAAACAAACAAACCAACAAACCAACAAACCAACAAACTAACAAACCAACAAACCAACAAACCAACAAACCAACAAACCAACAAACCAACAAACCATCAAACCAACAAACCAACAAACCAACAAGCCAACAAACCAGCAAGCCGACAAACCAAAAAACCAACAAACAAATAAACCAACAAACCAACAAACCAACAAACCAACAAACCAACAAGCCAACAACCCAACAAACCAACAAACAAATAAACCAATAACCCAACAAACCAACAAACCAACAAACCAACAAGCCAACAAACGAACAAATCAACAAACAAACAAACCAACAAACCAACAAACTAACAAACCAACAAACCAACAAACAAACAAACCAACAAACCAACAAAAACCAACAAACCAACAAACCAACAAACAAATAAACCAACAAACGAACAAACCAATAAACCAACAAACCAACAAACCAACAAACCAACAAACCAACAAACAAATATACCAACAAACCAACAAGCCAACAACCCAACAAACCAACAAGCCAACAAACCAACAAACAAATAAACCAACAAACCAACAAATCAACAAACCAACTAACCAACAAGCTAACAAACCAACAAACAAATAAACCAAAAACCCAACAAACCAACAAACCAATAAACAAATAAACCAACAAACAAACAGACTAACAAACCAACAAGCCAACAAACCAACAAACCAACAAGCCAACAAGCCAACAAACAAACAAACCTTCAAACCAACAAAAACCAACAAACCAACAAACAAATAAACCAACAAACGAACAAACCAACAAACCAACAAACCAACAAACCAACAAACCAACAAACCAACAAACCAACAAACCAACAAACCAATAAACCAACAAACCAACAAGCCAACAAGCCAACAAACCAACAAGCCAACAAACCAACAAACAAATAAACCAACAAACCAACAAACCAACAAAAAAAAAACCAACAAGCCAACAAACCAACAAACCAACAAACAAATAAACCAACAACCCAACAAACCAACAAACCAACAAACAAATAAACCAACAAACAAACAAACCAACAAACCAACAAGCAAACAAGCCAACAAACCAACAACCCAACAAACGAACACCTCAACAAACAAACAAACCAACAAACCAACAAACCAACAAACCAACAAACCAACAACCCAACAAACCAACAAACCAACAAACCAACAAACCAACAGGCCAACAAGCCAACAAACCAACAAACCAACAAGCCAACAAAACAACAAACCAACAAACCAACAAACCAACAAACCAACAAACCAACAAACCAACAATCCAACAAACCAACAAACCAACAAACCAACAAACCAACAAACCAACAAACCAACAAATCAACAAACCAACAAACCAACAAACCAACAAACCAACAAACCAACAAACCAACAAACCAACAAGCCAACAAGCCAACAAATGAACCAACGAATAAACCAACAAACCAACAAACCAACAAACCAACAAACCAACAAACCAACAAACCAACAAACCAACAAACCAACAAACCAACAAACCAACAAACCAACAAACCAACAAACCAACAAACCAACAAAAAAACAAACCAACAAACCAAAAAGCAAACAAACCAACAAACCAACAAGCCAACAAGCCACCAAACCAACAAGCCGACAAACGAACAAATCAACAAACAAACAAACCAACAAACCAACAAACCAACAAACCAACAAACCAACAAACCAACAAACCAACAAACCAACAAACCAACAAACCAACAAACCAACAAACCAACAAACCAACAAACCAACAAACCAACAAACCAACAAACCAACAAACCAACAAACCAACAAACCAACAAACCAACAAACCAACAAGCCAATAAACCAACTAGCCGACAAACCAAAAAACCAACAAACAAATAAACCGACAAACCAACAAACCAACAAACCAACAAACCAACAAGCCAACAAACCAACAAATCAACAAACAAATAAACCAATAACCCAACAAACCAACAAACCAACAAACCAACAAGCCAACAAACGAACAAACCAACAAACAAACAAACCAACAAACCAACAAACTAACAAACCAACAAACCAAAAAACAAACAAACCAACAAACCAACAAAAACCAACAAACCAACAAACAAATAAACCAACAAACGAACAAACGAACAAACCAACAACCCAACAAACCAACAAACAAATAAACCAATAACCCAACAAACCAACAAACCAACAAACCAACAAGCCAACAAACGAACAAATCAACAAACAAACAAACCAACAAACCAACAAACTAACAAACCAACAAACCAACAAACAAACAAACCAACAAACCAACAAAAACCAACAAACCAACAAACCAACAAACAAATAAACCAACAAACGAACAAACCAATAAACCAACAAACCAACAAACCAACAAACCAACAAACCAACAAACAAATATACAAACAAACCAACAAGCCAACAACCCAACAAACCAACAAGCCAACAAACCAACAAACAAATAAACCAACAAACCAACAAATCAACAAACCAACTAACCAACAAGCTAACAAACCAACAAACAAATAAACCAAAAACCCAACAAACCAACAAACCAATAAACAAATAAACCAACAAACAAACAGACTAACAAACCAACAAGCCAACAAACCAACAAACCAACAAGCCAACAAGCCAACAAACAAACAAACCTTCAAACCAACAAAAACCAACAAACCAACAAACAAATAAACCAACAAACGAACAAACCAACAAACCAACAAACCAACAAACCAACAAACCAACAAACCAACAAACCAACAAACCAACAAACCAATAAACCAACAAACCAACAAGCCAACAAGCCAACAAACCAACAAGCCAACAAACCAACAAACAAATAAACCAACAAACCAACAAACCAACAAAAAAAAAACCGACAAGCCAACAAACCAACAAACCAACAAACAAATAAACCAACAGCCCAACAAACCAACAAACCAACAAACAAATAAACCAACAAACAAACAAACCAACAAACCAACAAGCAAACAAGCCAACAAACCAACAACCCAACAAACGAACACCTCAACAAACAAACAAACCAACAAACCAACAAACCAACAAACCAACAAACCAACAACCCAACAAACCAACAAACCAACAAACCAACAAACCAACAGGCCAACAAGCCAACAAACCAACAAACCAACAAGCCAACAAAACAACAAACCAACAAACCAACAAACCAACAAACCAACAAACCAACAAACCAACAATCCAACAAACCAACAAACCAACAAACCAACAAACCAACAAACCAACAAACCAACAAATCAACAAACCAACAAACCAACAAACCAACAAACCAACAAACCAACAAACCAACAAACCAACAAGCCAACAAGCCAACAAATGAACCAACGAATAAACCAACAAACCAACAAACCAACAAACCAACAAACCAACAAACCAACAAACCAACAAACCAACAAACCAACAAACCAACAAACCAACAAACCAACAAACCAACAAACCAACAAACCAACAAACCAACAAAAAAACAAACCAACAAACCAAAAAGCAAACAAACCAACAAACCAACAAGCCAACAAGCCACCAAACCAACAAGCCGACAAACGAACAAATCAACAAACAAACAAACCAACAAACCAACAAACCAACAAACCAACAAACCAACAAACCAACAAACCAACAAACCAACAAACCAACAAACCAACAAACCAACAAACCAACAAACCAACAAACCAACAAACCAACAAACCAACAAACCAACAAACCAACAAACCAACAAACCAACAAACCAACAAACCAACAAGCCAATAAACCAACTAGCCGACAAACCAAAAAACCAACAAACAAATAAACCGACAAACCAACAAACCAACAAACCAACAAACCAACAAGCCAACAAACCAACAAATCAACAAACAAATAAACCAATAACCCAACAAACCAACAAACCAACAAACCAACAAGCCAACAAACGAACAAACCAACAAACAAACAAACCAACAAACCAACAAACTAACAAACCAACAAACCAAAAAACAAACAAACCAACAAACCAACAAAAACCAACAAACCAACAAACAAATAAACCAACAAACGAACAAACGAACAAACCAACAAACCAACAAACCAACAAACCAACAAACCAACAAACCAACAAACCAACAAACCAACAAACCAATAAACCAACAAACCAACAAGCCAACAAGCCAACAAACCAACAAGCCAACAACCCAACAAACAAATAAACCAACAAACCAACAAACCAACAAACCAACAAAACAACTAACCAAAAAGCCAACAAACCAACAAACCAACAAACAAATAAACCAAAAACCCAACAAACCAACAAACTAATAAACAAATAAACCAACAAACAAACAAACCAACAAACCAACAAACCAACAAGCCAACAAACCAACAAACCAACAAGCCAACAAGCCAACAAACAAACAAACCTACAAACCAACAAAAACCAACAAACCAACAAACAAATAAACCAACAAACGAACAAACCAACAAACCAACAAACCAACAAACCAACAAACCAAAAAACCAACAAACCAACAAACCAACAAACCAACAAACCAACAAACCAACAAACCAACAAACCAACAAACCAACAAGCCAATAAACCAACTAGCCGACAAACCAAAAAACCAACAAACAAATAAACCGACAAACCAACAAACCAACAAACCAACAAACCAACAAGCCAACAAACCAACAAACCAACAAACAAATAAACCAATAACCCAACAAACCAACAAACCAACAAACCAACAAGCCAACAAACGAACAAACCAACAAACAAACAAACCAACAAACCAACAAACTAACAAACCAACAAACCAAAAAACAAACAAACCAACAAACCAACAAACAAATAAACCAACAAACCAACAAACAAATAAACCAACAAACGAACAAACGAACAAACCAACAAACCAACAAACCAACAAACCAACAAACCAACAAACCAACAAACCAACAAACCAACAAACCAATAAACCAACAAACCAACAAGCCAACAAGCCAACAAACCAACAAGCCAACAACCCAACAAACAAATAAACCAACAAACCAACAAACCAACAAACCAACAAAACAACTAACCAAAAAGCCAACAAACCAACAAACCAACAAACAAATAAACCAAAAACCCAACAAACCAACAAACTAATAAACAAATAAACCAACAAACAAACAAACCAACAAACCAACAAACCAACAAGCCAACAAACCAACAAACCAACAAGCCAACAAGCCAACAAACAAACAAACCTACAAACCAACAAAAACCAACAAACCAACAAACAAATAAACCAACAAACGAACAAACCAACAAACCAACAAACCAACAAACCAACAAACCAACAAACCAACAAACCAAAAAACCAACAAACCAACAAACCAAAAAACCAATAAACCAACAAACCAACAAGCCAACAAGCCAACAAACCAACAATCCAACAAACCAACAAACAAATAAACCAACAAAACAACAAACCAACAAAAAAACAAACCAACAAGCCAACAAACCAACAAACCAACAAACCAACAAACAAATAAACCAACAACCCAACAAACCATCAAACCAACAAACAAATAAACCAACAAACAAACAAACCAACAAACCAACAAGCCAACAAGCCAACAAACCAACAACCCAACAAACGAACACCCCAACAAACAAACAAACCAACAAACCAACAAACCAACAAACCAACAACCCAACAAACCAACAAACCAACAAACCAACAAACCAACAGGCCAACATGCCAACAAACCAACAAGCCAACAAAACAACAAACGAACAAACCAACAAACCAACAAACCAACAAACCAACAAACCAACAAACCAACAAACCAACAATCAAACAAACCAACAACCCAACAAGCAAACAAGCCAACAAGCCAACAAACCAACAAGCCAACAACCGAACAAACCAACAAACAAACAAACCAACAAACCAACAAACCAACAAACCAACAAACCAATAAACTAACAAACTAACAAACCAACAAACCAACAAACCAACAAGCCAACAAGCCAACAAACCAACAAGCCAACAAACCAAAAAACCAACAAACCAACAAGCCAACAAACCAACAAACCAACAAACCAACAAACCAACAAACCAATAAACCAAAAAACCAACAAAGGAACAAACCAACAAACCAACAAACCAACAAACCAACAAACCAACAAGCCAACAAAACAACAAGCCAACAAACCAAAAAACCAACAAACCAACAAGCCAACAAACCAACAAACCAACAAACCAACAAACCAACAAACCAACAAACCAATAAACCAAAAAACCAACAAACGAACAAACCAACAAACCAACAAACCAACAAACCAACAAACCAATAAGCCAACAAACCAAAAAACCAACAAACCAACAAACCAACAAACCAACAAACCAACAAACCGAAAAACCAACAAACGAAGAAACCAACAAACCAACAAACCAACAAACCAACAAACCAACAAATCAACAAACCAACAAACCAACAAACCAACAAACCAACAAGCCAAAAAACAAAAAACCAACAAACCAACAAACCAACAAACCAACAAACCAACAAACCAACAAACCAACAAACCAACAAACAAACAAACCAACAAACCAACAAACCAACAAACCAACAAACCAACAAGCCAACAAACCAACAAACCAACAAGCCAACAAACGAACAAACCAACAAACAAAGAAACCAACAAACCAACAAGCCAACAAGCCAACAAACCAACAAGCAAACAAACCAACAAACAAATAAACCAATAAACCAACAAACCAACAAACCAACAAACCAACAAACCAACAAGCCAACAAGCCAACAAACCAACAAACCAACAAATCAACAAACCAACAAACCAACAAGCCAACAAGCCAACAAGCCAACAAACCAACAAGCCAACAAACGAACAAACCAACAAACAAACAAACCACCAAACCAACAAACCAACAAACAAATAAACCAACAAACCAACATACCAACAAACCAACAAACCAACAAACCAACAAACAAACAAATCAACAAATCAACAAACCAACAAACCAACAAACCAACAAGCCAACAAGCCAACTAACAAACAAACGAACAAACCAACAAACCAAAAAACAAACAAGCCAACAAACTAAAAAACCAACAAACCAACAAACCAACAAACCAACAAACCAACAAACCAACAAACCAACAAACCAACAAACCAACAAATCAACAAATCAACAAACCAACAAACCAACAGGCCAACAAACCAACAAACAAATAAACCAACAAAACAACAAACCAACAAAAAAACAAACCAACAAGCCAACAAGCCAACAAACCAAAAACCCAACAAACGAACACCCCAACAAACAAACAAACCAACAAACCAACAAACCAACAAACCAACAACCCAGCAAACCAACAAACCAACAAACCAACAGGCCAACATGCCAACAAACCAACAAGCCAACAAAACAACAAACGAACAAACCAACAAACAAAGAAACCAACAAACCAACAAACTAACAAACCAACAAACCAACAAACAAATAAACCAATAACCCAACAAACCAACAAACCAACAAACAAACAAACCAACAAACCAACAAACTAACAAACCAACAAACCAGCAAACAAACAAACCAACAAACCAACAAAAACAAACAAACCAACAAACCAACAAACCAACAAACCAACAAACCAACAAACCAACAAACCAACAAACCAATACACCAACAAACCAACAAGCCAACAAGCCAACAAACCAACAAGCCAACAAATCAACAAACAAATAAACCAACAAACAAATAAACCAAGAAACCAACAAACTAACAAACCAACAAACCAACAAACCAACAAGCCAACAAGCCAACAAACGAACAAACCAACAAACCAACGAACCAACAAACCAACAAACCAAGAAACCAACAAACCAACAAACCAACAAACCAACAAACCAACAAACCAACAAACCAACAAACAAACAAACCAACAAACCAACAAGCCAACAAGCCAACAAACCAACAAGCCAACAAATGAACCAACGAATAAACCAACAAACCAACAAACCAACAAACCAACAAACCAACAAACCAACAAACCAACAAACCAACAAACCAACAAACCAACAAACCAACAAAAAAACAAACCAACAAACCAACAAGCAAACAAACCAACAAACTAACAAGCCAACAAGCCAACAAGCCAACAAACCAACATGCCAACAAGCCAACAAACCAACAAGCCAACAAACGAACAAACCAACAAACAAACAAACCAACAAACTAACATACCAACAAACCAACAAACAAACAAACCCACAAACCAACAAAAACCAACAAACCAACAAACAAATAAACCAACAAACCAACAAACCAACAAACAAACAAACCAACAGACCAACAAGCCAACAAGCCAAGAAACAAACAAGCCAAAAAAAGAACAAACCAACAAACCAACAAACAAACAAACCAACAAACCAACAAGCCAACAAACGAACAAACCCACAAACAAACAAACCAACAAACCAACAAACCAACAAACCAACAAACCAACAAACCAACAAACCAACAAACCAAAAAACCAACAAACCAACAAACCAACAAGCGAACAAATCAACAAACCAACAAGCCAACAAGCCAACAAACCGAAAAACCAACAAACGAACAAACCAACAAACAAACAAACCAACAAACCAACGAACCAACAAGCCAACAAATCAACAAACCAACAAACCAACAAACCAACAAACCAATAAACTAACAAACCAACAAGCCAACAAGCAAACAAACGAACAAACCAACAAACGAACAAATCAATAAAACAACAAGCCAACAAACGAACAAACCAACAAACAAACAAACCAACAAACCAACAAACCAACAAATCAACAAACCAACAAACCAACAAACCAACAAACCAACAAGCCAACGAACCAACAAACCAACAAGCCAACAAGCCCACAAACCAACAAGCCAACAAGCCAACAAACCAACAAGCCAACAAACGAACAAACTCACAAACAAACAAACCAACAAACCAACAAACCAACAAACCAACAAACCAACAAACCAACAAACCAACAAACCAACAATCCAACAAACCAACAAACCAACAAACCAACAAACCAACAAGCGAACAAACCAACAAACCAACAAGCCAACAAGCCAACAAACCAAAAAACCAACAAACGAACAAACCAACAAACAAACAACCCAACAAACCAACGAACCAACAAGCCAACAAATCAACAAACCAACAAACCAACAAACCAGCAAACCAATAAACTAACAAACCAACAAGCCAACAAGCAAACAAACGAACAAACCAACAAACGAACAAATCAATAAACCAACAAGCCAACAAACGAACAAACCAACAAACAAACAAACCAACAAACCAACAAACCAACAAATCAACAAACCAACAAACCAACAAACCAACAAACCAACACACCAACAAGCCAACAAACCAACAAACCAACAAACCAACAAGCGAACAAACGAACAAACCAACACACCAACATACCAACAAACCAACAAACAACCAAACCAACAAGCCAACAAACCAACAAACCAACAAGCCAACAAGCCAACAAAAACCAACAAACCAACAAACAAATAAACCAACAAACGAACAAACCAACAAACAAACAAACAAACAAACCAACAAACCAACAATCAAACAGATCAACAAACCAACAAACCAACAAACCAACAAACCAACAAGCCAACAAACCAACAAACCAACAAGCCAACAAACCAACAAAAACCAACAAACCAACAAACAAATAAACCAACAAACCAACAAACCAACAAACCAACAAACCGACAAACCAACAAACCAACAAACCAACAAGCCAACAAACCAACAAATCAACAAACTAACAAACGAACAAATCAACAAACCAACAAACCAACAAACCAACAAGCCAACAAACCAACAAGCCAACAAACCAACAAACCAACAAACTAGCAAGCCAACAAGCCAACAAACCAACAAACCAACAAATAAACAAACCAAAAAACCAACAAACGAACAAACAAATAAACCAACAAACCAACAAACTAACAAACCAACAAACCAACAAACCAACAGACCAACAAACCAACAAACCAACAAACCAAGAAACCAACATGCCAACAAGCCAACAAGCCAACAAACCAACAAGCCAACAAACGAACAAACCAACAAGCCAACAAACGAATAAACCAACAAACAAACAAACAAACCAACAAACCAACAAACCAACAAACCAACAAACCAACAAACCAACAAACCAACAAAGCAACAAACCAAAAAACCACCAAACCAACAAACCAACAAACCAACAAGCCAGCAAACTAACAAACCAACAAACCAACAAACCAACAAACCAACAAAAAAAACAAACCAACAAACCAACAAGCAAACAAACCAACAAACCAACAAGCCAACAAGCCAACAAACCAACAAGCCAACAAACGAACAAATCAACAAACAAACAAACCAACAAACCAACAAACCAACAAACCAACAAACCAACAAACCAACAAACCAACAAACCAACAAACCAACAAACCAACAAACCATCAAACCAACAAACCAACAAACCAACAAGCCAACAAGCCAACAAACCAGCAAGCCGACAAACCAAAAAACCAACAAACAAATAAACCAACAAACCAACAAACCAACAAACCAACAAACCAACAAGCCAACAAACCAATAAACCAACAAACAAATAAACCAATAACCCAACAAACCAACAAACCAACAAACCAACAAGCCAACAAACGAACAAATCAACAAACAAACAAACCAACAAACCAACAAACTAACAAACCAACAAACCAACAAACAAACAAACCAACAAACCAACAAAAACCAACAAACCAACAAACCAACAAACCAACAACCGACAAACCAACAAACCAACAAACCAACAAACCAACAAACCAACAAACCAACAAACCAACAAACCAAGAAACCAACTAACCAACAAGCTAACAAAACAACAAACAAATAAACCAAAAACCCAACAAACCAACAAACCAATAAACAAATAAACCAACAAACAAACAGACTAACAAACCAACAAGCCAACAAACCAACAAACCAACAAGCCAACAAGCCAACAAACAAACAAACCTTCAAACCAACAAAAACCAACAAACCAACAAACAAATAAACCAACAAACGAACAAACCAACAAACCAACAAACCAACAAACCAACAAACCAACAAACCAAAAAACCAACAAAAAAAAAACCAACAAGCCAACAAACCAACAAACCAACAAACAAATAAACCAACAACCCAACAAACCAACAAACCAACAAACAAATAAACCAACAAACAAACAAGCCAACAATCCAACAACCCAACAAACGAACACCCCAACAAACAAACAAACCAACAAACCAACAAACCAACAAACCAACAACCCAACAAACCAACAAACCAACAAACCAACAAACCAACAGGCCAACAAACCAACAAACCAACAAGCCAACAAAACAACAAACCAACAAACCAACAAACCAACAAACCAACAAACCAACAATCCAACAAACCAACAAACCAACAAACCAACAAACCAACAAACCAACAAACCAGCAAACCAACAAACCAACAAACCAACAAACCAACAAACCAACAAACCAACAAACCAACAAACCAACAAACCAACAAACCAACAAACCAACAAACCAACAAGCCAACAAGCCAACAAACCAACAAGCCAACAAATGAACCAACGAATAAACCAACAAACCAACAAACCAACAAACCAACAAACCAACAAACCAACAAACCAACAAACCAACAAACCAACAAACCAACAAACCAACAAACCAACAAACCAACAAACCAACAAACCAACAAAAAAACAAACCAACAAACCAAAAAGCAAACAAACCAACAAACCAACAAGCCAACAAGCCACCAAACCAACAAGCCAACAAACGAACAAATCAACAAACAAACAAACCAACAAACCAACAAACCAACAAACCAACAAACCAACAAACCAACAAACCAACAAACCAACAAACCAACAAACCAACAAACCAACAAACCAACAAACCAACAAACCAACAAACCAACAAACCAACAAACCAACAAACCAACAAACCAACAAACCAACAAACCAACAAACCAACAAGCCAACAAGCCAACAAACCAACTAGCCGACAAACCAAAAAACCAACAAACAAATAAACCGACAAACCAACAAACCAACAAACCAACAAACCAACAAGCCAACAAACCAACAAACCAACAAACAAATAAACCAATAACCCAACAAAACAACAAACCAACAAACCAACAAGCCAACAAACGAACAAACCAACAAACAAACAAACCAACAAACCAACAAACTAACAAACCAACAAACCAAAAAACAAACGAACCAACAAACCAACAAAAACCAACAAACCAACAAACAAATAAACCAACAAACGAACAAACCAACAAACCAACAAACCAACAAACCAACAAACCAACAAACCAACAAACCAACAAACCAACAAACCAACAACCCAACAAACCAACAAACCAACAAGCCAACAAGCCAACAAACCAACAAGCCAACAACCCAACAAACAAATAAACCAACAAACCAACAAACCAACAAACCAACTAACCAAAAAGCCAACAAACCAACAAACCAACAAACAAATAAACCAAAAACCCAACAAACCAACAAACCAATAAACAAATAAACCCACAAACAAACAAACCAACAAACCAACAAACCAACAAGACAACAAACCAACAAACCAACAATCCAACAAGCCAACAAACAAACAAACCTACAAACCAACAAAAACCAACAAACCAACAAACAAATAAACCAACAAACGAACAAACCAACAAACCAACAAACCAACAAACCAACAAACCAACAAACCAACAAACCAGCAAATCAAAAAACCAATAAACCAACAAACCAACAAGCCAACAAGCCAACAAACCAACAAGCCAACAAACCAACAAACAAATAAACCAACAAAACAACAAACCAACAAAAAAATAAACCAACAAGCCAACAAACCAACAAACCAACAAACAAATAAACCAACAACCCAACAAACCATCAAACCAACAAACAAATAAACCAACAAACAAACAAACCAACAAACCAACAAGCCAACAAGCCAACAAACCAACAACCCAACAAACGAACACCCCAACAAACAAACAAACCAACAAACCAACAAACCAACAAACCAACAAACCAACAAACCAACAAACCAACAAACCAAAAAACCAATAAACCAACAAACCAACAAGCCAACAAGCCAACAAACCAACAAGCCAACAAACCAACAAACAAATAAACCAACAAAACAACAAACCAAAAAAAAAATAAACCAACAAGCCAACAAACCAACAAATAAACAAACAAATAAACCAACAACCCAACAAACCATCAAACCAACAAACAAATAAACCAACAAACAAACAAACCAACAAACCAACAAGCCAACAAGCCAACAAACCAACAACCCAACAAACGAACACCCCAACAAACAAACAAACCAACAAACCAACAAACCAACAAACCAACAACCCAACAAACCAACAAACCAACAAACCAACAAACCAACAGGTCAACATTCCAACAAACCAACAAGCCAACAAAACAACAAACGAACAAACCAACAAACCAGCAAACCAACAAACCAACAAACCAACAAACCAACAAACCAACAAACCAACAATCAAACAAACCAACAACCCAACAAGCAAACAAGCCAACAAGCCAACAAACTAACAAGCCAACAACCGAACAAACCAACAAACAAACAAACCAACAAACCAACAAACCAACAAACTAACAAACCAACAAACCAACAAACCAACAAGCCAACAAGCCAACAAACCAACAAGCCAACAAACCAAAAAACCAACAAACCAACAAGCCAACAAACCAACAAACCAACAAACCAACAAACCAATAAACCAAAAAACCAACAAACGAACAAACCAACAAACCAACAAACCAACAAACCAACAAACCAACAAGCCAACAAACCAAAAAACCAACAAACCAACAAACCAACAAACCGAAAAACCAACAAACGAAGAAACCAACAAACCAACAAACCAACAAACCAACAAACCAACAAATCAACAAACCAACAAACCAACAAACCAACAAACCAACAAGCAAACAAACCAACAACCCAACAAGCAAACAAACCAACAAACCAACAAATCAACAAACCAACAAACCAACAAACCAACAAACCAACAAGCAAACAAACCAACAAGCCAACAACCGAACAAACCAACAAACAAACAAACCATTAAACCAACAAACCAACAAACCAACAAACTAACAAACCAACAAACCAACAAACCAACAAGCCAACAAGCCAACAAACCAACAAGCCAACAAACCAAAAAACCAACAAACCAACAAGCCAACAAACCAACAAACCAACAAACCAACAAACTAATAAACCAAAATACCAACAAACGAACAAACCAACAAACCAACAAACCAACAAACCAACAAACCAACAAGCCAACAAACCAAAAAACCGACAAACCAACAAACCAACAAACCAACAAACCGAAAAACCAACAAACGAAGAAACCAACAAACCAACAAACCAACAAACCAACAAACCAACAAACCAACAAATCAACAAACCAACAAACCAACAAACCAACAAGTCAACAAAACAAAAAACCAACAAACCAACAAACCAACAAACCAACAAACCAACAAACCAACAAACCAACAAACCAACAAACCAACAAACAAACAAACCAACAAACCAGCAAACCAACAAACCAACAAGCCAACAAACCAACAAACCAACAAGCCAACAAACGAACAAACCAACAAACAAAGAAACCAACAAACCAACAAGCCAAAAAGCCAACAAACCAACAAGCAAACAAACCAACAAACAAATAAACCAACAAACCAAAAAACCAACAAACCAACAAACCAACAACCCAACAAACGAACACCCCAACAAACAAACAAACCAACAAACCAACAAACCAACAAACCAACAAACCAACAAACCAACAAACCAACAAACCAACAAACCAACAAACCAAAAAACCAATAAACCAACAAACCAACAAGCCAACAAGCCAACAAACCAACAAGCCAACAAACCAACAAACAAATAAACCAACAAAACAACAAACCAAAAAAAAAATAAACCAACAAGCCAACAAACCAACAAACCAACAAACAAATAAACCAACAACCCAACAAACCATCAAACCAACAAACAAATAAACCAACAAACAAACAAACCAACAAACCAACAAGCCAACAAGCCAACAAACCAACAACCCAACAAACGAACACCCCAACAAACAAACAAACCAACAAACCAACAAACCAACAAACCAACAACCCAACAAACCAACAAACCAACAAACCAACAAACCAACAGGTCAACATGCCAACAAACGAACAAGCCAACAAAACAACAAACGAACAAACCAACAAACCAGCAAACCAACAAACCAACAAACCAACAAACCAACAAACCAACAAACCAACAATCAAACAAACCAACAACCCAACAAGCAAACAAGCCAACAAACTAACAAGCCAACAACCGAACAAACCAACAAACAAACAAATCAACAAACCAACAAACCAACAAACTAACAAACCAACAAACCAACAAACCAACAAGCCAACAAGCCAACAAACCAACAAGCCAACAAACCAAAAAACCAACAAACCAACAAGCCAACAAACCAACAAACCAACAAACCAACAAACCAATAAACCAAAAAACCAACAAACGAACAAACCAACAAACCAACAAACCAACAAACCAACAAACCAACAAGCCAACAAACCAAAAAACCAACAAACCAACAAACCAACAAACCGAAAAACCAACAAACGAAGAAACCAACAAACCAACAAACCAACAAACCAACAAACCAACAAATCAACAAACCAACAAACCAACAAACCAACAAACCAACAAGCAAACAAACCAACAACCCAACAAGCAAACAAGCCAACAAGCCAACAAACCAACAAGCCAACAACCGAACAAACCAACAAACAAACAAACCATTAAACCAACAAACCAACAAACCAACAAACTAACAAACCAACAAACCAACAAACCAACAAGCCAACAAGCCAACAAACCAACAAGCCAACAAACCAAAAAACCAACAAACCAACAAGCCAACAAACCAACAAACCAACAAACCAACAAACTAATAAACCAAAAAACCAACAAACGAACAAACCAACAAACCAACAAACCAACAAACCAACAAACCAACAAGCCAACAAACCAAAAAACCGACAAACCAACAAACCAATAAACCAACAAACCGAAAAACCAACAAACGAAGAAACCAACAAACCAACAAACCAACAAACCAACAAACCAACAAATCAACAAACCAACAAACCAACAAACCAACAAGTCAACAAAACAAAAAACCAACAAACCAACAAACCAACAAACCAACAAACCAACAAACCAACAAACCAACAAACCAACAAACAAACAAACCAACAAACCAGCAAACCAACAAACCAACAAGCCAACAAACCAACAAACCAACAAGCCAACAAACGAACAAACCAACAAACAAAGAAACCAACAAACCAACAAGCCAAAAAGCCAACAAACCAACAAGCAAACAAACCAACAAACAAATAAACCAACAAACCAACAAACCAACAAACCAACAAACCAACAAACCAACAAGCCAACAAGCCAACAAACCAACAAACCAACAAACCAACAAACCAACAAACCAACAAGCGAACAAGCCAACAAGCCAACAAACCAACAAGCCAACAAACGAACAAACCAACAAACAAACAAACCAACAAACCAACAAACCAACAAACAAATAAACCAACAAACCAACATACCAACAAACCAACAAACCAACAAACAAACAAATCAACAAACCAACAAACCAACAAACCAACAACCCAACAAGCCAACTAACGAACAAATGAACAAACCAACAAACCAAAAAACAAACAAGCCAACAAACTAAAAAACCAACAAACCAACAAACCAACAAACCAACAAACCAACAAACCAACACACCAACAAACCAACAAATCAACAAATCAACAAACCAACAAACCAACAAACCAACAGGCCAACAAACCAACAAACAAATAAACCAACAAAACAACAAACCAACAAAAAAACAAACCAACAAGCCAACAAACCAACAAACCAACAAACAAATAAACCAACAACCCAACAAACCATCAAACCAACAAACAAATAAACCAACAAACAAACAAACCAACAATCCAACAAGCCAACAAGCCAACAAACCAACAACATAACAAACGAACACCCCAACAAACAAACAAACCAACAAACCAACAAACCAACAAACCAACAACTCAACAAACCAACAAACCAACAAACCAACAAACCAACAAACCAACAGGCCAACATGCCAACAAACCAACAAGCCAACAAAACAACAAACGAACAAACCAACAAACCAACAAACCAACAAACCAACAAACCAACAAACCAACAAGCAAACAAACCAACAACCCAACAAGCAAACAAGCCAACAAGCCAACAAACCAACAAACCAACAAACGAACAAACCAACAAACAAACAAACCAACAAACCAACAAACCAACAAACCAACAAACTAACAAACCAACAAACCAACAAACCAACAAACCAACAAACCAACAAACCAACAAACCAACAAACCAACAAACCAACAAACCAACAAACCAACAAGCCAACAAGCCAACAAGCCAACAAACCAACAAGCCAACAACCCAACAAACTAACAACCCAACAAACCAACAAACCAACAAGCCAACAAGCCAACAAACCAACAAGCCAACAAACCAAAAAACCAACAAACTAACAAGCCAACAAACCAACAAACCAACAAACCAACAAACCAATAAACCAAAAAACCAACAAACGAACAAACCAACAAACCAACAAACCAACAAACCAACAAACCAACAAACCAACAAACCAACAAACCAACAAACCAACAAACCAACAAGCCAACAAACCAAAAAATCAACAAACCAACAAACCAACAAACCGAAAAACCAACAAACGAAGAAACCAACAAACCAACAAACCAACAAACCAACAAACCAACAAATCAACAAACCAACAAACCAACAAACCAACAAACCAACGAGCAAACAAAACAAAAAACCAACAAACCAACAAACCAACAAACCAACAAACCAACAAACCAACAAACCAACAAACCAACAAACCAACAAACAAACAAACCAACAAACCAACAACCCAACAAACCAACAAGCCAACAAACCAACAAACCAACAAGCCAACAAACGAACAAACCAACAAACAAAGAAACCAACAAACCAACAAGCCAACAAGCCAACAAACCAACAAGCAAACAAACCAACAAACAAATAAACCAACAAACCAACAAACCAACAAACCAACATACCAACAAACCAACAAGCCAACAAGCCAACAAACCAACAAACCAACAAACCAACAAACCAACAAACCAACAAGCCAACAAGCCAACAAGCCAACAAACCAGCAAACCAACAAGCCAACAAACGAACAAACCGAAAAATCAACAAACGAAGAAACCAACAAACCAACAAAGCAACAAACCAACAAACCAACAAGCCAACAAAACAAAAAACCAACAAACAAACAAACCAACAAACCAACAAACCAACAAACAAATAAACCAACAAACCAACATACCAACAAACCAACAAACCAACAAACCAACAAATCAACAAACCAACAAACCAACAAACCAACAAGCCAACAAGCCAACTAACGAACAAACGAACAAACCAACAAACCAAAAAACAAACAAGCCAACAAACTAAAAAACCAGCAAACCAACAAACCAACAAACCAACAAACCAACAAACCAACAAACCAACAAACCAACAAATCAACAAATCAACAAACCAACAAACCAACAAACCAACAGGCCAACAAACCAACAAACAAATAAACCAACAAAATAACAAACCAACAAAAAAACAAACCAACAAGCCAACAAACCAACAAACCAACAAACAAATAAACCAACAAACAAATAAACCAACAAACAAACAAACCAACAAACCAACAAGCCAACAAGCCAACAAACCAACAACCCAACAAACGAACACCCCAACAAACAAACAAACCAACAAACCAACAAACCAACAAACCAACAACCCAACAAACCAACAAACCAACAAACCAACAGGCCAACATGCCAACAAACCAACAAGCCAACAAAACAACAAACGAACAAACCAACAAACCAACAAACCAACAAACCGACAAACCAACAAACCAACAAGCAAACAAACCAACAACCCAACAAGCAAACAAGCCAACAAGCCAACAAACCAACAAGCCAGCAAACGAACAAACCAACAAACAAACAAACCAACAAACCAACAAACCAACAAACAAACAAACTCACAAACTAACAAACCAACAAACCAACAAACCAACAAACCAACAAACCAACAAACCAACAAACCAACAAACCAACAAACCAACAAACCAACAAGCCAACAAGCCAACAAACCAACAAGCAACAAACCAAAAAACCAACAAACTAACAAGCCAACAAACCAACAAACCAACAAACCAACAAACTAATAAACCAAAAAACCAACAAACGAACAAACCAACAATCCAACAAACCAACAAACCAACAAACCAACAAACCAACAAACCAACAAACCAACAAACCAACAAGCCAACAAACCAAAAAACCAACAAACCAACAAACCAACAAACCGAAAAACCAACAAACGAAGAAACCAACAAACCAACAAGCCAACAAGCCAACAAACCAACAAGCAAGCAAACCAACAAACCAACAAACCAACAAATCAACAAACCAACAAACCAACAGGCCAACAAACCAAAAAACCAACAAACCAACAAGCCAACAAACCAACAAACCAACAAGCCAACAAACGAACAAACCAACAAACCAACAAACCAACAAACCAAAAATCCAACAAACGAACAAACCAACAAACCAACAAAACCGACAATCCAACAAATCAACAAACCAACAAACCAACAAACCAACAAACCATCAAACCAACAAACGAACAAACTTACAAATCAACAATACCACAAACCAACAAACCAACAAACCAACAAACCAACAAACAAATAAACCAACAAACCAACATACCAACAAACCAACAAACCAACAAACCAACAAATCAACAAACCAACAAACCAACAAACCAACAAGCCAACAAGCCAACAAACGAACAAACCAACAAACAAACAAACCAACAAATCAACAAACCAACAAACAAATAAACCAACAAACCAACATACCAACAAACCAACAAACCAACAAACCAACAAATCAACAAACCAACAAACCAACAAACCAACAAGCCAACAAGCCAACTAACGAACAAACGAACAAACCAACAAACCAAAAAACAAACAAGCCAACAAACTAAAAAACCAGCAAACCAACAAACCAACAAACCAACAAACCAACAAACCAACAAACCAACAAATCAACAAATCAACAAACCAACAAACCAACAAACCAACAGGCCAACAAACCAACAAACAAATAAACCAACAAAACAACAAACAAACAAAAAAACAAACCAACAAGCCAACAAAATAACAAACCAACAAACCATCAAACCAACAAACAAATAAACCAACAAACAAACAAACCAACAAACCAACAAGCCAACAAGCCAACAAACCAACAACCCAACAAACGAACACCCCAACAAACAAACAAACCAACAAACCAACAAACCAACAAACCAACAACCCAACAAACCAACAAACCAACAAACCAACAGGCCAACATGCCAACAAACCAACAAGCCAACAAAACAACAAACGAACAAACCAACAAACCAACAAACCAACAAACCAACAAACCAACAAACCAACAAACCAACAAACCAACAAGCAAACAAACCAACAACCCAACAAGCAAACAAGCCAACAAGCCAACAAACCAACAAGCCAACAAACGAACAAACCAACAAACAAACAAACCAACAAACCAACAAACCAACAAACAAACAAACTAACAAACTAACAAACCAACAAACCAACAAACCAACAAACCAACAAACTAACAAACCAACAAACCAACAAACCAACAAACCAACAAACCAAAAAACCAACAAACCAACAAGCCAACAAGCCAACAAACCAACAAGCCAACAAACCAAAAAACCAACAAACTAACAAGCCAACAAACCAACAAACCAACAAACCAACAAACCAATAAACCAAAAAACCAACAAACGAACAAACCAACAAACCAACAAACCAACAAACCAACAAACCAACAAACCAACAAACCAACAAACCAACAAACCAACAAACCAACAAGCCAACAAACCAAAAAACCAACAAACCAACAAACCAACAAACCGAAAAACCAACAAACGAAGAAACCAACAAACCAACAAAGCAACAAACCAACAAACCAACAAATCAACAAACCAACAAACCAACAAACCAACAAACCAACAAACCAACAAGCCAACAAAGCAAAAAACCAACAAACCAACAGACCAACAAACCAACAAACCAACAAACCAACAAACCAACAAACCAACAAACCAACAAACAAACAAACCAAAAACCAACAAACCAACAAACCAACAAGCCAACAAACCAACAAACCAACAAGCCAACAAACGAACAAACCAACAAACAAAGAAACCAACAAACCAACAAGCCAACAAGCCAACAAACCAACAAGCAAGCAAACCAACAAACAAATAAACCAACAAACCAACAAACCAACAAACCAACAAACCAACAAACCAACAAGCCAACAAGCCAACAAGCCAACAAACCAACAAGCCAACAAACGAACAAACCAACAAACAAACAAACCAACAAACTAACAAACCAACAAACAAATAAACCAACAAACCAACAAACCAACAAGCCAACAAGCCAACTAACGAACAAACGAACAAACCAACAAACCAAAAAACAAACAAGCCATCAAACTAAAAAACCAACAAACCAACAAACCAACAAACCAACAAACCAACAAACCAACAAACCAACAAACCAACAAACCAACAAATCAACAAACCAACAAACCAACAAACCAACAGGCCAACAAACCAAAAAACCAACAAACCAACAAGCCAACAAACCAACAAACCAACAAGCCAACAAACGAACAAACCAACAAACCAACAAACCAACAAACCAAAAATCCAACAAACGAACAAACCAACAAACCAACAAAACCGACAATCCAACAAATCAACAAACCAACAAACCAACAAACCAACAAACCATCAAACCAACAAACGAACAAACTTACAAATCAACAATACCACAAACCAACAAACCAACAAACCAACAAACCAATAAACCAACAAACTAACAAACCAACAAAACAACAAACCAACAAACCAACAAACCAACAAACCAACAAACCAACAAACCAACAAACCAACAAGCCAACAAACCAACAAACAAATAAACCAACAACCCAACAAACCAACAAACCAACAAACCAACTAACCAACAAGCTAACAAACCAACAAACAAATAAACCAAAAACCCAACAATTCAACAAACCAATAAGCAAATAAACCAACAAACAAACAAACCAACAAACCAACAAGCCAACAAACCAACAAACCAACAAGCCAACAAACAAAGAAATCTTCAAACCAATAAAAACCAACAAACCAACAAACAAATAAACCAACAAACGAACAAACCAACAAACCAACAAACCAACAAACCAACAAACCAACAAACCAACAAACCAACAAACCAACAAACCAACAAACCAATAAACCAACAAACCAACAAGCCAACAAGCCAACAAACCAACAAGCCAACAAACCAACAAACAAATAAACCAACTAACCAACAAACCAACAAAAATAACAAACCAACAAGCCAACAAACCAACAAACAAATAAACCAACAACCCAACAAACCAACAAACCAACAAACAAATAAACCAACAAACGAACAAACTTACAAACCAACAATACCACAAACCAACAAACCAACAAACCAACAAACCAACAAACCAACAAACCAATAAACCAACAAACCAACAAACCAACAAACCAACCAACCAACAAACCAACAAACCAATAAACCAACAAACCAACAAGCCAACAAGCCAACAAACCAACAAACCAACAAACAAATAAACCAACAACCCAACAAACCAACAAACCAACAAACCAACAAACCAACAAACGAACAAACTTACAAATCAACAATTCCACAAACCAACAAACCAACAAACCAACAAACCAATAAACCAGCAAACCAACAAACCAACAAACGAACAAACTTACAAATCAACAATACCACAAACCAACAAACCAACAAACCAACAAACCAATAAACCAACAAACTAACAAACCAACAAACCAACAAACCAACAAACCAACAAACCAACAAACCAACAAACCAACAAACCAACAAACCAACAAACCAACAAACCAACAAACCAACAAACCAACAAGCCAACAAACCAACAAACAAATAAACCAACAACCCAACAAACCAACAAACCAACAAACCAATTAACCAACAAGCTAACAAACCAACAAACAAATAAACCAAAAACCCAACAAACCAACAAACCAATAAACAAATAAACCAACAAACAAACAAACCAACAAACCAACAAGCCAACAAACCAACCAACCAACAAGCAAACAAGCCAACAAACAAAGAAACCTTCAAACCAACGAAAACCAACAAACCAACAAACAAATAAACCAACAAACGGATAAACCAACAAACCAACAAACCAACAAACCAACAAACCAACAAACCAATAAACCAACAAACCAACAAGCCAACAAGCCAACAAACCAACAAGCCAACAAACCAACAAACAAATAAACCAACAAACCAACAAACCAACAAAAATAACAAACCAACAAGCCAATAAACCAACAAACCAACAAACAAATAAACCAACAACCCAACAAACCAACAAACCAACAAACAAATAAACCAACAAACAAACAAACCAACAAACCAACAAGCAAACAAGCCAACAAACCAACAACCCAACAAACGGACACCCCAACAAACAAACAAACAAACAAACCAACAAACCAACAAACAAACAAACCAACAACCCAACAAACCAACAAACCAACAAACCAACAAACCAACAGGCCAACAAGCCAACAAACCAACAAGCCAACAAAACAACAAACCAACAAACCAACAAACCAACAAACCAACAAACAAACAAACCAACAATCCAACAAACCAACAAACCAACAAACCAACAAACCAACAAACCAACAAACCAACAAACCAACAAACCAACAAACCAACAAACCAACAAACAAATAAACCAACAAACCAAAAAACCAACAAACCGACAAACCAACAAACCAACAAACCAACAAACCAACAAGCCAACAAACCAACAAACAAACAAACAAATAAACCAACAACCCAACAAACCAACAAGCCAACAAACCAACAAACCAACAAACCAAGAAACGAACAAACTTACAAATCAACAACACCACAAACCAACAAACCAACAAACCAACAAACCAATAAACCAACAAACTAACAAACCAACAAACCAACAAACCAACAACCCAACAAACCAACAAATCAACAAACCAACAAACCAACAAACCAACAAGACAACACACCAACAAACAAATAAACCAACAACCCAACAAACCAACAAACCAACAAACCAACTAACCAACAAGCTAACAAACCAACAAACAAATAAACCAAAAACCCAACAAACCAACAAACAAATAAACAAATAAACCAACAAACAAACAAACCAATAAACCAACAAGCCAACAAACCAACAAACCAACTAGCCAACAAACAAAGAAACCTTCAAACCAACAAACCAACAAACCAACAAACCAATAAACCAACAAACCAACAAGCCAACAAGCCAACAAACCAACAAGCCAACAAACCAACAAACAAATAAACCAACAAACCAACAAACCAACAAAAATAACAAACCAACAAGCCAACAAACCAACAAACCAACAAACAAATAAACTAACAACCCAACAAACTAACAAACCAACAAACAAATAAACCAACAAACAAACAAACCAATAAACCAACAAGCAAACAAGCCAACAAACCAACAACCCAACAAACGAACACCCCAACAAACAAACAAACCAACAAACCAACAAACCAACAAACCAACAACCCAACAAACCAACAAACCAACAAACCAACAAAACAACAAACCAACAGGCCAACAAACCAACAAGCCAACAAAACAACAAACCAACAAACCAACAAACCAACAAACCAACAAACCAACAAACCAACAATCCAACAAACCAACAAACCAACAAACCAACAAACCAACAAACCAACAAACCAACAAACCAACAAACCAATAAACCAACAAACCAACAAACCAACAAACCAACAAACCAACAAACCAACAAACCAACAAACCAACAAACCAACAAACCAACAAACCAACAAACCAACAAGCCAACAAGCCAACAAACCAACAAGCCAACAAATAAACAAACGAATAAACCAACAAACCAATAAACCAACAAACCAACAAACCAACAAACCAACAAGCCAACAAACCAACAAACCAACAAACCAACAAACCAACAAACGAACAAACGAACAAACCAACAAAAAAACAAACCAACAAACCAACAAGCAAACAAACCAACAAACCAACAAGCCAACAAGCCAACAAACCAACAAGCCAACAAACGAACAAATCAACAAACAAACAAACCAACAAACCAACAAACCAACAAAACAACAAACCAACAAACCAACAAACCAACAAACCAACAAACCAACAAACCAACAAACCAACAAACCAACAAACCAACAAACCAACAAACCAACAAACCAACAAACCAACAAACCAACAAACCAACAAGCCAACAAGCCAACAAACCAACAAGCCGACAAACCAAAAAACCAACAAACAAATAAACCGACAAACCAACAAACCAACAAACCAACAAACCAACAAACCAACAAGCCAACAAACCAACAAACCAACAAACAAATAAACCAATAACCCAACAAACGAACAAACCAACAAACCAACAAGCCAACAAACGAACAAACCAACAAACAAACAAACCAACAAACCAACAAACTAAAAAACCAACAAACCAACAAACAAACAAACCAACAAACCAACAAAAACCAACAAACCAACAAACAAATAAACCAACAAACGAACCAACCAACAAACCAACAAACCAACAAACCAACAAACCAACAAACCAACAAACCAACAAACCAACAAACCAACAAACCAACAAACCAACAAACCAACAAACCAATAAACCAACAAACCAACAAGCCAACAAGCCAACAAACCAACAAGCCAACAAACCAACAAACAAATAAACCAACGAACCAACAAATCAACAAACCAACTAACCAAAAAGCCAACAAACCAACAAAGCAACAAACAAATAAACCAAAAACCCAACAAACCAACAAACCAATAAACAAATAAACCAACAAACTAACAAACCAACAAACCAACAAACCAACAAACCAGCAAATCAACAAACAAACAAACCAATAAACCAACAAACCAACAAACCAACAAACGAACAAAACAACAAACCAACAAACCAACAAACCAATAAACCAACAAACCAACAAGCCAACAAACCAACAAGCCAACAAACCAACAAACCAACAAACCAACAAACCAACAAACCAACAAACCAACAAGCCAACAAACCAACAAACCAACAAACAAATAAACCAACAACCCAACAAATCAACAAACCAACAAACCAACAAACCAACAAACCAACAAACCAACAAACCAACAAACGAACAAACTTACAAATCAACAATACCACAAACCAACAACCCAACAAACCAATAAACCAACAAAATAACAAACCAACAAACCAACAAACCAACAAACCAACAAACCAACAAACCAACAAACCAACAAACCAACAAACCAACAAACCAACAAGCCAACAAACCAACAAACAAATAAACCAACAACCCAACAAACCAACAAACCAACAAACTAACTAACCAACAAGCTAACAAACCAACATACAAATATACCAAAAACCCAACAAACCAACAAACCAATAAACAAATAAACCAACAAACAAACAAACCAACACACCAACAAGCCAACAAACCAACAAGCCAACAAGCCAACAAGCCAACAAACAAAGAAACTTTCAAACCAATAAAAACCAACAAACCAACAAACAAATAAACCAACAAACGAACAAACCAACAAACCAACAAACCAACAAACCAACAAACCAACAAACCAACAAACCAACAAACCAACAAACCAACAAACCAACAAACCAATAAACCAACAAACCAACAAGCCAACAAACCAACAAGCCAACAAACCAACAAACAAATAAACCAACAAACCAACAAACCAACAAACCAACAAACCAACAAACCAACAAACCAACAAACCAACAAGCCAACAAACCAACAAACCAACAAACAAATAAACCAACAACCCAACAAACCAACAAACCAACAAACCAACAAACCAACAAACCAACAAACCAACAAACCAACAAACCAACAAACCAACAAACGAACAAACTTACAAATCAACAATACCACAAACCAACAAACCAACAAACCAACAAACCAATAAACCAACAAACTAACAAACCAACAAACCAACAAACCAACAAACCAACAAACCAACAAACCAACTAACCAACAAACCAACTAACCCACAACCTAACAAACCAACAAACAAATAAACCAAAAACCCAACAAACCAACAAACCAATAAACAAATAAACCAACAAACAAACAAACCAACAAACCAACAAGCCAACAAACCAACAAACCAACAAGCCAACAAGCCAACAAACAAAGAAACCTTCAAACCAATAAAAACCAACAAACCAACAAACAAATAAACCAACAAACGAACAAACCAACAAACCAACAAACCAACAAACCAACAAACCAACAAACCAACAAACCAACAAACCAACAAACCAACAAACCAATAAACCAACAAACCAACAAGCCAACAAGCTAACAAACCAACAAGCCAACAAACCAACAAACAAATAAACCAACAAACCAACAAACCAACAAAAATAACAAACCAACAAGCCAACAAACCAACAAACCAACAAACAAATAAACCAACAACCCAACAAACCAAAAAACCAACAAACCAACAAAACAACAAAACAACAAACCAACAAACCAATAAACCAACAAACCAACAAACCAATAAACCAACAAACCAACAAGCCAACAAACGAACAAGCCAACAAACCAACAAACAAATAAACCAACAAACCAACAAACCAACAAACCGACAAACCAACAAACCAACAAACCAACAAACCAACAAGCCAACAAACCAACAAACAAACAAACAAATAAACCAACAACCCAACAAACCAACAAACCAACAAACCAACAAACCAACAAACCAACAAACGAACAAACTTACAAATCAACAATACCACAAACCAACAAACCAATAAACCAACAAACTTACAAACAAACAAACCAACAAACCAACAAACCAACAAACCAACAAACCAACAAACCAACAAACCAACAAGCCAACAAACCAACAAACAAATAAACCAACAACCCAACAAACCAACAAACCAACAAACCAACTAACCAACAAGCTAACAAACCACCAAACAAATAAACCAAAAACCCAACAAACCAAGAAACCAATAAACAAATAAACCAACAAACAAACAAACCAACAAACCAACAAGCCAACAAACCAACAAACAAATAAACCAACAACCCAACAAACCAACAAACCAACAAACCAATTAACCAACAAGCTAACAAACCAACAAACAAATAAACCAAAAACCCAACAAACCAACAAACCAATAAACAAATAAACCAACAAACAAACAAACCAACAAACCAACAAGCCAACAAACCAACCAACCAACAAGCCAACAAGCCAACAAACAAAGAAACCTTCAAACCAACGAAAACCAACAAACCAACAAACAAATAAACCAACAAACGGATAAACCAACAAACCAACAAACCAACAAACCAACAAACCAACAAACCAATAAACCAACAAACCAACAAGCCAACAAGCCAACAAACCAACAAGCCAACAAACCAACAAACAAATAAACCAACAAACCAACAAAAATAACAAACCAACAAGCCAATAAACCAACAAACCAACAAACAAATAAACCAACAACCCAACAAACCAACAAACCAACAAACAAATAAACCAACAAACAAACAAACCAACAAACCAACAAGCAAACAAGCCAACAAACCAACAACCCAACAAACGGACACCCCAACAAACAAACAAACCAACAAACCAACAAACCAACAAACCAACAACCCAACAAACCAACAAACCAACAAACCAACAAACCAACAGGCCAACAAGCCAACAAACCAACAAGCCAACAAAACAACAAACCAACAAACCAACAAACCAACAAACCAACAAACAAACAAACCAACAATCCAACAAACCAACAAACCAACAAACCAACAAACCAACAAACCAACAAACCAACAAACCAACAAACCAACAAACCAACAAACAAATAAACCAACAAACCAAAAAACCAACAAACCGACAAACCAACAAACCAACAAACCAACAAACCAACAAGCCAACAAACCAACAAACAAACAAACAAATAAACCAACAACCCAACAAACCAACAAGCCAACAAACCAACAAACCAACAAACCAACAAACGAACAAACTTACAAATCAACAACACCACAAACCAACAAACCAACAAACCAACAAACCAATAAACCAACAAACTAACAAACCAACAAACCAACAAACCAACAACCCAACAAACCAACAAATCAACAAACCAACAAACCAACAAACCAACAAGACAACACACCAACAAACAAATAAACCAACAACCCAACAAACCAACAAACCAACAAACCAACTAACCAACAAGCTAACAAACCAACAAACAAATAAACCAAAAACCCAACAAACCAACTAACAAATAAACAAATAAACCAACAAACAAACAAACCAACAAACCAACAAGCCAACAAACCAACAAACCAACTAGCCAACAAACAAAGAAACCTTCAAACCAACAAACCAACAAACCAACAAACCAATAAACCAACAAACCAACAAGCCAACAAGCCAACAAACCAACAAGCCAACAAACCAACAAACAAATAAACCAACAAACCAACAAACCAACAAAAATAACAAACCAACAAGCCAACAAACCAACAAACCAACAAACAAATAAACCAACAACCCAACAAACTAACAAACCAACAAACAAATAAACCAACAAACAAACAAACCAATAAACCAACAAGCAAACAAGCCAACAAACCAACAACCCAACAAACGAACACCCCAACAAACAAACAAACCAACAAACCAACAAACCAACAAACCCAAAACCCAACAAACCAACAAACCAACAAACCAACAAAACAACAAACCAACAGGCCAACAAACCAACAAGCCAACAAAACAACAAACCAACAAACCAACAAACCAACAAACCAACAAACCAACAAACCAACAATCCAACAAACCAACAAACCAACAAACCAACAAACCAACAAACCAACAAACCAACAAACCAACAAACCAATAAACCAACAAACCAACAAACCAACAAACCAACAAACCAACAAACCAACAAACCAACAAACCAACAAACCAACAAACCAACAAACCAACAAACCAACAAACCAACAAACCAACAAGCCAACAAGCCAACAAACCAACAAGCCAACAAATAAACAAACGAATAAACCAACAAACCAATAAACCAACAAACCAACAAACCAACAAACCAACAAGCCAACAAACCAACAAACCAACAAACCAACAAACCAACAAACGAACAAACCAACAAAAAAACAAACCAACAAACCAACAAGCAAACAAACCAACAAACCAACAAGCCAACAAGCCAACAAACCAACAAGCCAACAAACGAACAAATCAACAAACAAACAAACCAACAAACCAACAAACCAACAAAACAACAAACCAACAAACCAACAAACCAACAAACCAACAAACCAACAAACCAACAAACCAACAAACCAACAAACCAACAAACCAACAAACCAACAAACCAACAAACCAACAAACCAACAAGCCAACAAGCCAACAAACCAACAAGCCGACAAACCAAAAAACCAACAAACAAATAAACCGACAAACCAACAAACCAACAAACCAACAAACCAACAAACCAACAAGCCAACAAACCAACAAACCAACAAACAAATAAACCAATAACCCAACAAACGAACAAACCAACAAACCAACAAGCCAACAAACGAACAAACCAACAAACAAACAAACCAACAAACCAACAAACTAACAAACCAACAAACCAACAAACAAACAAACCAACAAACCAACAAAAACCAACAAACCAACAAACAAATAAACCAACAAACGAACAAACCAACAAACCAACAAACCAACAAACCAACAAACCAACAAACCAACAAACCAACAAACCAACAAACCAACAAACCAACAAACCAACAAACCAATAAACCAACAAACCAACAAGCCAACAAGCCAACAAACCAACAAGCCAACAAACCAACAAACAAATAAACCAACGAACCAACAAATCAACAAACCAACTAACCAAAAAGCCAACAAACCAACAAACAAATAAACCAAAAACCCAGCAAACCAACAAACCAATAAACAAATAAACCAACAAACTAACAAACCAACAAACCAACAAACCAACAAACCAGCAAATCAACAAACAAACAAACCAATAAACCAACAAACCAACAAACCAACAAACGAACAAAACAACAAACCAACAAACCAACAAACCAATAAACCAACAAACCAACAAGCCAACAAACCAACAAGCCAACAAACCAACAAACCAACAAACCAACAAACCAACAAACCAACAAACCAACAAGCCAACAAACCAACAAACCAACAAACAAATAAACCAACAACCCAACAAATCAACAAACCAACAAACCAACAAACCAACAAACCAACAAACCAACAAACCAACAAACGAACAAACTTACAAATCAACAATACCACAAACCAACAACCCAACAAACCAATAAACCAACAAAATAACAAACCAACAAACCAACAAACCAACAAACCAACAAACCAACAAACCAACAAACCAACAAACCAACAAACCAACAAACCAACAAACCAACAAACCAACAAGCCAACAAACCAACAAACAAATAAACCAACAACCCAACAAACCAACAAACCAACAAACTAACTAACCAACAAGCTAACAAACCAACATACAAATATACCAAAAACCCAACAAACCAACAAACCAATAAACAAATAAACCAACAAACAAACAAACCAACACACCAACAAGCCAACAAACCAACAAGCCAACAAGCCAACAAGCCAACAAACAAAGAAACTTTCAAACCAATAAAAACCAACAAACCAATAAACAAATAAACCAACAAACGAACAAACCAACAAACCAACAAACCAACAAACCAACAAACCAACAAACCAACAAACCAACAAACTAACAAACCAACAAACCAATAAACCAACAAACCAACAAGCCAACAAACCAACAAGCCAACAAACCAACAAACAAATAAACCAACAAACCAACAAACCAACAAACCAACAAACCAACAAACCAACAAACCAACAAACCAACAAGCCAACAAACCAACAAACCAACAAACAAATAAACCAACAACCCAACAAACCAACAAACCAACAAACCAACAAACCAACAAACCAACAAACCAACAAACCAACAAACGAACAAACTTACAAATCAACAATACCACAAACCAACAAACCAACAAACCAACAAACCAATAAACCAACAAACTAACAAACCAACAAACCAACAAACCAACAAACCAACTAACCAACAAACCCACAAGCTAACAAACCAACAAACAAATAAACCAAAAACCCAACAAACCAACAAACCAATAAACAAATAAACCAACAAACAAACAAACCAACAAACCAACAAGCCAACAAACCAACAAACCAACAAGCCAACAAGCCAACAAACAAAGAAACCTTCAAACCAATAAAAACCAACAAACCAACAAACAAATAAACCAACAAACGAACAAACCAACAAACCAACAAACCAACAAACCAACAAACCAACAAACCAACAAACCAACAAACCAACAAACCAACAAACCAATAAACCAACAAACCAACAAGCCAACAAGCTAACAAACCAACAAGCCAACAAACCAACAAACAAATAAACCAACAAACCAACAAACCAACAAAAATAACAAACCAACAAGCCAACAAACCAACAAACCAACAAACAAATAAACCAACAACCCAACAAACCAAAAAACCAACAAACCAACAAAACAACAAACCAACAAACCAATAAACCAACAAACCAACAAACCAATAAACCAACAAACCAACAAGCCAACAAACGAACAAGCCAACAAACCAACAAACAAATAAACCAACAAACCAACAAACCAACAAACCGACAAACCAACAAACCAACAAACCAACAAACCAACAAGCCAACAAACCAACAAACAAACAAACAAATAAACCAACAACCCAACAAACCAACAAACCAACAAACCAACAAACCAACAAACCAACAAACGAACAAACTTACAAATCAACAATACCACAAACCAACAAACCAACAAACCAACAAACGAACAAACTTACAAATCAACAATACCACAAACCAACAAACCAACAAACCAACAAACCAATAAACCAACAAACTAACAAACAAACAAACCAACAAACCAACAAACCAACAAACCAACAAACCAACAAACCAACAAACCAACAAGCCAACAAACCAACAAACAAATAAACCAACAACCCAACAAACCAACAAACCAACAAACCAACTAACCAACAAGCTAACAAACCACCAAACAAATAAACCAAAAACCCAACAAACCAAGAAACCAATAAACAAATAAACCAACAAACAAACAAACCAACAAACCAACAAGCCAACAAACCAACAAACCAACAAGCCAACAAACAAAGAAACCTTCAAACCAACAAAAACCAACAAACCAACAAACAAACAAACCAACAAACGAACAAACCAACAAACCAACAAACGAACAAACCAACAAACCAACAAACCAATAAACCAACAAACCAACAAGCCACCAAGCCAACAAACCAACAAGCCAACAAACCAACAAACAAATAAACCAACAAACCAACAAACCAACAAAAATAACAAACCAACAAGCCAACAAACCAACAAACCAACAAACAAATAAACCAACAACCCAACAAACCAACAAACCAACAAACAAATAAACCAACAAACAAACAAACCAACAAACCAACAAGCAAACAAGCCAACAAACCAACAACCCAACAAACGAACACCCCAACAAACAAACAAACCAACAAGCCAACAAAAAAACAAACCAACAAACCAACAAACCAACAAACCAACAAACCAACAAACCAACAATCCAACAAACCAACAAATCAACAAACCAACAAACCAACAAACCAACAAACCAACAAACCAACAAACCACAAACCAACAAACCAACAAACCAACAAACCAACTAACCAACAAACCAACAAACCAACAAACCAACAAACCAACAAACCAACAAACCAACAAGCCAACAAGCCAACAAACCAACAAGCCAACAAATAAACAAACGAATAAACCAACAAACCAATAAACCAACAAACCAACAAACCAACAAACCAACAAACCAACAAACCAACAAACCAACAAACCAACAAACCAACAAACCAACAAACGAACAAACCAACAAAAAAACAAAACAACAAACCAACAAGCAAACAAACCAACAAACCAACAAGCCAACAAGCCAACAAACCAACAAGCCAACAAACGGACAAATCAACAAACAAACAAACCAACAAACCAACAAACCAACAAACCAACAAACCAACAAATCAACAAACCAACAAACCAACAAACCAACAAACCAACAAACCAACAAACCAACAAACCAACAAACCAACAAACCAACAAACCAACAAGCCAACAAGCCAACAAACCAACAAGCCGACAAACCAAAAAACCAACAAATAAATAAACCGACAAACCAACAAACCAACAAACCAACAAACCAACAAGCCAACAAACCAACAAACCAACAAACAAATAAACCAATAACCCAACAAACCAACAAACCAACAAACCAACAAGCCAACAAACGAACAAACCAACAAACAAACAAACCAACAAACCAACAAACTAACAAACCAACAAACCAACAAACCAACAAACAAACAAACCAACAAACCAACAAAAACCAACAAACCAACAAACAAATAAACCAACAAACGAACAAACCAACAAACCAACAAACCAACAAACCAACAAACCAACAAACCAACAAACCAACAAACCAACAAACCAACAAACCAACAAACCAACAAACCAACAAACCAACAAACCAATAAACCAACAAACCAACAAGCCAACAAGCCAACAAACCAACAAGCCAACAAACCAACAAACAAATAAACCAACAAACCAACAAACCAACAAACCAACTAACCAAAAACCCAACAAACCAACAAACCAATAAACAAATAAACCAACAAACTAACAAACCAACAAACCAACAAACCAACAAACCAGCAAATCAACAAACCAACAAACCAATAAACCAACAAACCAACAAACCAACAAACCAACAAAACAACAAACCAACAAACCAACAAACCAATAAACCAACAAACCAACAAGCCAACAAACCAACAAGCCAGCAAACCAACAAACAAATAAACTAACAAACCAACAAACCAACAAACCAACAAACCAACAAACCAACAAACCAACAAGCCAACAAACCAACAAACCAACAAACAAATAAACCAACAACCCAACAAATCAACAAACCAACAAACCAACAAACCAACAAACCAACAAACCAACAAACCAACAAACGAACAAACTTACAAATCAACAATACCACAAACCAACAAACCAACAAAGCAACAAACCAATAAACCAACAAACTAACAAACCAACAAACCAACAAACCAACAAACCAACAAACCAAAAACCAACAAACCAACAAACCAACAAACCAACAAACCAACAAGCCAACAAACCAACAAACCAACAAACAAATAAACCAACAACCCAACAAACCAACAAACCAACTAACCAACAAGCTAACAAACCAACATACAAATAAACCAAAAACCCAACAAACCAACAAACCAATAAACAAATAAACCAACAAACAAACAAACCAACAAAGCAACAAGCCAACAAACCAACAAACCAACAAGCCAACAAGCCAACAAACAAAGAAACCTTCAAACCAACAAAAACCAACAAACAAATAAACCAACAAACGAACAAACCAACAAACCAACAAACCAACAAACCAACAAACCAACAAACCAATAAACCAACAAACCAACAAGCCAACAAGCCAACAAACCAACAAACCAACAAACAAATAAACCAACAAACCAACAAACCAACAAAAATAACAAACCAACAAGCCAACAAACCAAAAAACCAACGAACAAATAAACCAACAACCCAACAAACCAACAAACCAACAAACAAATAAACCAACAAACAAACAAACCAACAAACCAACAAGCAAACAAGCCAACAAACCAACAACCCAACAAACGAACACCCCAACAAACAAACAAACCAACAAACCAACAAACGAACAAACCAACAACCCAACAAAACAACAAACCAATAAACCAACAAACCAACAGGCCAACAAACCAACAAACCAACAAACCAACAAACCAACAAACCAACAAACCAACAAACCAACAAACCAACAAACCAACAAACCAACAAGCCAAAAAATAAACAAACGAATAAACCAACAAACCAACAAACCAACAAACCAACAAACCAACAAACCAACAAACCAACAAACCAACAAACTAACAAACCAACAAACCAACAAACCAACAAACCAACAAACGAACAAACCAACAAAACAACAAACCAACAAACCAACAAGCAAACAAACCAACAAACCAACAAGCCAACAAGCCAACAAACCAACAAGCCAACAAACGAACAAATCAACAAACAAACAAGCCAACAAATAAACAAACGAATAAACCAACAAACCAACAAACCAACAAACCAACAAACCAACAAACCAACAAACCAACAAACCAACAAACTAACAAACCAACAAACCAACAAACCAACAAACCAACAAACGAACAAACCAACAAAACAACAAACCAACAAACCAACAAGCAAACAAACCAACAAACCAACAAGCCAACAAGCCAACAAACCAACAAGCCAACAAACGAACAAATCAACAAACAAACAAACCAACAAACCAACAAACCAACAAACCAACAAACCAACAAACCAACAAACCAACAAACCAACAAACCAACAAACCAACAAACCAACAAACCAACAAACCAACAAACCAACAAACCAACAAACCAACAAACCAACAAACCAACAAACCAACAAACCAACAAGCCAACAAGCCAACAAACCAACAAGCCGACAAACCAAAAAACCAACAAACAAATAAACCGACAAACCAACAAACCAACAAACCAACAAACCAACAAACCAACAAGCCAACAAACCAACAAACCAACAAACAGATAAACCAATAACCCAACAAACCAAAAAACCAACAAACCAACAAGCCAACAAACGAACAAACCAACAAACAAACAAACCAACAAACCAACAAACTTACAAACCAACAAACCAACAAACAAACAAACCAACAAACCAACAAAAACCAACAAACCAACAAACAAATAAACCAACAAACGTACAAACCAACAAACCAACAAACCAACAAACCAACAAACCAACAAACCAACAAACCAACAAACCAACAAACCAACAAACCAACAAACCAACAAACCAACAAACCAATAAACCAACAAACCAGCAAGCCAACAAGCCAACAAACCAACAAGCCAACAAACCAACAAACAAATAAACCAACAAACCAAAAAACCAACAAACCAACTAACCAAAAAGCCAACAAACCAACAAACCAACAAACAAATAAACCAAAAACCCAACAAACCAACAAACCAATAAACAAATAAACCAACAAACAAACAAACCAACAAACCAACAAACCAAGAAGCCAACAAACCAACAAGCCAACAAACCAACAAACAAATAAACCAACAAACCAAAAAACCAACAAACCAACTAACCAAAAAGCCAACAAACCAACAAACCAACAAACAAATAAACCAAAAACCCAACAAACCAACAAACCAATAAACAAATAAACCAACAAACAAACAAACCTACAAACCAACAAAAACCAACAACCCAACAAACAAATAAACCAACAAACGAACAAACCAACAAACCAACAAACCAACAAACCAACAAACCAACAAACCAACAAACCAACAAACCAAAAAACCAACAAACCAACAAGCCAACAAGCCAACAAACCAACAAGCCAACAAACCAACAAACAAATAAACCAACAAAACAAAAAACCAACAAAAAAACAAACCAACAAACCAACAAGCCAACAAGCCAACAAACCAGCAAGCCAACAAACGAACAAATCAACAAACAAACAAACCAACAAACCAACAAACCAACAAACCAACAAACCAACAAACCAACAAACCAACAAACCAACAAACCAACAAACCAACAAACCAACAAACCAACAAACCAACAAACCAACAACCCAACGAACCAACAAACCAACAAACCAAAAAACCAACAAACCAACAAACCAACAAACCAACAAGCCAACAAGCCAACAAACCAACAAGCCGACAAACCAAAAAACCAACAAACAAATAAACCGACAAACCAACAAACCAACAAACCAACAAACCAACAAGCCAACAAACCAACAAACCAACAAACAAATAAACCAGTAACCCAACAAACCAACAAACCAACAAACCAACAAGCCAACAAACCAACAAACAAACAAACAAACAAACCAACAAACCAACAAACTAACAAACCAACAAACCAACAAACAAACAAACAAACAAACCAACAAAAACCAACAAACAAATAAACCAACAAAAGAACAAACCAACAAAACAACAAACCAACAAACCAACAAACCAACAAACCAACAAACCAACAAACCAACAAACCAACAAACCAACAAACCAATAAACCAAAAAACCAACAAGCCAACAAGCCAACAAACCAACAAGCCAACAAACCAACAAACAAATAAACCAACAAACTAACAAACCAACTAACCAAAAAGCCAACAAACCAACAAACCAACAAACAAATAAACCAAAAACCCAACAAACCAACAAACCAATAAACAAATAAACCAGCAAACAAACAAACCAACAAACCAATAAACCAAGAAGCCAACAAACCAACAAAACAACAAGCCAACAAGCCAACAAACAAACAAACCTACAAACCAACAAAAACCAACAACCCAACAAACAAATAAACCAACAAACGAACAAACCAACAAACCAGCAAACCAACAAACCAACAAACCAACAAACCAACAAACCAATAAACCAACAAACCAACAAACCAATAAACCAACAAACCAACAAGCCAACAATCCAACAAACCAACAAGCCAACAAACCAACAAACAAATAAACCAACAAAACAACAAACCAACAAAAAAACAAACCAACAAGCCAATAAACCAACAAACCAACAAACAAATAAACCAACAACCCAACAAACCAACAAACCAACAAACAAACAAACCAACAAACCAACAAACCAACAAACCAACAAACCAACAAACGAACAAACCAACAAACCAACAAACCAACAAACCAACAAACCAACAAACCAACAAACCAACAAACCAACAAACCAACAAGCAAACAAACCAACAAACCAACAAGCAAACAAGCCAACAAGCCAACAAACCAACAAGCTAATAAACGAACAAACCAACAAACCAACAAACCAACAAACCAAAAAACCAACAAACTAACAAACCAACAAACCAACAAACCAACAAACCAACAAACCAACAAACCAACAAACCAACAAGCCAACAAACCAACAAACCAACAAACCAACAAACCAACAAACCAACAAACCAACAAACCAACAAACCAACAAACCAACAAACCAACAAGCCAACCAGCCAACAAACCAACAAGCCAACAAATAAACAAACGAATAAACCAACAAACCAACAAACCAACAAACCAACAAACCAACAAACCAACAAACCAACAAACCAACAAACCAACAAACCAACAAACCAACAAACCAACAAACGAACAAACCAACAAAACAACAAACCAACAAACCAACAAGCAAACAAACCAACAAACCAACAAGCCAACAAGCCAACAAACCAACAAGCCAACAAACGAACAAATCAACAAACAAACAAACCAACAAACCAACAAACCAACAAACCAACAAACAAACAAACCAACAAACCAACAAACCAACAAACCAACAAACCAACAAACCAACAAACCAACAAACCAACAAACCAACAAACCAACAAACCAACAAACCAACAAACCAACAAACCAACAAACCAACAAACCAACAAGCCAACAAGCCAACAAACCAACAAGCCGACAAACCAAAAAACCAACAAACAAATAAACCGACAAACCAACAAACCAACAAACCAACAAACCAACAAGCCAACAAACCAACAAACCAACAAACAAATAAACCAATAACCCAACAAACCAACAAACCAACAAACCAAGAAGCCAACAAACGAACAAACCAACAAACAAACAAACCAACAAACCAACAAACTTACAAACCAACAAACCAACAAACAAACAAACCAACAAACCAACAAAAACCAACAAACCAACAAACAAATAAACCAACAAACGTACAAACCAAAAAACCAATAAACCAACAAACCAACAAACCAACAAACCAACAAACCAACAAACCAACAAACCAACAAACCAACAAACCAACAAACCAACAAACCAATAAACCAACAAACCAACAAGCCAACAAGCCAACAAACCAACAAGCCAACAAACCAACAAACAAATAAACCAACAAACCAAAAAACCAACAAACCAACTAACCAAAAAGCCAACAAACCAACAAACCAACAAACAAATAAACCAAAAACCCAACAAACCAACAAACCAATAAACAAATAAACCAACAAACAAACAAACCAACAAACCAACAAACCAAGAAGCCAACAAACCAACAAGCCAACAAACCAACAAACCAACAAGCCAACAAACCAACAAACAAATAAACCAACAAAACAAAAAACCAACAAAAAAACAAACCAACAAACCAACAAGCCAACAAGCCAACAAACCAACAAGCCAACAAACGAACAAATCAACAAACAAACAAACCAACAAACCAACAAACCAACAAACCAACAAACCAACAAACCAACAAACCAACAAACCAACAAACCAACAAACCAACAAACCAACAAACCAACAAACCAACAAACCAACAACCCAACGAACCAACAAACCAACAAACCAAAAAACCAACAAACCAACAAACCAACAAACCAACAAGCCAACAAGCCAACAAACCAACAAGCCGACAAACCAAAAAACCAACAAACAAATAAACCGACAAACCAACAAACCAACAAACCAACAAACCAACAAGCCAACAAACCAACAAACCAACAAACAAATAAACCAGTAACCCAACAAACCAACAAACCAACAAACCAACAAGCCAACAAACCAACAAACAAACAAACAAACAAACCAACAAACCAACAAACTAACAAACCAACAAACCAACAAACCAACTAACCAAAAAGCCAACAAACCAACAAACCAACAAACAAATAAACCAAAAACCCAACAAACCAACAAACCAATAAACAAATAAACCAACAAACAAACAAACCAACAAACCAACAAACCAAGAAGCCAACAAACCAACAAGCCAACAAACCAACAAACAAATAAACCAACAAACCAAAAAACCAACAAACCAACTAACCAAAAAGCCAACAAACCAACAAACCAACAAACAAATAAACCAAAAACCCAACAAACCAACAAACCAATAAACAAATAAACCAACAAACAAACAAACCTACAAACCAACAAAAACCAACAACCCAACAAACAAATAAGCCAACAAACGAACAAACCAACAAACCAACAAACCAACAAACCAACAAACCAACAAACCAACAAACCAACAAACCAAAAAACCAACAAACCAACAACCCAACAAGCCAACAAACCAACAAGCCAACAAACCAACAAACAAATAAACCAACAAAACAAAAATCCAACAAAAAAACAAACCAACAAACCAACAAGCCAACAAGCCAACAAACCAACAAGCCAACAAACGAACAAATCAACAAACAAACAAACCAACAAACCAACAAACCAACAAACCAACAAACCAACAAACCAACAAACCAACAAACCAACAAACCAACAAACCAACAAACCAACGAACCAACAAACCAACAAACCAAAAAACCAACAAACCAACAAACCAACAAACCAACAAACCAACAAGGCAACAAACCAACAAGCCGACAAACCAAAAAACCAACAAACAAATAAACCGACAAACCAACAAACCAACAAACCAACAAACTAACAAGCCAACAAACCAACAAACCAACAAACAAATAAACCAATAACCCAACAAACCAACAAACCAACAAACCAACAAGCCAACAAACGAACAAACCAACAAACAAACAAACCAACAAACCAACAAACTAACAAACCAACAAACCAACAAACAAACAAACAAACAAACCAACAAAAACCAACAAACCAACAAACAAATAAACCAACAAAAGAACAAACCAACAAAACAACAAACTAACAAACCAACAAACCAACAAACCAACAAACCAACAAACCAACAAACCAGCAAACCAACAAACCAATAAACCAAAAAACCAACAAGCCAACAAGCCAACAAACCAACAAGCCAACAAACCAACAAACAAATAAACCAGCAAACCAACAAACCAACTAACCAAAAAGCCAACAAACCAACAAACCAACAAAAAAATAAACCAAAAACCCAACAAACCAACAAACCAATAAACAAATAAACCAACAAACAAACAAACCAACAAACCAATAAACCAAGAAGCCAACAAACCACCAAAACAACAAGCCAACAAGCCAACAAACAAACAAACCTACAAACCAACAAAAACCAACAACCCAACAAACAAATAAACCAACAAACGAACAAACCAACAAACCAACAAACCAACAAACCAACAAACCAACAAACCAACAAACCAACAAACCAATAAACCAACAAACCAACAAACCAATAAACCAACAAACCAACAAGCCAACAAGCCAACAAACCAACAAGCCAACAAACCAACAAACAAATAAACCAACAAAACAACAAACCAACAAAAAAACAAACCAACAAGCCAATAAACCAACAAACCAACAAACAAATAAACCAACAACCCAACAAACCAACAAACCAACAAACAAACAAACCAACAAACCAACAAACCAACAAACCAACAAACGAACAAACCAACAAACCAACAAACCAACAAACCAACAAACCAACAAACCAACAAACCAACAAACCAACAAACCAACAAGCAAACAAACCAACAAACCAACAAGCAAACAAGCCAACAAGCCAACAAACCAACAAGCTAATAAACGAACAAACCAACAAACCAACAAACCAACAAACCAAAAAACCAACAAACTAACAAACCAACAAACCAACAAACCAACAAACCAACAAACCAACAAACCAACAAGCCAACAAACCAACAAACCAACAAACCAACAAACCAACAGGCCAACATGCCAACAAACCAACAAGCCAACAAACCAACAAACCAACAAACCAACAAACCAACAAACCAAAAAACCAACAAGCAAACAAACCAACAAACCAACAAGCAAACAAGCCAACAAGCCAACAAACCAACAAGCCAATAAACGAACAAACCAACAAACCAACAAACCAACAAACCAAAAAACCAACAAACTAACAAACCAACAAACCAACAAACCAACAAACCAACAAACCAACAAACCAACAAACCAACAAACCAACAAACCAACAAGCCAACAAACCAACAAGCCAACAACCCAACAAACTAACAACCCAACAAACCAACAAACCAACAAGCCAACAAGCCAACAAACCAACAAGCCAACAAACCCAAAAACCAACATACCAACAAGCCAACAAACCAACAAACCAACAAACCAACAAACCAATAAACCAAAAAACCAAAAAACGAACAAACCAACAAACCAACAAACCAACAAACCAACAAACCAACATACCAACAAACCAACAAACCAACAAGCCAACAAACCAACAAACCAAAAAACCAACAAACCAACAAACCAACAAACCAAAAAACCAACAAACGAAGAAACCAACAAACCAACAAACCAACAAACAAATAAACCAACAACCCAACAAACAAACAAACCAACAAACCAACTAACCAACAAGCTAACAAACCAACAAATAAATAAACCAAAACCCTTACAAACCAACAAACCAATAAACAAATAAACCAACAAACAAACAAACCAACAAACCAACAAGCCAACAAACCAACAAACCAACAAGCCAACAAGCCAACAAACAAAGAAACCTTCAAACCAACAAAAACCAACAAACCAACAAACAAATAAACCAACAAACGAACAAACCAACAAACCAACAAACCAACAAACCAACAAACCAACAAACCAACAAACCAACAAACCAATAAACCAACAAACCAACAAGCCAACAAGCAAACAAACCAACAAGCCAACAAACCAACAAATAAATAAACCAACAAACCAACAAACCAACAAAAATAACAAACCAACAAGCCAACAAACCAACAAACCAACAAACAAATAAACCAACAACCCAACAAACCAACAAACCAACAAACAAATAAACCAACAAACAAACAAACCAACAAACCAACAAGTAAACAAGCCAACAAACCAACAACCCAACAAACGAACACCCCAACAAACAAACAAACCAACAAACCAACAAACTAACAAACCAACAACCCAACAAAAGAACAAACCAACAAACCAACAAACCAACAGGCCAACAAACAAACAAGCCAACAAAACAACAAACCAACAAACCAACAAACCAACAAACCAACAAACCAACAAACCAACAAACCAACAATCCAACAAACCAACAAACCAACAAACCAACAAACCAACAAACCAAGAAACCAAGAAACCAACAAACCAACAAACCAACAAACCAACAAACCAACAAACCAACAAACCAACAAACCAACAAACCAACAAGCCAACAAGCCAACAAACCAACAAGCCAACAAATAAACAAACGAATAAACCAACAAACCAACGAACCAACAAACCAACCAACCAACAAACCAACAAACCAACAAACCAACAAACCAACAAACCAACAAACCAACAAACCAACAAACGAACAAACCAACAAAAAAACAAACCAACAAACCAACAAGCAAACAAACCAACAAACCAACAAGCCAACAAGCCAACAAACCAACAAGCCAACAAACGAACAAATCAACAAACAAACAAACCAACAAACCAACAAACCAACAAACCAACAAACCAACAAACCAACAAACCAACAAACCAACAAACCAACAAACCAACAAACCAACAAACCAACAAACCAACAAACCAACAAACCAACAAGCCAACGAGCCAACAAACCAACAAGCCGACAAACCAAAAAACCAACAAACAAATAAACCGACAAACCAACAAACCAACAAACCAACAAACCAAGAAGCCAACAAACCAACAAACCAACAAACAAATAAACCAATAACCCATCAAACCAACAAACCAATAAACCAACAAGCCAACAAACGAACAAACCAACAAACAAACCAACCAACAAACCAACAAACTAACAAACCAACAAACAAACAAACCAACAAACCAACAAAAACCAACAAACCAACAAACAAATAAACCAACAAACGAACAAACCAACAAACCAACAAACCAACAAACCAACAAACCAACAAACCAACAAACCAACAAACAAATAAACCAACAAACCGACAAACCAACAAACCAACTAACCAAAAAGCCAACAAACCAACAAACCAACAAACAAATAAACCAAAAACCCAACAAACCAACAATCCAATAAACAAATAAACCAACAAACAAACAAACCAACAAACCAACAAACCAAGAAGCCAACAAACCAACAAACCAACAAGCCAACAAGCCAACAAACAAACAAACCTACAAACCAACAAAAACCAACAACCCAACAAACAAATAAACCAACAAACGAACAAACCAGCAAACCAACAAACCAACAAACCAACAAACCAACAAACCAACAAACCAACAAACCAATAAACCAACAAACCAACAAGCCAACAAGCCAACAAACCAAAAAGCCAACAAACCAACAAACAAATAAACCAACAAAACAACAAACCAACAAAAAAACAAACCAACAAGCCGATAAACCAACAAACCAACAAACAAATAAACCAACAACCCAACAAACCAACAAACCAACAAACTAATAAACCAACAAACAAACAAACCAACAAACCAACAAGCCAACAAGCCAACAAACCAACAACCCAACAAACGAACACCCCACAAACAAACAAACCAACAAACCAACAAACCAACAAACCAACAGGCCAACATGCCAACAAACCAACAAGCCAACAAAACAACAAACGAACAAACCAACAAACCAACAGACCAACAAACCAACAAACCAACAAACCAACAAACTAACAAGCAAACAAACCAACAAACCAACAAGCCAACAAGCCAACAAACCAACAAGCCAACAAACCAAAAAACCAACATAACAACAAGCCAACAAACCAACAAACCAACAACCAACAAACCAACAAACCAACAACCCAAGAAACCAACAAACCAACAAACCAACAGGCCAACATGCCAACAAACCAACAAGCCAACAAAACAACAAACGAACAAACGAACAAACCAACAAACCAACAAACCAACAAACCAACAAACCAACAAGCAAACAAACCAACAAACCAACAAGCAAACAAGCCAACAAGCCAACAAACCAACAAGCCAATAAATGAACAAACCAACAAACAAACAAACCAAGAAACCAACAAACCAACAAACCAACAAACTAACAAACCAACAAACCAACAAACCAACAAACCAACAAACCAACAAACCAACAAACCAACAAACCAACAAACCAACAAACCAACAAACCAACAAACCAACAAACCAACAAGCCACCAAGCCAACAAACCAACAAACCAACAACATAACAAACTAACAACCCAACAACCCAACAAACCAACAAACCAACAAGCCAACAAGCCAACAAACCAACAAGCCAACAAACCAAAAAACCAACATAACAACAAGCCAACAAACCAACAAACCAACAAACCAACAAACCAATAAACCAAAAAACCAACAAACGAACAAACCAACAAACCAACAAACCAACAAACCAACAAACCAACAAACCAACAAACCAACAAACCAACAAGCCAACAAACCAAAAAACCAACAAACCAACAAACCAACACACCAACAAACCGAAAAACCAACAAACGAAGAAACCAACAAACCAACAAACCAACAAACCAACAAACCAACAAACTAACAAACCACCAAACCAACAAACCAACAAGCCAACAAAACAAAAAACCAACAAACCAACAAACCAACAAACCAACAAACCAACAAACCAACAAACCAACAAACCAACAAACCAACAAACCAACAAACCAACAAACCAACAAACCAACAAACCAACAAACCAGCAAACCAACAAACCAACAAACCAACAAACCAACAAGCCAACAAACGAACAAACCAACAAACAAAGAAACCAACAAACCAACAAGCCAACAAGCCAACAAACCAACAAGCAAACAAACCAACAAACAAATAAACCAACAAACCAACAAACCAACAAACCAACAAACCAACAAACCAACAAACCAACAAGCCAACAAGCCAACAAACCAACAAACCAACAAACCAACAAACCAACAAACCAACAAACCAACAAGCCAACAAGCCAACAAGCCAACAAGCCAACAAACCAACAAACGAACAAACCAACAAACAAACAAACCAACAAACCAACAAACCAACAAACCAACAATATTAACAAACCAACAAACCAACAAACCAACAAAAAAAAATATTAACAAACCAACAAACCAACAAACCAACAAAACAACAAACCAACAAACTAACAAACCAACAAGCCAAGAAGCCAACTAACGAACAAACGAACAAACTAACAAACCAAAAAACAAACAACCCAACAAACTAAAACACCAACAAACCAACAAACCAACAAACCAACAAACCAACAAACCAACAAACCAACAAACCAACAAATCAACAAACCAACAAACCAACAGGCTAACAAACCAAAAAACCAACAAACCAACAAGCCAACAAGCCAACAAACCAACAAGCCAACAAACGAACAAACCAACAAACCAACAAACCAACAAACCAACAAACCAACAAACCAACAAACCAATAAACCAACAAACCAAGAAACCAACAATCCAACAAACCCGTAAACCAACAAACCAACAAACCATCAAACCAACAAACCAACAAACCAACAAACGAACAAACCGACAAACCAACAAACCAACAAACCAACAAATAAACAAACCAACAAAACAACAAACCAACAAACTAACAAACCAACAAACCAACAAACCAACAAACCAACAAACCAACAAACCATCAAACAAATAAAACAACAAACCAACAAACAAACAAACCAACAAACCAACAAACTAACAAACCAACAAACCAACAAGCCAACAAACCAACAAACGAACAAACCGACAAACCAACAAACCAACAAACCAACAAATAAACAAACCAACAAAACAACAAACCAACAAACTAACAAACCAACAAACCAACAAACCAACAAACCAACAAACCAACAAACCATCAAACAAATAAAACAACAAACCAACAAACAAACAAACCAACAAACCAACAAACTAACAAACCAACAAACCAACAAGCCAATAAACCAGCAAACGAACAAACGAACAAACCAACAAACCAACAAATGAACAAACCAACAAGCCAACAATTCAACAAAATAACCAAACAACAAACGAACAAACCAACAATCCAACAAACCAACAAGCCAACAAACGAACAAACCAACAAACAAACAAACCAACAAACCAATAAACCAGCAAACCAACAAACGAACAAACCAACAAATCAACAAACGAACAAACCAACAAACGAACAAACCAACAAACCAACAAACCAACAAACCAACAAACCAACAAACCAACAAACCAACAATCAAACAAACCAACAAACCAACAAACCAACAAACCAACAAACCAACAAACCAACAAATCAACAAACCAACAAACCAACAAGCCAAAAAGCCAACTAACGAACAAACGAACAAACCAACAAACCAAAAAACAAACAAGCCAACAAACTAAAACACCAACAAACCAACAAACCAACAAACCAGCAAACCAACAAACCAACAAACCAACAAACCAACAAATCAACAAACCAACAAACCACCAGGCCAACAAACCAAAAAACCAACAAACCAACAAGCCAACAAGCCAACAAACCAACAAGCCAACAAACGAACAAACCAACAAACAAACAAACAAACAAACAAACCAACAAACAAACAAACCAACAGACCAAAAATCCAACAAACGAACAAACCAACAAACCAACAAACCAACAAACCATCAAACCAACAAACCAACAAACCAACAAACCAACAAACCAATAAACCAACAAACCAAGAAACCAACAAGTCAACAAACCAGTAAACCAACAAACCAACAAACCAACAACCCAAGAAACCAACAAACCAACAAACCAACAAACCAACAAACCAACAGGCCAACATGCCAACAAACCAACAAGCCAACAAAACAACAAACGAACAAACCAACAAACCAACAAACCAACAAACCAACAAACCAACAAGCAAACAAACCAACAAACCAACAAGCAAACAAGCCAACAAGCCAACAAACCAACAAGCCAATAAACGAACAAACCAACAAACCAACAAACAAACAAACCAAGAAACCAACAAACCAACAAACCAACAATTTAACAAACCAACAAACTAACAAACCAACAAACCAACAAACCAACAAACCAACAAACCAACAAACCAACAAACCAACAAACCAACAAACCAACAAACCAACAAACCAACAAGCCAACAAGCCAACAAACCAACAAGCCAACAACCCAACAAACTAACAACCCAACAAACCAACAAACCAACAAGCCAACAAGCCAACAAACCAACAAGCCAACAAACCAAAAAACCAACATAACAACAAGCCAACAAACCAGCAAACCAACAAACCAACAAACCAATAAACCGAAAAACCAACAAACGAACAAACCAACAAACCAACAAACCAATAAACCAACAAACCAACAAACCAGCAAACCAACAAACTTACAAACCAACAATACCACAAACCAACAAACCAACAAACCAACAAACCAATAAACCAACAAACTAACAAACCAACAAACCAACAAACCAACAAACCAACAAACCAACAAACCAAAAAACCAATAAACCAACAAACCAACAAACCAACAAACCAAAAAAACCAACAAACCAACAAACGAACAATTCAACAAACCAACAAACCACAAACCAACAAACCAACAAACCAACAAACCAACAAACCAACAAACCAACAAACCAACAAACCAACAAAGCAACAAACCAATAAACCAACAAACGAACAAACCAACAAACCAACAAACCAATAAAACAATAAACCAACAAACCAAAAAGGCCAACTAAGGAACAAACGAACAAACCAACAAACCAAAAAACAAACAAGCCAACAAACTAAAAAACCAACAAACCAACAAACCAACAAACCAACAAACCAACAAACCAACAAACCAACAAACCAACAAATCAACAAATCAACAAACCAACAAACCAACAAACCAACAGGCCAACAAACCAAAAAACCAACAAACCAACAAGCCAACAAGCCAACAAACCAACAAGCCAACAAACGAATAAACCAACAAACAAACAAACCAACAAACCAACAAACCAACAAACCAAAAATCCAACAAACGAACAAACCAACAAACCAACAAACCAACAAACCAACAAACCAACAAACCAACAAACCAATAAACCAACAAACCAAGAAACCAAAAAGCCAACAAACCAGTAAACCAACAAACCAACAAACCAACAAACCAACAAACCAACAAACCAAAAAACCAACAAACCAACAAACAAATAAAACAACAAACCAACAAACGAACAAACCAACAAACCAACAATTCAACAAACCAACAAACCAACAAACCAACAAACCAACAAACCAACAATCCAACAAACCAACAAGCCAACAAACAAAAAAACCAACAAGCGAACATACCAACAAACCAATAAACCAACAAACCAATAAACCAACAAACCAACAATCAAACAAACCAACAAACCAACAAACCAACAAACCAACAAACCAACAAACCAACAAACTAACAAACCAACAAACCAACAAACCAATAAACCAACAAACCAACAATCAAACAAACCATCAAACCAACAAACCAACAAACCAACAAACCAACAAACCAATAAACCAACAAACTAACAAGCCAACAAGCCAACAAACCAACAAGCCAACAAACCAACAAACAAATAAACCAACAAACCAACAAACCAACAAACTAACAAACCAACAAATAACCAAACCAACAAATAAACAAACCAACAAAAAACAAACCAACAAACTAACAAACCAACAAACCAACAAACCAACAAACCAACAAACCAACAAGCCAACAAACCAACAAACCAACTAACCAACAAACCAACAAACAAATAAAACAACAAACCAACAAACAAACAAACCAACAAACCAACAAACTAACAAACCAACAAACCAACAAACCAAAAAACCAGCAAACCAACAAACGAACAAACCAACAAACCAACAAACGAACAAACTAACAAACCAACAATTCAACAAACCACCAAACCAACAATTCAACAAACCAACAAATCAACAAACCAACAATCCAACAAACCAACAAGCCAACAAACGAACAAACCAACAAACAAACAAACCAACAAACCAACAAACCAATAAACCAACAAACCAACAAACCAACAAACCAACAAACCAACAAACCAACAAACCAACAAACCAACAAACCAACAAACCAATAAACCAACAAACCAACAAGCCAACAAGCCAACAAACCAACAAGCCAACAAACCAACAAACAAATAAACCAATAAACCAACAAACCAACAAACCAACAAACCAACAAACCAACAAACCAACAAACCAACAAACCAACAAGCCAACAAACCAACAAACCAACAAACAAATAAACCAACAACCCAACAAACCAACAAACCAACAAACCAACAAACCAACAAACCAACAAACCAACAAACCAACAAACCAATAAGCCAACAAACCAACAATCAAACAAACCAACAAACCAACAAACCAACAAACCAACAAACCAACAAACCAACAAACCAATAAACCAACAAACCAACAAGCCAACAAGCCAACAATCCAACAAGCCAACAAATCAAAAAACAAATAAACCAACAAACCAACAAACCAACAAAGCAACAAGCCAACAAACCAACAAACAAATAATCCAACAACCCAACAAACCAACAAACCAACAAACCAACAAACCAACAATCCAACAAACCAATAAACCAACAAATGAACAAACCACCAAACCAACAAACCAACAAACCAACAAACCAACAAACCAACAATCCAACAAACCAATAAACCAACAAACCAACGAGCCAACAAGCCAACAAATCAACAAGCCAACAAACCAACAAACAAATAAAGCAACAAACCAACAAACCTACAAACCAACAAACCAACAAACCAACAAACCAACAAACCAACAAGCCAACAAACCAACAAACAAATAAACCAACAACCCAACAAACCAACAAACCAACAAACAAATAAACCAACAAACAAACAAGTCAACGAACCAACAAGCCAACAAGCCAACAAACCAACAAGCCAACAAACGAACAAACCAACAAACAAACAAACCAACAAACCAACAAACCAACAAACCAACAACCCAAAAAACCAACAAACCAACAAAACAACAAACCAACAAGCCAACAAGCCAACAAACCAACAAGCCAACAAACCAATAAACCAACAAAACAACAAACCAACAAACCAACAAACCAACAAACCAACAAGCAAACAAACTAACAAACCAACAAGCAAACAAGCCAACAAGCCACAAACCAACAAGCCAACAAACGAACAAACCAACAACCAAACAAACGAACAAACCAACAAACCAACAAACCAACAAACCAACAAACCAACAAACCAACAAACCAACAAACCAACAAACCAACAAACCAACAAACCAACAAACCAACAAACCAACAAACCAGCAAACCAACAAACCATTAAACCAACAAACCAACAAACCTAGAAACCAACAAGCCAACAAGCCAACAAACCAACAAATCAACAAACCAACAAATAAACAAACCAACAAAACAACAAACCAACAAACTAACAAACCAACAAACCAACAAACCAACAACCCAACAAACCAACAAGCCAACAAACCAACAAACCAACAAACCAACAAACCAACATACCAGCAAACCAACAAACCAACAAGCCAACAACCCAACAAACAAATAAAACAACGAACCAATAAACCAACAAACCAACAAACCAACAAACCAACAAACCAACAAACCAACAAACCAACAAACCAACGAACCAACAAACCAACAAGCCAACAAGCCAACAAACCAACAAACCAACAAACCAACAAACAAACATGCCAACAAGCCAACAAGCCAACAAACCAACAAGCCAACAAACGAACAAACAAACAAACCAACAAACCAACAAAAACCAGCAAACCAACAAACAAATAAAACAACAAACCAACAAACCAACAAACAAACAAACCAACAGACCAACAAGCCAACAAGCCAACAAACCAACAAGCCAAAAAAAGAACAAACCAACAAACCAACAAACAAACAAACCAATAAACCAACAAGCCAACAAACGAACAAACCAACAAACAAACAAACAAACAAACCAACAAACCAACAAACCAACAAACCAACAAACCAACAAACCAACAAACCAACAAACCAACAAACCAACAAACCAACAAACCAACAAGCCAACAAACCAACAAACCAACAAGCCAACAAGCCAACAAACCATAAAAACAACAAACGAACGAAACAACAAACAAACAAACCAACAAACCAATGAACCAACAAGCCAACAAACCAACGAGCGAACAAACGAACAAACAAACAACCGAACAAACCAATAAACCAACGAACCAACAAACCAACAAGCCAACAAGCCAACAAATGAACAAACCAACTAACTAACAAACCAACAAACCAACAAACCAACGAACCAACAAATTAACAAACCAACAAATCAACAAACCAACGAACCAACAAACCAACAAACCAACAAACCAACATGCCAACAAGCCAACAAGCCAACAAACCAACAAGCACACAAACAGACAAACAAACAAACCAACAAACCAACAAAAACCAACAAACCAACAAACAAATAAACCAACAAACCAACAAACCAACAAACAAACAAACCAACAGACCAAAAAACCAACAAGCCAACAAACCCACAAGCCAAAAAAAGAACAAACCAACAACCCAACAAACAAACAAACCAATAAACCAACAAGCCAACAAACGAACAAACCAACAAACAAACAAACCAACAAACTAACAAACCAACAAACCAACAAACCAACAAACCAACAAACCAACAAACCAACAAACCAACAAACCAACAAACCAACAAACCAACAAGCCAACAAACCAACAAACCAACAAGCCAACAAGCCAACAAACGAACAAACCAACAAATCAAAAAACGAACAAACCAACAAACGAACAAACCAACAAACCAACAAACCAACAAACCAACAAACCAACAAACCAACAAACCAACAAACCAACAAACCAATAAACCAACAAGCTAACAAACGAACAAACCAACAAACAAACAAACCAACAAACCAGCAAACGAACAAACCAACAAACGAACAATTCAACAAACCACCAAACCAACAAACCAACAAACCAACAAACCAACAAACCAACAATCCAACAAACCAACAAGCCAACAAACGAACAAACCAACAAACAAACAAACCAACAAACCAACAAAACAATAAACCAGCAAACCAACAAACGAACAAACCAACAAATCAAAAAACGAACAAACCAACAAACGAACAAACCAACAAACCAACAAACCAACAAACCAACAAACCAACAAACCAACAAACCAATAAACCAACAAACCAACAATCAAACAAACCAACAAACCAACAAACCAACAAACCAAACCAACAAACCAACAAACCAACAAACCAACAAACCAACAAACCAACAAACCAACAAACCAACAAACCAACAAACCAACAAACCAACAAACCAACAAACCAACAAACCAACAAACCAATAAACTAACAAACCAACAAGCCAACAAGCCAACAAACCAACAAGCCAACAAACCAACAAACAAATAAACCAACAAACCAACAAACCAACAAACCAACAAACCAACAAACCAACAAACCAACAAACCAACAAGCCAATAAACCAACAAACCAACTAACCAACAAACCAACAAACCAACAAACAAATAAAACAACAAACCAACAAACAAACAAACCAACAAACCAACAAACTAACAAACCAACAACCCAACAAACCAATAAACCAGCAAACCAACAAACGAACAAACCAACAAACCAACAAACCAACAAACCAACAAACCAACAACCCAACAAACCAATAAACCAACAAACCAACAATCAAACAAACCAACAAACCAACAAACCAACAAACCAACAAACCAATAAACTAACAAACTAACAAGCCAACAAGCCAACAAACCAACAAGCCAACAAACCAACAAACAAATAAACCAACAAACCAACAAACCAACAAACCAACAAACCAACAAACCAACAAACCAACAAACCAACAAGCCAATAAACCAACAAACCAACTAACCAACAAACCAACAAACCAACAAACAAATAAAACAACAAACCAACAAACAAACAAACCAACAAACCAACAAACTAACAAACCAACAACCCAACAAACCAATAAACCAGCAAACCAACAAACGAACAAACCAACAAACCAACAAACCAACAAACCAACAAACCAACAACCCAACAAACCAATAAACCAACAAACCAACAATCAAACAAACCAACAAACCAACAAACCAACAAACCAACAATCAAACAAACCATCAAACCAACAAACCAACAAACCAACAAACCAACAAACCAACAAACCAACAAACCAACAAACCAACAAACCAACAAACCAACAAACCAATAAATCAACAAACCAACAAGCCAACAACCCAACAAGCCAACAAACCAACAAACAAATAAACCAACAAACCAACAAACCAACAAACCAACAAACCAACAAACCAACAAACCAACAAACCAACAAACCAACAAGCCAACAAACCAACAAACCAACAAACAAATAAACCAACAACCCTACAAACCAACAAACCAACAAACCAACAAACCAACAAACCAACAAACCAACAAACCAACAAACCAATAAGCCAACAAACCAACAATCAAACAAACCAACAAACCAACAAACCAACAAACCAACAAACCAATAAACCAACAAACCAACAAACCAACAAACCAACAAAACAACAAACCAACAAACCAACAAACCAATAAACCAACAAACCAACAAGCCAACAAGCCAACAAACAAACAAGCCAACAAATCAAAAAACAAATAAACCAACAAACCAACAAACCAACAAACCAACAAAGCACAAGCCAACAAACCAACAAACAAATAATCCAACAACCCAACAAACCAACAAACAAATAAACCAACAAACAAACAAACCAACAAACCAACAAGCCAACAAACCAACAAAATATCAAGCCAACAAGCCAACAAACAAACAAACCAACAAACCAACAAAAACCAACAAACCAACAAACAAATAAACCAACAAACGAATAAACCACCAAACCAACAAACCAACAAACCAACAAACCAACAAACCAACAAACTAACAATCCAACAAACCAATAAACCAACAAACCAACGAGCCAACAAGCCAACAAATCAACAAGCCAACAAACCAACAAACAAATAAAGCAACAAACCAACAAACCTACAAACCAACAAACCAACAAACCAACAAACCAACAAACCAACAAACCAACAAGCCAACAAACCAACAAACAAATAAACCAACAACCCAACAAACCAACAAACAAATAAACCAACAAACAAACAAGTCAACGAACCAACAAGCCAACAAGCCAACAAACCAACAAGCCAACAAACGAACAAAGCAACAAACAAACAAACCAACAAACCAACAAACCAACAACCCAAAAAACCAACAAACCAACAAAACAACAAACCAACAAGCCAACAAGCCAACAAACCAACAAGCCAACAAACCAATAAACCAACAAACCAACAAACCAACAAACCAACAAACCAACAAACCAACAAGCAAACAAACTAACAAACCAACAAGCAAACAAGCCAACAAGCCACAAACCAACAAGCCAACAAACGAAAAAACCAACAAACAAACAAACGAACAAACCAACAAACCAACAAACCAACAAACCAACAAACCAACAAACCAACAAACCAACAAACCAACAAACCAACAAACCAACAAACCAACAAACCAACAAACCAACAAACCAACAAACCAACAAACCAGCAAACCAACAAACCATTAAACTAACAAATCAACAAACCTACAAACCAACAAGCCAACAAGCCAACAAAACAACAAATCAACAAACCAACAAAACAACAAACCAACAAGCCAACAAGCCAACAAACCAACAAGCCAACAAACCAATAAACCAACAAACCAACAAACCAACAAACCAACAAACCAACAAACCAACAAACCAACAAACCTACAAACCAACAAGCCAACAAGCCAACAAACCAACAACCCAACAAACCAACAAGCCAACAAACCAACAAACCAACAAACCAACAAACCAACTTACCAGCAAACCAACAAACCAACAAGCCAACAACCCAACAAACAAATAAAACAACGAACCAACAAACCAACAAACCAACAAACCAACAAACCAACAAACCAACAAACCAACAAACCAACAAACCAACAAACCAACAAGCCAACAAGCCAACAAACGAACAAACCAACTAACTAACAAACCAACAAACCAACAAACCAACGAACCAACAAACCAACAAACCGACAAACCAACGAACCAACAAACCAACAAACCAACAAACCAACAAGCCAACAAACCAACAAGCCAACAAACAAACAAACAAACAAACCAACAAACAAACAAAAACCAACAAACCAACAAACAAATAAACCAACAAACCAACAAACCAACAAACAAACAAACCAAGAGATAAACAAGCCAACAAGCCAACAAACCAACAAGCCAACAAACAAATAAACCAACAAACCAACAAACCAACAAACCAACAAACCAACAAGCCAACAACCCAACAAGCCAACAAACCAACAAACAAATAAACCAACAAACCAACAAACCAACAAACCAACAAACCAACAAACCAACAAACCAACAAACCAACAAGCCAACAAACCAACAAACCAACAAACAAATAAACCAACAACCCTACAAACCAACAAACCAACAAACCAACAAACCAACAAACCAACAAACCAACAAACCAACAAACCAATAAGCCAACAAACCAACAATCAAACAAACCAACAAACCAACAAACCAACAAACCAACAAACCAATAAACCAACAAACCAACAAACCAACAAACCAACAAAACAACAAACCAACAAACCAACAAACCAATAAACCAACAAACCAACAAGCCAACAAGCCAACAAACCAACAAGCCAACAAATCAAAAAATAAATAAACCAACAAACCAACAAACCAACAAACCAACAAAGCACAAGCCAACAAACCAACAAACAAATAATCCAACAACCCAACAAACCAACAAACAAATAAACCAACAAACAAACAAACCAACAAACCAACAAGCCAACAAACCAACAAAATATCAAGCCAACAAGCCAACAAACAAACAAACCAACAAACCAACAAAAACCAACAAACCAACAAACAAATAAACCAACAAACGAATAAACCACCAAACCAACAAACCAACAAACCAACAAACCAACAAACCAACAAACTAACAATCCAACAAACCAATAAACCAACAAACCAACGAGCCAACAAGCCAACAAATCAACAAGCCAACAAACCAACAAACAAATAAAGCAACAAACCAACAAACCTACAAACCAACAAACCAACAAACCAACAAACCAACAAACCAACAAACCAACAAGCCAACAAACCAACAAACAAATAAACCAACAACCCAACAAACCAACAAACAAATAAACCAACAAACAAACAAGTCAACGAACCAACAAGCCAACAAGCCAACAAACCAACAAGCCAACAAACGAACAAAGCAACAAACAAACAAACCAACAAACCAACAAACCAACAAACCAACAACCCAAAAAACCAACAAACCAACAAAACAACAAACCAACAAGCCAACAAGCCAACAAACCAACAAGCCAACAAACCAATAAACCAACAAACCAACAAACCAACAAACCAACAAACCAACAAACCAACAAGCAAACAAACTAACAAACCAACAAGCAAACAAGCCAACAAGCCACAAACCAACAAGCCAACAAACGAAAAAACCAACAAACAAACAAACGAACAAACCAACAAACCAACAAACCAACAAACCAACAAACCAACAAACCAACAAACCAACAAACCAACAAACCAACAAACCAACAAACCAACAAACCAACAAACCAACAAACCAACAAACCAACAAACCAGCAAACCAACAAACCATTAAACTAACAAATCAACAAACCTACAAACCAACAAGCCAACAAGCCAACAAAACAACAAATCAACAAACCAACAAAACAACAAACCAACAAGCCAACAAGCCAACAAACCAACAAGCCAACAAACCAATAAACCAACAAACCAACAAACCAACAAACCAACAAACCAACAAACCAACAAACCAACAAACCTACAAACCAACAAGCCAACAAGCCAACAAACCAACAACCCAACAAACCAACAAGCCAACAAACCAACAAACCAACAAACCAACAAACCAACTTACCAGCAAACCAACAAACCAACAAGCCAACAACCCAACAAACAAATAAAACAACGAACCAACAAACCAACAAACCAACAAACCAACAAACCAACAAACCAACAAACCAACAAACCAACAAACCAACAAACCAACAAGCCAACAAGCCAACAAACGAACAAACCAACTAACTAACAAACCAACAAACCAACAAACCAACGAACCAACAAACCAACAAACCGACAAACCAACGAACCAACAAACCAACAAACCAACAAACCAACAAGCCAACAAACCAACAAGCCAACAAACAAACAAACAAACAAACCAACAAACAAACAAAAACCAACAAACCAACAAACAAATAAACCAACAAACCAACAAACCAACAAACAAACAAACCAAGAGATAAACAAGCCAACAAGCCAACAAACCAACAAGCCAAAAAAAGAACAAACCAACAAACCAACAAACAAACAAGCAAACAAGCCAACAAGCCACAAACCAACAAGCCAACAAACGAAAAAACCAACAAACAAACAAACGAACAAACCAACAAACCAACAAACCAACAAACCAACAAACCAACAAACCAACAAACCAACAAACCAACAAACCAACAAACCAACAAACCAACAAACCAACAAACCAACAAACCAACAAACCAACAAACCAACAAACCAACAAACCAGCAAACCAACAAACCATTAAACCAACAAACCAACAAACCTACAAACCAACAAGCCAACAAGCCACCAAAACAACAAATCAACAAACCAACAAAACAATAAACCAACAAGCCAACAAGCCAACAAACCAACAAGCCAACAAACCAATAAACCAACAAACCAACAAACCAACAAACCAACAAACCAACAAACCAACAAACCAACAAACCTACAAACCAACAAGCCAACAAGCCAACAAACCAACAACCCAACAAACCAACAAGCCAACAAACCAACAAACCAACAAACCAACATACCAGCAAACCAACAAACCAACAAGCCAACAACCCAACAAACAAATAAAACAACGAACCAACAAACCAACAAACCAACAAACCAACAAACCAACAAACCAACAAACCGACAAACCAACGAACCAACAAACCAACAAACCAACAAACCAACAAGCCAACAAACCAACAAGCCAACAAACAAACAAACAAACAAACCAACAAACCAACAAAAACCAACAAACCAACAAACAAATAAACCAACAAACCAACAAACCAACAAACTAACAAACCAACAGACCAACAAGCCAACAAGCCAACAAACCAACAAGCCAAAAAAAGAACAAACCAACAAACCAACAAACAAACAAACCAATAAACCAACAAGCCAACAAACAAACAAACCAACAAACAAACAAACAAACAAACCAACAAACCAACAAACCAACAAACCAACAAACCAACAAACCAACGAACCAACAAACCAACAAACCAACAAACCAACAAGCCAACAAACCAACAAGCCAACAAACAAACAAACAAACAAACCAACAAACCAACAAAAACCAACAAACCAACAAACAAATAAACCAACAAACCAACAAACCAACAAACTAACAAACCAACAGACCAACAAGCCAACAAGCCAACAAACCAACAAGCCAAAAAAAGAACAAACCAACAAACCAACAAACAAACAAACCAATAAACCAACAAGCCAACAAACAAACAAACCAACAAACAAACAAACAAACAAACCAACAAACCCACAAACCAACAAACCAACAAACCAACAAACCAACAAACCAACAAACCAACAAACCAACAAACCAACAAACCAACAAGCCAACAAACCAACAAACCAACAAGCCAACAAGCCAACAAGCCAAAAAAACAACAAACGAACGAACCAACAAACAAACAAACCAACGAACCAACAAACCAACAAGCCAACAAGCCAACAAACGAACAAACCAACTAACTAACAAACCAACAAACCAACAAACCAACGAACCAAAAAACCAACAAACCAACAAATCAACAAACCAACGAACCAACAAACCAACAAACCAACAAACCGACAAACCAACATGCCAACAAGCAAACAAGCCAACAAACCAACAAGCCAACAAACAAACAAACAAACAAACCAACAAACCAACAAAAACCAACAAACCAACAAACAAATAAACCAACAAACCAACAAACCAACAAACAAACAAACCAACAGACCAAAAAGCCAACAAGCCAACAAACCAACAAGCCAAAAAAAGAACAAACCAACAAACCAACAAACCAACAAACCAACAAACCAACAAACCAAAAAACCAACAAACCAACAAACCAACAAACCAACAAACCAACAAACCAACAAACCAACAAACCAACAAGCCAACAAGCCAACAAACCAACAAACCAACAAGCCAACCAGCCGACAAACCAAAAAAACAACAAACGAACAAACCAACAAACAAACAAACCAATAAACCAACAAGCCAACAAACGAACAAACCAACAAGCAAACAAACCAACAAATTAACAAACCAACAAACCAACAAACCAACAAACCAACAAATCAACAAACCAACAAACCAACAAACAAACAAACCAACAAACCAACGAACCAACAAGCCAACAAACCAGCAAGCGAACAAATGAACAAACCAACAAACGAACAAACTAATAAACCAACCAGCCAACAATCCAAAAAACCAACAAACGAATAAACCAACAAACAAACAAACCAACAAACTAACGAACCAACAAGCAAACAAACCAACAAGCGAACAAACGAACAAACCAACAAACGAACAAACCAACAAACCAACAAACCAACAAACCAACAAACCAACAAGCCAACAAACCAACAAACCAACAAACCAACATACCAGCAAACCAACAAACCAACAAGCCAACAACCCAACAAACAAATAAAACAACGAACCAACAAACCAACAAACCAACAAACCAACAAACCAACAAACCAATAAGCCAACAAACCAACAATCAAACAAACCAACAAACCAACAAACCAACAAACCAGCAAACCAATAAACCAACAAACCAACAAACCAACAAACCAACAAAACAACAAACCAACAAACCAACAAACCAATAAACCAACAAACCAACAAGCCAACAAGCCAACAAACCAACAAGCCAACAAATCAAAAAACAAATAAACCAACAAATCAACAAACCAACAAACCAACAAAGCACAAGCCAACAAACCAACAAACAAATAATCCAACAACCCAACAAACCAACAAACAAATAAACCAACAAACAAACAAACCAACAAACCAACAAGCCAACAAACCAACAAAATAACAAGCCAACAAGCCAACAAACAAACAAACCAACAAACCAACAAAAACCAACAAACCAACAAACAAATAAACCAACAAACGAATAAACCACCAAACCAACAAACCAACAAACCAACAAACCAACAAACCAACAAACTAACAATCCAACAAACCAATAAACCAACAAACCAACGAGCCAACAAGCCAACAAATCAACAAGCCAACAAACCAACAAACAAATAAAGCAACAAACCAACAAACCTACAAACCAACAAACCAACAAACCAACAAACCAACAAACCAACAAGCCAACAAACCAACAAACAAATAAACCAATAACCCAACAAACCAACAAACAAATAAACCAACAAACAAACAAGTCAACGAACCAACAAGCCAACAAGCCAACAAACCAACAAGCCAACAAACGAACAAAGCAACAAACAAACAAACCAACAAACCAACAAACCAACAAACCAACAACCCAAAAAACCAACAAACCAACAAAACAACAAACCAACAAGCCAACAAGCCAACAAACCAACAAGCCAACAAACCAATAAACCAACAAACCAACAAACCAACAAACCAACAAACCAACAAACCAACAAGCAAACAAACTAACAAACCAACAAGCAAACAAGCCAACAAGCCACAAACCAACAAGCCAACAAACGAAAAAACCAACAAACAAACAAACGAACAAACCAACAAACCAACAAACCAACAAACCAACAAACCAACAAACCAACAAACCAACAAACCAACAAACCAACAAACCAACAAACCAACAAACCAACAAACCAACAAACCAACAAACCAACAAACCAGCAAACCAACAAACCATTAAACTAACAAATCAACAAACCTACAAACCAACAAGCCAACAAGCCAACAAAACAACAAATCAACAAACCAACAAAACAACAAACCAACAAGCCAACAAGCCAACAAACCAACAAGCCAACAAGCCAACAAACCAATAAACCAACAAACCAACAAACCAACAAACCAACAAACCAACAAACCAACAAACCAACAAACCTACAAACCAACAAGCCAACAAGCCAACAAACCAACAACCCAACAAACCAACAAGCCAACAAACCAACAAACCAACAAACCAACAAACCAACTTACCAGCAAACCAACAAACCAACAAGCCAACAACCCAACAAACAAATAAAACAACGAACCAACAAACCAACAAACCAACAAACCAACAAACCAACAAACCAACAAACCAACAAACCAACAAACCAACAAACCAACAAGCCAACAAGCCAACAAACGAACAAACCAACTAACTAACAAACCAACAAACCAACAAACCAACGAACCAACAAACCAACAAACCGACAAACCAACGAACCAACAAACCAACAAACCAACAAACCAACAAGCCAACAAACCAACAAGCCAACAAACAAACAAACAAACAAACCAACAAACAAACAAAAACCAACAAACCAACAAACAAATAAACCAACAAACCAACAAACCAACAAACAAACAAACCAAGAGATAAACAAGCCAACAAGCCAACAAACCAACAAGCCAAAAAAAGAACAAACCAACAAACCAACAAACAAACAAGCAAACAAGCCAACAAGCCACAAACCAACAAGCCAACAAACGAAAAAACCAACAAACAAACAAACGAACAAACCAACAAACCAACAAACCAACAAACCAACAAACCAACAAACCAACAAACCAACAAACCAACAAACCAACAAACCAACAAACCAACAAACCAACAAACCAACAAACCAACAAACCAACAAACCAACAAACCAACAAACCAACAAACCAGCAAACCAACAAACCATTAAACCAACAAACCAACAATCCTACAAACCAACAAGCCAACAAGCCACCAAAACAACAAATCAACAAACCAACAAAACAATAAACCAACAAGCCAACAAGCCAACAAACCAACAAGCCAACAAACCAATAAACCAACAAACCAACAAACCAACAAACCAACAAACCAACAAACCAACAAACCAACAAACCTACAAACCAACAAGCCAACAAGCCAACAAACCAACAACCCAACAAACCAACAAGCCAACAAACCAACAAACCAACAAACCAACATACCAGCAAACCAACAAACCAACAAGCCAACAACCCAACAAACAAATAAAACAACGAACCAACAAACCAACAAACCAACAAACCAACAAACCAACAAACCAACAAACCGACAAACCAACGAACCAACAAACCAACAAACCAACAAACCAACAAGCCAACAAACCAACAAGCCAACAAACAAACAAACAAACAAACCAACAAACCAACAAAAACCAACAAACCAACAAACAAATAAACCAACAAACCAACAAACCAACAAACTAACAAACCAACAGACCAACAAGCCAACAAGCCAACAAACCAACAAGCCAAAAAAAGAACAAACCAACAAACCAACAAACAAACAAACCAATAAACCAACAAGCCAACAAACAAACAAACCAACAAACAAACAAACAAACAAACCAACAAACCAACAAACCAACAAACCAACAAACCAACAAACCAACGAACCAACAAACCAACAAACCAACAAACCAACAAGCCAACAAACCAACAAGCCAACAAACAAACAAACAAACAAACCAACAAACCAACAAAAACCAACAAACCAACAAACAAATAAACCAACAAGGCAACAAGCCAACAAACCAACAAGCCAAAAAAAGAACAAACCAACAAACCAACAAACAAACAAACCAATAAACCAACAAGCCAACAAACAAACAAACCAACAAACAAACAAACAAACAAACCAACAAACCAACAAACCAACAAACCAACAAACCAACAAACCAACAAACCAACAAACCAACAAACCAACAAACCAACAAACCAACAAGCCAACAAACCAACAAACCAACAAGCCAACAAGCCAACAAGCCAAAAAAACAACAAACGAACGAACCAACAAACAAACAAACCAACGAACCAACAAACCAACAAGCCAACAAGCCAACAAACGAACAAACCAACTAACTAACAAACCAACAAACCAACAAACCAACGAACCAACAAACCAACAAACCAACAAATCAACAAACCAACGAACCAACAAACCAACAAACCAACAAACCGACAAACCAACATGCCAACAAGCCAACAAGCCAACAAACCAACAAGCCAACAAACGAACAAACAAACAAACCAACAAACCAACAAAAACCAACAAACCAACAAACAAATAAACCAACAAACCAACAAACCAACAAACAAACAAACCAACAGACCAAAAAGCCAACAAGCCAACAAACCAACAAGCCAAAAAAAGAACAAACCAACAAATCAACAAACAAACAAACCAATAAACCAACAAGCCAACAAACGAACAAACCAACAAACAAACAAACCAACAAACCAACAAACCAACAAACCAACAAACCAACAAACCAAAAAACCAACAAACCAACAAACCAACAAACCAACAAACCAACAAACCAACAAACCAACAAACCAACAAACCAACAAGCCAACAAGCCAACAAACCAACAAACCAACAAGCCAACCAGCCGACAAACCAAAAAAACAACAAACGAACAAACCAACAAACAAACAAACCAATAAACCAACAAGCCAACAAACGAACAAACCAACAAGCAAACAAACCAACAAATTAACAAACCAACAAACCAACAAACCAACAAACCAACAAACCAACAAATCAACAAACCAACAAACCAACAAACAAACAAACCAACCAGCCAACAATCCAAAAAACCAACAAACGAATAAACCAACAAACAAACAAACCAACAAACTAACGAACCAACAAGCAAACAAACCAACAAGCGAACAAACGAACAAACCAACAAACGAACAAACCAACAAACCAACAAACCAACAAACCAACAAACCAACAAACCAACAAACCACCAAACCAACAAACCAACAAACCAACAAGCCAACAAACGAGCAAACCAACAAACCAACAAACCAACAAACTAACAAACCAACAAGCCGACAAACCAACAAACCAACAAGCCAACAAGCCAACAAACCAAAAAACCAACAAACGAACAAACCAAAAAACAAACAAACCAACAAACCAACGAACAAACAAGCCAACAAACCAACAAGCGAACAAACCAACAAACCAACAAACCAACAAACCAATAAACCAACAAGCGAACAAACGAACAAACTAACAAACAAACAAACCAACAAACTAACAAACCAACAAACCAACAAACCAACAAACCAACAAACCAACAAACCAACAAACCAACAAGCCAACAAACCAACAAACCAACAAGCTAACAAACCAACAAACCAAAAAACCAACAAACGAACAAACCAACAAACAAACAAACCAACAAACCAACGAACCAACAAGCCAACAAACCAACAAGCGAACAAACGAACAAACCAACAAACGAACAAACCAACAAACCAACAAACCAACAAACGAACAGACCAACAAGCCAACAAACCAACAACCCACAAACGCACAAACAAAAAAACAAATAAACCAACAAACCAACAAACCAACAAACCAACAAACCAACAAACGAACAAACAAACAAACCAACAAACCAACAAACCAACAAGCCAACAAACCAACAAGCCAACAAACGAACAAACCAATAAACAAACAAACGAACAAACCAACAAACCAACAAACAAACAAACCAAAAAAACAACAAACCAACAAACTAACAAACCAACAAACCAACAAACCAACAAACCAACAAACCAACAAACCACCAAACCAACAAACCGACAAGCCAACAAGCCAACAAGCCAACAAACCAACAAGCCATTAAACCAACAAACCAACAAACCAACAAACCAACAAACCAACAAACCAACAAACCAACAAACCACAAACCAACAAACCAACAAACCAACAAACCAACAAACCAACAAACCAACAAGCCAACAAACCAACAAGCCAACAAACCAACAAACGAACAAACCAACAAACCAACAAACCAACAAATCAACAAACCAACAAACCAACAAACCAACAGGCCAACAAAACAAAAAACCAACAAACCATCAAGCCAACAAGCCAACAAACCAACAAGCCAACAAACGAACAAACCAACAAACAAACAAACTAACAAACCAACAAACCAACAAACCAACAAACCAAAAATCCAACAAACGAACAACCCAACAAACCTACAAACCAACAAACCAACAAACCAATAAACCAAAAAAACCAACAAACGAACAAACCAACAAACCAACAAACCAACAAACCAACAAACCAACAAACCAACAAACCAACAAACCAACAAACCAACAAGCCAAGAAACCAAAAAACCAACAAACCAACAAACCAACAAACCAACAAACCGAAAAACCAACAAACGAAGAAACCAACAAACCAACAAACCAACAAACCAACAAACCAACAAACCAACAAACCAACAAACCAACAAACCAACAAACCAACAAACCAACAAACCAACAAGCCAACAAACGAACAAACCAACAAACAAAGAAACCAACAAACCAACAAGCCAACAAGCCAACAAACCAACAAGCAAACAAACCAACAAACAAATAAACCAACAAACCAACAAACCAACAAACCAGCAAACCAACAAACCAACAAGCCAACAAGCCAACAAACCAACAAACCAACAAACCAACAAACCAACAAGCCAACAAGCCAACAAACCAACAAGCCAACAAACGAACAAACCAACAAACAAACAAACCAACAAACCAACAAACCAACAAACAATTAAACCAACAAACCAACAAACCAACAAAACAACAAACCAACAAACTAACAAACCAACAAACCAACAAACCAACAAACTAACAAACCAACAAACCAACAAACCAACAAGCCAACAAACGGACAAACGAACAACCCAACCAACCAACAAACAAACAAGCCAACAAACTAAAAAACCAACAAACCAACAAACCAACAAACCAACAAACCAACAGGCCAACAAACCAAAAAACCAACAAACCAATAAATCAACAAGCACGCAAACCAACAAGCAACCAAACGAACAAACCAACAAACAAACAAACCAACAAACCAACAAACCAACAAACCAACAAACCAACAAACCAACAAACCAACAAACCAACAAACCAACAAACCAAAAAGCCAACAAGCCAACAAACCAACAAGCCAACAAGCCAACAAACCAAAAAAACAACAAACGAACAAACCAACAAACAAACAAACCAATAAACCAACAAGCCAACAAACGAACAAACCAACAAACAAACAAACCAACAAATTAACAAACCAACAAACCAACAAATCAACAAACCAACAAACCAACAAACCAACAAACCAACAAACCAACAAACAAACAAACCAACAAACCAACGAACCAACAAGCCAACAAACCAGCAAGCGAACAAACGAACAAACCAACAAACGAACAAACCAATAAACCAGCAAGCCAACTAACAAACAAACCAACAAACAAACAAACCAACAAACCAACAAACCAACAAACCAACAAAACAACAAACCAACAAACCAACAAGCCAACAAACGAACAAACCAACAAGCCAACAAGCCAACAATCCAAAAAACCAACAAACGAATAAACCAACAAACAAACAAACCAACAAACTAACGAACCAACAAGCCAACAAACCAACAAGCGAACAAACGAACAAACCAACAAACGAACAAACCAACAAACCAACAAACCAACAAACCAACAAACCAACAAACCACCAAACCAACAAACCAACAAACCAACAAGCCAACAAACGAACAAACCAACAAACCAACAAACCAACAAACCAACAAGCCAACAAACCAACAAACCAACAAGCCAACAATCCAACAAGCCAACAAGCCAACAAACCAACAAGCCAACAAACCAGTAAACCAACAAACCAACAAACCAACAAACGAACAGACCAACAAGCCAACAAACCAACAACCCACAAACGAACAAACAAAAAAACAAATAAACCAACAAACCAACAAACCAACAAACCAACAAACCAACAAACGAACAAACAAATAAACCAACAAACCAACAAACCAACAAACCAACAAACCAACAAACTAACAAACCAACAAACCAACAAGCCAACAAACCAACAAGCCAACAAACGAAAAAACCAACAAACAAACAAACGAACAAACCAACAAACCAACAAACAAACAAACCAAAAAAACAACAAACCAACAAACTAACAAACCAACAAACCAACAAACCAACAAACCAACAAACCAACAAACCAACAAACCAACAAACCAACAAACCGACAAGCCAACAAGCCAACAAGCCAACAAACCAACAAACCAACAAGCCAACAAACCAAAAAACCAACAAACCAACAAACCAACAAACAAACAAACCAACAAACCAACAAACCAACAAACCAACAAACCAACAAACCAACAAGCCAACAAACCAACAAGCCAACAAACCAACAAACGAACAAACCAACAAACCAACAAACCAACATATCAACAAACCAACAAACCAACAAACCAACAGGCCAACAAAACAAAAAACCAACAAACCAACAAGCCAACAAGCCAACAAACCAACAAGCCAACAAACGAACAAACCAACAAACAAACAAACTAACAAACCAACAAACCAACAAACCAACAAATTAAAAATTCAACAAACGAACAAACCAACATACCAACAAACCAACAAACCAACAAACCAATAAACCAAAAAAACCAACAAACGAACAAACCAACAAACCAACAAACCAACAAACCAACATACCAACAAACCAACAAACCAACAAACCAACAAGCCAACAAACCAAAAAACCAACAAACCAACAAACCAACAAACCGAAAAACCAACAAACGAAGAAACCAACAAACCAACAAACCAACAAGCCAACAAACCAACAAACCAACAAACCAACAAACCAACAAACCAACAAACCAACAAACCAACAAACAAATAAACCAATAAACCAACAAACCAACAAACCAACAAGCCAACAAGCCAACAAACCAACAAACCAACAAACCAACAAACCAACAAACCAACAAACCAACAAACCAACAAACCAACAAACCAACAAACCAACAAGCCAACATGCCAACAATCCAACAAGCCAACAAACCAACAAGCCGACAAGCGAACAATCCAACAAACAAACAAACCAACAAACCAACAATCTAACAAACCAACAAACCAACAAACCAACAAGCCAACAAACGGACAAACGAACAAACCAACAAACCAACAAACAAACAAGCCAACAAACTAAAAAACCAACAAACCAACAAACCAACAAACCAACAAACCAACAAACCAACAAACCAACAAACCAACAAACCAACAAACCAACAAACCAACAAACCAACTAATCAACAAACCAACAAACCAACAGGCCAACAAACCAAAAAACCAACAAACCAACAAGCCAACAAGCCAACAAACCAACAAGCCAACAAACGAACAATCCAACAAACAAACAAACCAGCAAACCAACAAACCAACTAATCAACAAACCAACAAACCAACAGGCCAACAAACCAACAAACCAACAAACCAACAATCTAACAAACCAACAAACCAACAAACCAACAAGCCAACAAACGGACAAACGAACAAACCAACAAACAAACAAGCCAACAAACTAAAAAACCAACAAACCAACAAACCAACAAACCAACAAACCAACAAACCAACAAACCAACAAACCAACAAACCAACAAACCAACAAACCAACAAACCAACTAATCAACAAACCAACAAACCAACAGGCCAACAAACCAAAAAACCAACAAACCAACAAGCCAACAAGCCAACAAACCAACAAGCCAACAAACGAACAATCCAACAAACAAACAAACCAGCAAACCAACAAACCAACAAACCAACAAACCAACAAACCAACAAACCAACAAACCAACAAACCAATAAACCAACAAACCAAGAAACCAACAAGCCAACAAACCAGGAAACCAACAAACCAACAAACCAACAAACCAACAAACCAACAAACCAACAAACGAACAAACCGACAAACCAACAAACCAACAAACCAACAAATAAACAAACCAACAAAACAACAAACCAACAAACTAACAAACCAACAAACCAACAAACCAACAAACCAACAAACCAACAAACCAACAAACCAACAAACCAACAAACCAACAAACCAACAAACCAACAAACCAACAAACCAACAAACCAACAAACCAACAAACCAACAAATAAATAAAACAACAAACCAACAAACAAACAACCCAACAAACCAACAAACTAACAAACCAACAAACCAACAAACCAATAAACCAGCAAACCAACAAACGAACAAACCAACAAACCAACAAACGAACAAACCAACAAACCAACAATTCAACAAACCAACAAACTAACAAACCAACAAACCAATAAACCAGCAAACCAACAAACGAACAAACCAACAAACCAACATACGAACAAACCAACAAGCGAACAAACCAACAAACCAACAAACCAACTAACCAACAAACCAAAAAACCAACAAACCAATAAACCTACAAACCAACAATCAAACAAACCAACAAACCAACAAACCAACAAACCAACAAACCAACAAACCAACAAATCAACAAACCAACAAACCAATAAACCAACAAACCAACAATCAAACAAACCATCAAACCAACAAACCAACAAACCAACAAACCAACAAACCAACAAACCAACAAACCAACAAACCAACAAACCAACATACCAACAAACTAATAAACCGACAAACCAACAAGCCAACAAGCCAACAAACCAACAAGCCAACAAACCAACAAACAAATAAACCAACAAACCAACAAACCAACAAACCAACAAACCAACAAACCAACAAGCCAACAAACCAACAAACCAACAAACAAATAAACCAACAACCCAACAAACCAACAAACCAACAAACAAATAAACCAACAAACCAACAAACCAACAAACCAACAAACCAATAAACCAATAAACCAACAATCAAACAAACCAACAAACCAACAAACCAACAAACCAACAAACCAACAAACCAACAAACCACCAAACCAACAAACCAACAAACCAACAAACCAACAAACCAACAAACCAACAAACCAATAAACCAACAAACCAACAAGCCGACAAGCCAACAAACCAACAAGCCAACAAACCAAAAAACAAATAAACCAACAAACTAACAAACCAACAAACCAACAAACCAACAAACCAACAAGCCAACAAACCAACAAACCAACAAACAAATAATCGAACAACCAAACAAACCAACAAACAAATAAACCAAACAAACAAACAAACCAACAAACCAACTAGCCAACAAGCCAACAAACCAACAAACCAACAAGCCAACAAACAAACAAACCAAGAAACCAACAACAACCAACAAACCAACAAACAAATAAACCAACAAACGAACAAACCAACAAACCAACAAACCAACAAACCAACAAACCAACAAACCAACAAACCAATAAACCAACAAACCAACAAGAAAACAAACCAACAAACAAATAAACCAACAAACCAACAAACCAACAAACCAACAAACCAACAAACGAATAAACCAACAAACAAACAAACCAACAAACTAACGAACCAACAAGCCAACAAACCAACAAGCGAACAAACGAACAAACCAACAAACGAACAAACCAACAAACCAACAAACCAACAAACCAACAAACCAACAAACCACCAAACCAACAAACCAACAAACCAACAAGCCAACAAACGAACAAACCAACAAACCAACAAACCAACAAACCAACAAACCAACAAGCCAACAAACCAACAAACCAACAAGCCAACAAGCCAACAAGCCAACAAGCCAACAAGCCAACAAACCAACAAGCCAACAAACCAGTAAACCAACAAACCAACAAACGAACAGACCAACAAGCCAACAAACCAACAATCCACAAACGAACAAACAAAAAAACAAATAAACCAACAAACCAACAAACCAACAAACCAACAAACCAACAAACCAACAAACCAACAAACCAACAAACCAACAAACGAACAAACAAATAAACCTACAAACCAACAAACCAACAAACCAACAAACTAACAAACCAACAAACCAACAAGCCAACAAACCAACAAGCCAACAAACGAACAAACCCACAAACAAACAAACGAACAAACCAACAAACCAACAAACAAACAAACCAAAAAAACAACAAACCAACAAACTAACAAACCAACAAACCAACAAACCAACAAACCAACAAACCAACAAACCAACAAACCAACAAACCGATAAGCCAACAAGCCAACAAGCCAACAAACCAACAAACCAACAAGCCAACAAACCAACAAACCAACAAACCAACAAACCAACAAACCAACAAACCAACAAACCAACAAACCAACAAACCAACAAACCAACAAACCAACAAACCAACAAACCAACAAGCCAACAAACCAACAAGCCAACAAACCAACAAACGAACAAACCAACAAACCAACAAACCAACAAATCAACAAACCAACAAACCAACAAACCAACAGGCCAACAAAACAAAAAACCAACAAACCAACAAGCCAACAAGCCAACAAACCAACAAGCCAACAAACGAAGAAACCAACAAACAAACAAACTAACAAACCAACAAACCAACAAACTAACAAACCAAAAATCCAACAAACGAACAAACCAACAAACCAACAAACCAACAAACCAACAAACCAATAAACCAAAAAAACCAACAAACGAACAAACCAACAAACCAACAAACCAACAAATCAACAAACCAACAAACCAACAAACCAACAAACCAACAAACCAACAAACCAACAAACCAACAAGCCAACAAACCAAAAAACCAACAAACCAACAAACCAACAAACCAACAAACCGAAAAACCAACAAACGAAGAAACCAACAAACCAACAAACCAACAAACCAACAAACCAACAAACCAACAAGCCAACAAACGAACAAACCAACAAACAAAGAAACCAACAAACCAACAAGCCAACAAGCCAACAAACCAACAAGCAAACAAACCAACAAACAAATAAACCAACAAACCAACAAACCAACAAGCCAACAAGCCAACAAACCAACAAACCAACAAACCAACAAACCAACAAACCAACAAACCAACAAACCAACAAACCAACAAACCAACAAACCAGCAAACCAACAAACCAACAAACCAACAAACCAACAAACTAACAAGCCAACATGCCAACAAGCCAACAAGCCAACAAACAAACAAGCCAACAAGCGAACAAACCAACAAACAAACAAACCAACAAACCAACAAACCAACAAACAATTAAACCAACAAACCAACAAACCAACAAAACAACAAACCAACAAACCAACAAACCAACAAACCAACAATCTAACAAACCAACAAACCAACAAACCAACAAGCCAACAAACGGACAAACGAACAAACCAACAAACCAACAAACAAACAAGCCAACAAACTAAAAAACCAACAAACCAACAAACCAACAAACCAACAAACCAACAAACCAACAAACCAACAAACCAACAAACCAACAAACCAACTAATCAACAAACCAACAAACCAACAGGCCAACAAACCAAAAAACCAACAAACCAACAAGCCAACAAGCCAACAAACCAACAAGCCAACAAACGAACAATCCAACAAACAATCAAACCAGCAAACCAACAAACCAACAAACCAAAAATCCAACAAACGAACTAACCAACAAACCAACAAACCAACAAACCAACAAACCAACAAACCAACAAACCAATAAACCAACAAACCAAGAAACCAACAAGCCAACAAACCAGGAAACCAACAAACCAACAAACAAACAAACCAACAAACCAACAAACCAACAAACGAACAAACCGACAAACCAACAAACCAACAAACCAACAAATAAACAAACCAACAAAACAACAAACCAACAAACTAACAAACCAACAAACCAACAAACCAACAAACCAACAAGCCAACAAACCAACAAACCAACAAACCAACAAACCAACAAACCAACAAACCAACAAATAAATAAAACAACAAACCAACAAACAAACAACCCAACAAACCAACAAACTAACAAACCAACAAACCAACAAACCAATAAACCAGCAAACCAACAAACGAACAAACCAACAAACCAACAAACGAACAAACCAACAATTCAACAAACCAACAAACTAACAAACCAACAAACCAATAAACCAGCAAACAAACAAACGAACAAACCAACAAACCAACATACGAACAAACCAACAAGCGAACAAACCAACAAACCAACAAACCAACTAACCAACAAACCAACAAACCAACAAACCAATAAACCTACAAACCAACAATCAAACAAACCAACAAACCAACAAACCAACAAACCAACAAACCAACAAACCAACAAACCAACAAATCAACAAACCAACAAACCAATAAACCAACAAACCAACAATCAAACAAACCATCAAACCAACAAACCAACAAACCAACAAACCAACAAACCAACAAACCAACAAACCAACATACCAACAAACCAATAAACCAACAAACCAACAAGCCAACAAGCCAACAAACCAACAAGCCAACAAACCAACAAACAAATAAACCAACAAACCAACAAACGAACAAACCAACAAACCAACAAACCAACAAACCAACAAGCCAACAAACCAACAAACAAATAAACCAACAACCCAACAAACCAACAAACCAACAAACCAACAAACCAACAAACCAACAAACCAACAAACCAATAAACCAATAAACCAACAATCAAACAAACCAACAAACCAACAAACCAACAAACCAACAAACCAACAAACCAACAAACCAACAAACCACCAAACCAACAAACCAACAAACCAACAAACCAACAAACCAACAAACTAACAAACCAACAAATTAATAAACCAACAAACCAACAAGCCGACAAGCCAACAAACCAACAAGCCAACAAACCAAAAAACAAATAAACCAACAAACCAACAAACCAACAAACCAACAAACCAACAAACCAACAAGCCAACAAACCAACAAACAAATAATCCAACAACCCAACAAACCAACAAACAAATAAACCAAACAAACAAACAAACCAACAAACCAACAAGCCAACAAGCCAACAAACCAACAAACCAACAAGCCAACAAACCAGTAAACCAACAAACCAACAAACGAACAGACCAACAAGCCAACAAACCAACAATCCACAAACGAACAAACAAAAAAACAAATAAACCAACAAACCAACAAACCAACAAACCAACAAACCAACAAACCAACAAACCAACAAACCAACAAACCAACAAACGAACAAACAAATAAACCTACAAACCAACAAACCAACAAACCAACAAACTAACAAACCAACAAACCAACAAGCCAACAAACCAACAAGCCAACAAACGAACAAACCCACAAACAAACAAACGAACAAACCAACAAACCAACAAACAAACAAACCAAAAAAACAACAAACCAACAAACTAACAAACCAACAAACCAACAAACCAACAAACCAACAAACCAACAAACCAACAAACCAACAAACCGATAAGCCAACAAGCCAACAAGCCAACAAACCAACAAACCAACAAGCCAACAAACCAACAAACCAACAAACCAACAAACCAACAAACCAACAAACCAACAAACCAACAAACCAACAAACCAACAAACCAACAAACCAACAAACCAACAAACCAACAAGCCAACAAACCAACAAGCCAACAAACCAACAAACGAACAAACCAACAAACCAACAAACCAACAAATCAACAAACCAACAAACCAACAAACCAACAGGCCAACAAAACAAAAAACCAACAAACCAACAAGCCAACAAGCCAACAAACCAACAAGCCAACAAACGAAGAAACCAACAAACAAACAAACTAACAAACCAACAAACCAACAAACTAACAAACCAAAAATCCAACAAACGAACAAACCAACAAACCAACAAACCAACAAACCAACAAACCAATAAACCAAAAAAACCAACAAACGAACAAACCAACAAACCAACAAACCAACAAATCAACAAACCAACAAACCAACAAACCAACAAACCAACAAACCAACAAACCAACAAACCAACAAGCCAACAAACCAAAAAACCAACAAACCAACAAACCAACAAACCAACAAACCGAAAAACCAACAAACGAAGAAACCAACAAACCAACAAACCAACAAACCAACAAACCAACAAACCAACAAGCCAACAAACGAACAAACCAACAAACAAAGAAACCAACAAACCAACAAGCCAACAAGCCAACAAACCAACAAGCAAACAAACCAACAAACAAATAAACCAACAAACCAACAAACCAACAAGCCAACAAGCCAACAAACCAACAAACCAACAAACCAACAAACCAACAAACCAACAAACCAACAAACCAACAAACCAACAAACCAACAAACCAGCAAACCAACAAACCAACAAACCAACAAACCAACAAACTAACAAGCCAACATGCCAACAAGCCAACAAGCCAACAAACAAACAAGCCAACAAGCGAACAAACCAACAAACAAACAAACCAACAAACCAACAAACCAACAAACAATTAAACCAACAAACCAACAAACCAACAAAACAACAAACCAACAAACCAACAAACCAACAAACCAACAATCTAACAAACCAACAAACCAACAAACCAACAAGCCAACAAACGGACAAACGAACAAACCAACAAACCAACAAACAAACAAGCCAACAAACTAAAAAACCAACAAACCAACAAACCAACAAACCAACAAACCAACAAACCAACAAACCAACAAACCAACAAACCAACAAACCAACTAATCAACAAACCAACAAACCAACAGGCCAACAAACCAAAAAACCAACAAACCAACAAGCCAACAAGCCAACAAACCAACAAGCCAACAAACGAACAATCCAACAAACAATCAAACCAGCAAACCAACAAACCAACAAACCAAAAATCCAACAAACGAACTAACCAACAAACCAACAAACCAACAAACCAACAAACCAACAAACCAACAAACCAATAAACCAACAAACCAAGAAACCAACAAGCCAACAAACCAGGAAACCAACAAACCAACAAACAAACAAACCAACAAACCAACAAACCAACAAACGAACAAACCGACAAACCAACAAACCAACAAACCAACAAATAAACAAACCAACAAAACAACAAACCAACAAACTAACAAACCAACAAACCAACAAACCAACAAACCAACAAGCCAACAAACCAACAAACCAACAAACCAACAAACCAACAAACCAACAAACCAACAAATAAATAAAACAACAAACCAACAAACAAACAACCCAACAAACCAACAAACTAACAAACCAACAAACCAACAAACCAATAAACCAGCAAACCAACAAACGAACAAACCAACAAACCAACAAACGAACAAACCAACAATTCAACAAACCAACAAACTAACAAACCAACAAACCAATAAACCAGCAAACAAACAAACGAACAAACCAACAAACCAACATACGAACAAACCAACAAGCGAACAAACCAACAAACCAACAAACCAACTAACCAACAAACCAACAAACCAACAAACCAATAAACCTACAAACCAACAATCAAACAAACCAACAAACCAACAAACCAACAAACCAACAAACCAACAAACCAACAAACCAACAAATCAACAAACCAACAAACCAATAAACCAACAAACCAACAATCAAACAAACCATCAAACCAACAAACCAACAAACCAACAAACCAACAAACCAACAAACCAACAAACCAACATACCAACAAACCAATAAACCAACAAACCAACAAGCCAACAAGCCAACAAACCAACAAGCCAACAAACCAACAAACAAATAAACCAACAAACCAACAAACGAACAAACCAACAAACCAACAAACCAACAAACCAACAAGCCAACAAACCAACAAACAAATAAACCAACAACCCAACAAACCAACAAACCAACAAACCAACAAACCAACAAACCAACAAACCAACAAACCAATAAACCAATAAACCAACAATCAAACAAACCAACAAACCAACAAACCAACAAACCAACAAACCAACAAACCAACAAACCAACAAACCACCAAACCAACAAACCAACAAACCAACAAACCAACAAACCAACAAACTAACAAACCAACAAATTAATAAACCAACAAACCAACAAGCCGACAAGCCAACAAACCAACAAGCCAACAAACCAAAAAACAAATAAACCAACAAACCAACAAACCAACAAACCAACAAACCAACAAACCAACAAGCCAACAAACCAACAAACAAATAATCCAACAACCCAACAAACCAACAAACAAATAAACCAAACAAACAAACAAACCAACAAACCAACAAGCCAACAAGCCAACAAACCAACAAACCAACAAGCCAACAAACAAACAAACCAAGAAACCAACAACAACCAACAAACCAACAAACAAATAAACCAACAAACGAACAAACCAACAAACCAACAAACCAACAAACCAAAAACCAACAAACCAACAAACCAACAAACCAATAAACCAACAAACCAACAAGCCAACAAACCAACAAACAAATAAACCAACAAACCAACAAACCAACAAACCAACAAACCAACAAACCAACAAACCAACAAGCCAACAAACCAACAAACAAATAAACCAACAACCCAACAAACCAACAAACCAACAAACCAACAAACAAATAAACCAACAAACAAACAAACCAACAAACCAACAAGCCAGCAAGCCAACAAACCAACAAGCCAAAAAACGAACAAACCAACAAACAAACAAACCAACAAACCAACAAACCAACAAACCAACAAATCAACAACCCAAAAAACCAACAAACCAACAAAACAACAAACCAACAAGCCAACAAGCCAACAAACCAACAAGCCAACAAACCAATAAACCAACAAACCAACAAACCAACAAACCAAGAAACCAACAAACCAACAAGCAAACAAACTATCAAACCAACAAGCAAACAAGCCAATAAGCCACAAACCAACAAGCCAACAAACGAACAAACTAACAAACAAACAAACCAACAAACCAACAAACCAACAAACAAACAAACTAACAAACCAACAAACCAACAAACCAACAACCCAACAAACCAACAAACCAACAAACCAACAAACCAACAAACCAACAAACCAACAAACCAACAAACCAACAAACCAACAAACCAACAAACCAACAAACCAGCAAACCAACAAACCAACAAACCAACAAACCAACAAACCAACAAGCCAACAAGCCAACAAACCAACAAGCCAACAAACCAATAAACCAACAAACCAACAAACCAACAAACCAACAAACCAACAAACAAATAAACCAACAACCCAACAAACCAACAAACCAACAAACAAATAAACCAACAAACAAACAAACCAACAAACCAACAAGCCAGCAAGCCAACAAACCAACAAGCCAACAAACGAACAAACCAACAAACAAACAAACAAACAAACCAACAAACCAACAAGCCAGCAAGCCAACAAACCAACAAACCAACAAGCAAACAAACTAACAAACCAACAAGCAAACAAGCCAACAAACCACAAACCAACAAGCCAACAAACGAACAAACCAAAAAACAAACAAACCAACAAACCAACAAACCAACAAACCAACAAACAAACAAGCCAACAAACCAACAAACCAACAAACCAACCATTCAACAAACCAACAAACCAACAAACCAACAAACCAACAAACCAACAACCCAACAAACAAATAAAACAACGAACCAACAAACCAACAAACCAACAAACCAACAAACCAACAAACCAACAAACCAACAAACCAACAAACCAACAAACCAACAAACCAGCAAACCAATAAACCAGCAAACCAACAAACGAACAAACCAACAAACTAACAAACGAACAAACCAACAAACCAACAATTCAACAAACCAACAAACCAACAAACCAACAAACCAACAAACGAACAAACCAACAAACCAACAATCCAACAAACTAACAAGCCAACAAACGCACAAACCAACAAACAAACAAACCAACAAACCAACAAACCAATAAACCAGCAAACCAACAAGCGAACAAACAAACAAACCAACAAACGAACAAACCAACAAACCAACAAACCAACAAACCAACAAACCAACAAACCAACAAACCCACTAACCAATAAACCAACAAACCAACAATCAAACAAACCAACAGACCAACAAACCAACAAACCAACAAACTAACAAACCAACAAACCCACAAACCAACAAACCACCAAACCAACAAACCAACAAACCAACAAACCAATAAACCAACAAACCAACCAGCCAACAAGCCAACAAACCAACAAGCCAACAAACCAACAAACAAATAAACCAACAAACCAACAAACCAACAAACCAACAAACCAACAAACCAACAAACCAACAAGCCAACAAACATATAAACCAACAACCCAACAAACCAACAAACCAACAAACCAACAAACCAACAAACCAACAAACCAACAAACCAACAAACCAATAAACCAACAACCCAACAATCAAACAAACCAACAAACCAACAAACCAACAAACCAACAAACCAAAAAACCAACAAACCAACAAACCAACAAACCAACAAACCAACAAACCAACAAACCAATAAACCAACAAACCAACAAGCCAACAAGCCTACAAACCAACAAGCCAGCAAACCAACAAACAAATAAACCAACAAACCAACAAACCAAGAAACCAACAAAACAACAAACCAACAAACCCACAAACCAACAAACCAACAAGCCAACAAACCAACAACCAAACAAACAAACAAACCAACAAAGAAATAAACCAACAAACCAACAAGCCAACAAACCAACAAACAAATAAACCAACAACCCAACAACCCAACAAACCAACAAACCAACAAACCAACAAACCAACAAACCAACAAACCAACAAACCAACAAACCAACAAACGAACAAACCAACAAACCAACAAACCAACAAACCAACAAACCAATAAACCAACAAACCAACAAGCCGACAAGCCAACAAACCAACAAGCCAAAAAACCAAAAAACAAATAAACCAACAAACGAACAAACCAACAAACCAACAAACCAACAAACCAACAAGCCAACAAACCAACAAACCAACAAACAAATAATCCAACAACCCAACAAACCAACAAACAAATAAACCAAACAAACAAACAAACCAACAAACCAACAAGCCAACAAGCCAACAAACCAACAAACCAACAAGCCAACAAGTCAACAATCAACAAACCAAGAAACCAACAACAACCAACAAACCAACAAACAAATAAACCAACAAACGAACAAACCAACAAACTAACAAACCAACAAACCAACAAACCAACAAACCAACAAACCAACAAACCAACAAACCAACAAACCAATAAACCAACAAACCAACAAACAAATAATCCAACAACCCAACAAACCAACAAACAAATAAACCAAACAAACAAACAAACCAACAAACCAACAAGCCAACAAGCCAACAAACCAACAAACCAACAAGCCTACAAACCAACAAGCCAGCAAACCACCAAGCAAATAAACCAACAAACCAACAAACCAAGAAACCAACAAAACAACAAACCAACAAACCCACAAACCAACAAACCAACAAGCCAACAAACCAACAACCAAACAAACAAACAAACCAACAAACAAATAAACCAACAAACCAACAAACCAACAAACCAACAAACCAACAAACCAACAAGCCAACAAACCAACAAACAAATAAACCAACAACCCAACAACCCAACAAACCAACAAACCAACAAACCAACAAACCAACAAACCAACAAACCAACAAACGAACAAACCAACAAACCAACAAACCAACAAACGAACAAACCAACAAACCATCAAACCAACAAACCAACAAACCAATAAACCAACAAACCAACAAGCCGACAAGCCAACAAACCAACAAGCCAACAAACCAACAAACAAATAAACCAACAAACCAACAAACCAACAAACCAACAAACCAACAAACCAACAAGCCAACAAACCAACAAACAAATAAACCAACAACCCAACAAACCAACAAACAAATAAACCAAACAAACAAACAAACCAACAAACCAACAAGCCAACAAGCCAACAAACCAACAAACCAACAAGCCTACAAACCAACAAGCCAGCAAACCAACAAGCCAACAAACAAACAAACCAAGAAACCAACAACAACCAACAAACCAACAAACAAATAAACCAACAAACGAACAAACCAACAAACCAACAAACCAACAAACCAAAAACCAACAAACCAACAAACCAAAAAACCAATAAACCAACAAACCAACAAGCCAACAAACCAACAAACAAATAAACCAACAAACCAACAAACCAACAAACCAACAAACCAACAAACCAACAAACCAACAAGCCAACAAACCAACAAACAAATAAACCAACAACCCAACAAACCAACAAACAAATAAACCAACAAACAAACAAACCAACACACCAACAAGCCAGCAAGCCAACAAACCAACAAACCAACAAAACAACAAACCAACAAGCCAACAAGCCAACAAACCAACAAGCCAACAAACCAATAAACCAACAAACCAACAAACCAACAAACCAAGAAACCAACAAACCAACAAGCAAACAAACTAACAAACCAACAAGCAAACAAGCCAATAAGCCACAAACCAACAAGCCAACAAACGAACAAACTAACAAACAAACAAACCAACAAACCAACAAACCAACAAACAAACAAACCAACAAACCAACAAACCAACAAACCAACAAACCAACAAACCAACAAACCAACAAACCAACAAACCAACAAACCAACAAACCAACAAACCAACAAACCAACAAACCAACAAACCAACAAACCAACAAACCAGCAAACCAACAAACCAACAAACCAACAAACCAACAAACCAACAAGCCAACAAACCAACAAACCAACAAACCAACAAAACAACAAACCAACAAGCCAACAAGCCAACAAACCAACAAGCCAACAAACCAATAAACCAATAAACCAACAAACCAACAAACCAACAAACCAACAAACCAACAAACAAATAAACCAACAACCCAACAAACCAACAAACCAACAAACAAATAAACCAACAAACAAACAAACCAACAAACCAACAAGCCAGCAAGCCAACAAACCAACAAGCCAACAAACGAACAAACCAACAAACAAACAAACAAACAAACCAACAAACCAACAAGCCAGCAAGCCAACAAACCAACAAACCAACAAGCAAACAAACTAACAAACCAACAAGCAAACAAGCCAACAAACCACAAACCAACAAGCCAACAAACGAACAAACCAAAAAACAAACAAACCAACAAACCAACAAACCAACAAACCGACAAACAAACAAGCCAACAAACCAACAAACCAACAAACCAACCAACCAACAAACCAACAAACCAACAAACCAACAAACCAACAAACCAACAACCCAACAAACAAATAAAACAACGAACCAACAAACCAACAAACCAACAAACCAACAAACCAACAAACCAACAAACCAACAAACCAACAAACCAGCAAACCAATAAACCAGCAAACCAACAAACGAACAAACCAACAAACTAACAAACGATCAAACCAACAAACCAACAATTCAACAAACCAACAAACCAACAAACCAACAAACGAACAAACCAACAAACCAACAATCCAACAAACTAACAAGCCAACAAACGAACAAACCAACAAACAAACAAACCAACAAACCAACAAACCAATAAACCAGCAAACCAACAAGCGAACAAACCAACAAACCAACAAACGAACAAACCAACAAACCAACAAACCAAGAAACCAACAAACCAACAAACCAACAAACCCACTAACCAATAAACCAACAAACCAACAATCAAACAAACCAACAGACCAACAAACCAACAAACCAACAAACTAACAAACCAACAAACCCACAAACCAACAAACCACCAAACCAACAAACCAACAAACCAACAAACCAACAAACCAATAAACCAACAAACCAACCAGCCAACAAGCCAACAAACCAACAAGCCAACAAACCAACAAACAAATAAACCAACAAACCAACAAACCAACAAACCAACAAACCAACAAACCAACAAACCAACAAGCCAACAAACAAATAAACCAACAACCCAACAAACCAACAAACCAACAAACCAACAAACCAACAAACCAACAAACCAACAAACCAATAAACCAACAACCCAACAATCAAACAAACCAACAAACCAACAAACCAACAAACCAACAAACCAAAAAACCAACAAACCAACAAACCAACAAACCAACAAACCAACAAACCAACAAACCAACAAGCCAACAAACCAATAAACCAACAAACCAACAAGCCAACAAGCCTACGAACCAACAAGCCAGCAAACCAACAAACAAATAAACCAACAAACCAACAAACCAAGAAACCAACAAAACAACAAACCAACAAACCCACAAACCAACAAACCAACAAGCCAACAAACCAACAACCAAACAAACAAACAAACCAACAAACAAATAAACCAACAAACCAACAAACCAACAAACCAACAAACCAACAAACCAACAAACCAACAAACCAACAAGCCAACAAACCAACAAACAAATAAACCAACAATCCAACAACCCAACAAACCAACAAACCAACAAACCAACAAACCAACAAACCAACAAACCAACAAACCAACAAACCAACAAACCAACAAACGAACAAACCAACAAACCAACAAACCAACAAACCAACAAACCAATAAACCAACAAACCAACAAGCCGACAAGCCAACAAACCAACAAGCCAAAAAACCAAAAAACAAATAAACCAACAAACGAACAAACCAACAAACCAACAAACCAACAAACCAACAAGCCAACAAACCAACAAACCAACAAACAAATAATCCAACAACCCAACAAACCAACAAACAAATAAACCAAACAAACAAACAAACCAACAAACCAACAAGCCAACAAGCCAACAAACCAACAAACCAACAAGCCAACAAGTCAACAATCAACAAACCAAGAAACCAACAACAACCAACAAACCAACAAACAAATAAACCAACAAACGAACAAACCAACAAACTAACAAACCAACAAACCAACAAACCAATAAACCAACAAACCAACAAACCAACAAACCAATAAACCAACAAACCAACAAACAAATAATCCAACAACCCAACAAACCAACAAACAAATAAACCAAACAAACAAACAAACCAACAAACCAACAAGCCAACAAGCCAACAAACCAACAAACCAACAAGCCTACAAACCAACAAGCCAGCAAACCAACAAGCAAATAAACCAACAAACCAACAAACCAAGAAACCAACAAAACAACAAACCAACAAACCCACAAACCAACAAACCAACAAGCCAACAAACCAACAACCAAACAAACAAACAAACCAACAAACAAATAAACCAACAAACCAACAAACCAACAAACCAACAAACCAACAAACCAACAAGCCAACAAACCAACAAACAAATAAACCAACAACCCAACAACCCAACAAACCAACAAACCAACAAACCAACAAACCAACAAACCAACAAACCAACAAACGAACAAACCAACAAACCAACAAACCAACAAACCAACAAACCAATAAACCAACAAACCAACAAGCCGACAAGCCAACAAACCAAAAGCCAACAAACCAACAAACAAATAAACCAACAAACCAACAAACCAACAAACCAACAAACCAACAAACCAACAAGCCAACAAACCAACAAACAAATAAACCAACAACCTAACAAACCAACAAACCCATAAACCAACAAACCAACAAGCCAACAAACCAACAACCAAACAAACAAACAAACCAACAAACAAATAAATCAACAAACCAACAAACCAACAAACCAACAAACCAACAAACCAACAAACCAACAAGCCAACAAACAAACAAACCAAGAAACCAACAACAACCAACAAACCAACAAACAAATAAACCAACAAACGAACAAATCAACAAACCAACAAACCAACAAACCAAAAACCAACAAACCAACAAACCAACAAACCAATAAACCAACAAACCAACAAGCCAACAAACCAACAAACAAATAAACCAACAAACCAACAAACCTACAAACCAACAAACCAACAAACCAACAAGCCAACAAACCAACAAACAAATAAACCAACAACCCAACAAACCAACAAACCAACAAACAAATAAACCAACAAACAAACAAACCAACAAACCAACAAGCCAGCAAGCCAACAAACCAACAAGCCAACAAACGAACAAACCAACAAACAAACAAACCAACAAACCAACAAACCAACAAACCAACAAACCAACAAATCAACAACCCAAAAAACCAACAAACCAACAAAACAACAAACCAACAAGCCAACAAGCCAACAAACCAACAAGCCAACAAACCAATAAACCAACAAACCAACAAACCAACAAACCAAGAAACCAACAAACCAACAAGCAAACAAACTAACAAACCAACAAGCAAACAAGCCAATAAGCCACAAACCAACAAGCCAACAAACGAACAAACTAACAAACAAACAAACCAACAAACCAACAAACCAACAAACCAACAAACCAACAAACCAACAAACCAACAAACCAACAAACCAACAAACCAACAAACCAACAAACCAACAAACCAACAAACCAATAAACCAACAAACCAACAAATCAGCAAACCAAAAAACCAACAAACCAACAAACCAACAAACCAACAAACCAACAAACCAACAAGCCAACAAACCAACAAACCAACAAACCAACAAAACAACAAACCAACAAGCCAACAAGCCAACAAACCAACAAGCCAACAAACCAATAAACCAACAACCAACAAACCAACAAACCAACAAACCAACAAATAAATAAACCAACAACCCAAAAAAACCAACAAACCAACAAACAAATAAACCAACAAACAAACAAACCAACAAACCAACAAGCCAGCAAGCCAACAAACCAACCAGCCAACAAACGAACAAACCAACAAACAAACAAACAAACAAACCAACAAACCAACAAACCAGCAAGCCAACAAACCAACAAACCAACAAGCAAACAAACTAACAAACCAACAAGCAAACAAGCCAACAAACCACAAACCAACAAGCCAACAAACGAACAAACCAAAAAACAAACAAACCAACAAACCAACAAACCAACAAACCAACAAACAAACAAGCCAACAAACCAACAAACCAACAAACCAACCAACCAACAAACCAACAAACCAACAAACCAACAAACCAACAAACCAACAACCCAACAAACAAATAAAACAACGAACCAACAAACCAACAAACCAACAAACCAACAAACCAACAAACCAAGAAACCAACAAACCAACAAACCAGCAAACCAATAAACCAGCAAACCAACAAACGAACAAACCAACAAACTAACAAACGAACAAACCAACAAACCAACAATTCAACAAACCAGCAAACCAACAAGCGAACAAACCAACAAACCAACAAACGAACAAACCAACAAACCAACAAACCAACAAACCAACAAACCAACAAACCAACAAACCAACAAACCCACTAACCAATAAACCAACAAACCAACAATCAAACAAACCAACAGACCAACAAACCAACAAACCAACAAACTAACAAACCAACAAACCCACAAACCAACAAACCACCAAACCAACAAACCAACAAACCAACAAACCAATAAACCAACAAACCAACCAGCCAACAAGCCAACAAACCAACAAGCCAACAAACCAACAAACAAATAAACCAACAAACCAACAAACCAACAAACCAACAAACCAACAAACCAACAAACCAACAAGCCAACAAACAAATAAACCAACAACCCAACAAACCAACAAGCCAAAAAACCAACAAACAAATAAACCAACAACCCAACAATCAAACAAACCAACAAACCAACAAACCAACAAACCAACAAACCAAAAAACCAACAAACCAACAAACCAACAAACCAACAAACCAACAAACCAACAAACCAATAAACCAACAAACCAACAAGCCAACAAGCCTACAAACCAACAAGCCAGCAAACCAACAAACAAATAAACCAACAAACCAACAAACCAAGAAACCAACAAAACAACAAACCAACAAACCCACAAACCAACAAACCAACAAGCCAACAAACCAACAACCAAACAAACAAACAAACCAACAAACAAATAAACCAACAAACCAACAAACCAACAAACCAACAAACCAACAAACCAACAAGCCAACAAACCAACAAACAAATAAACCAACAACCCAACAACCCAACAAACCAACAAACCAACAAACCAACAAACCAACAAACCAACAAACCAACAAACGAACAAACCAACAAACCAACAAACCAACAAACCAATAAACCAACAAACCAACAAGCCGACAAGCCAACAAACCAACAAGCCAAAAAACCAAAAAACAAATAAACCAACAAACGAACAAACCAACAAACCAACAAACCAACAAACCAACAAGCCAACAAACCAACAAACCAACAAACAAATAATCCAACAACCCAACAAACCAACAAACAAATAAACCAAACAAACAAACAAACCAACAAACCAACAAGCCAACAAGCCAACAAACCAACAAACCAACAAGCCAACAAGTCAACAAACAACAAACCAAGACACCAACAACAACCAACAAACCAACAAACAAATAAACCAACAAACGAACAAACCAACAAACTAACAAACCAACAAACCAACAAACCTAAAAACCAACAAACCAACAAACCAACAAACCAATAAACCAACAAACCAACAAGCCAACAAACCAACAAACAAATAAACCAACAAACCAACAAACCAATAAACCAACAAACCAACAAACCAACAAACCAACAAGCCAACAAACCAACAAACAAATAAACCAACAACCCAACAAACCAACAAACCAACAAACAAATAAACCAACAAACAAACAAACCAACAAACCGACAAGCCAGCAAGCCAACAAACCAACAAGCCAACAAACGAACAAACCAACAAACAAACAAACCAACAAACCAACAAACCAACAAACCAACAAACCAACAAACCAATAAACCAACAACCCAAAAAACCAACAAACCAACAAAACAACAAACCAACAAGCCAACAAGCAAACAAACCAACAAGCCAACAAACCAATAAACCAACCAACCAACAAACCAACAAACCAAGAAACCAACAAACCAACAAGCAAACAAACTAACAAACCAATAAGCAAACAAGCCAATAAGCCACAAACCAACAAGCCAACAAACGAACAAACTAACAAACAAACAAACCAACAAACCAACAAACCAACAAACCAACAAACCAACAAACCAACAAACCAACAAACCAACAAACCAACAAACCAACAAACCAACAAACCAACAAACCAACAAGCCAACAAACCAACAAACCAACAAACCAACAAAACAACAAACCAACAAGCCAACAAGCCAACAAACCAACAAGCCAACAAACCAATAAACCAACAAACCAACAAACCAACAAACCAACAAACCAACAAACCAACAAACCAACAAACAAATAAACCAACAACCCAACAAACCAACAAACCAACAAACCAACAAACCAACAAACCAACAAACCAACAAACCAACAAAACAACAAACCAACAAGCCAACAAGCCAACAAACCAACAAGCCAACAAACCAATAAACCAATAAACCAACAAACCAACAAACCAACAAACCAACAAACCAACAAACAAATAAACCAACAACCCAACAAACCAACAAACCAACAAACAAATAAACCAACAAACAAACAAACCAACAAACCAACAAGCCAGCAAGCCAACAAACCAACAAGCCAACAAACGAACAAACCAACAAACAAACAAACAAACAAACCAACAAACAAACAAGCCAGCAAGCCAACAAACCAACAAACTAACAAGCAACCAACTAACAAACCAACAAGCAAACAAGCCAACAAGCCACAAACCAACAAGCCAACAAACGAACGATTCAACAAACAAACAAACAAACAAACCAACAAACCAACAACCCAACAAACCAACAAACCAACAAACCAACAAACCAACAACCCAACAAACAAATAAAACAACGAACCAACAAACCAACAAACCAACAAACCAACAAACCAACAAACCAGCAAACCAACAAACCAACAAACCAACAAACCAACAAACCAACAAGCCAACAAACCAACAAACCAACAAGCAAACAAACCAATAAACCAACAAACAAACAAACCAACAAACCAACAAACCAACAAACAAATAAACCAACAACCCAACAAACCAACAAACCAACAAGCAAATAAACCAACAAACAAACAAACCAACAAACCAACAAGCCAGCAAACCAACAAACCAACAAGCCAACAAACGAACAAACCAACAAACAAACAAACAAACAAACCAACAAACAAACAAGCCAGCAAGCCAACAAACCAACAAGCAAACAAACGAACAAACCAACAAACCAACAAACCAACAAACCAACCAACCAACAAACCAACAAACCAACAAACAAACAAACCAACAAACCAACAACCCAACAACCCAACAAACCAACAAACCAACAAACCAACAAACCAACAAACCAAAAAACCAACAAACCAACAAACCAACAAACCAACAAACCAGCAAACCAATAAACCAGCAAACCAACAAACGAACAAACCAACAAACTAACAAACCAACAAACAAATAAACCAACAACCCAACAAACCAACAAACCAACAAACCAACAAACCAACAAACCACCAAACCAACAAACCAGCAAACCAACAAACCAACAAACCAACAAACCAACAAACCAACAAGCCAACAAACCAACAAACAAATAAACCAACAACCCAACAAACCAACAAACCAACAAACAAATAAACCAACAAACAAACAAACCAACAAACCGACAAGCCAGCAAGCCAACAAACCAACAAGCCAACAAACGAACAAACCAACAAACAAACAAACCAACAAACCAACAAACCAACAAACCAACAAACCAACAAACCAATAAACCAACAACCCAAAAAACCAACAAACCAACAAAACAACAAACCAACAAGCCAACAAGCAAACAAACCAACAAGCCAACAAACCAATAAACCAACCAACCAACAAACCAACAAACCAAGAAACCAACAAACCAACAAGCAAACAAACTAACAAACCAATAAGCAAACAAGCCAATAAGCCACAAACCAACAAGCCAACAAACGAACAAACTAACAAACAAACAAACCAACAAACCAACAAACCAACAAACCAACAAACCAACAAACCAACAAACCAACAAACCAACAAACCAACAAACCAACAAACCAACAAACCAACAAACCAACAAGCCAACAAACCAATAAACCAATAAACCAACAAACCAACAAACCAACAAACCAACAAACCAACAAACAAATAAACCAACAACCCAACAAACCAACAAACCAACAAACAAATAAACCAACAAACAAACAAACCAACAAACCAACAAGCCAGCAAGCCAACAAACCAACAAGCCAACAAACGAACAAACCAACAAACAAACAAACAAACAAACCAACAAACAAACAAGCCAGCAAGCCAACAAACCAACAAACTAACAAGCAACCAACTAACAAACCAACAAGCAAACAAGCCAACAAGCCACAAACCAACAAGCCAACAAACGAACGATTCAACAAACAAACAAACAAACAAACCAACAAACCAACAACCCAACAAACCAACAAACCAACAAACCAACAAACCAACAACCCAACAAACAAATAAAACAACGAACCAACAAACCAACAAACCAACAAACCAACAAACCAACAAACCAGCAAACCAACAAACCAACAAACCAACAAACCAACAAACCAACAAGCCAACAAACCAACAAACCAACAAGCAAACAAACCAATAAACCAACAAACAAACAAACCAACAAACCAACAAACCAACAAACAAATAAACCAACAACCCAACAAACCAACAAACCAACAAGCAAATAAACCAACAAACAAACAAACCAACAAACCAACAAGCCAGCAAACCAACAAACCAACAAGCCAACAAACGAACAAACCAACAAACAAACAAACAAACAAACCAACAAACAAACAAGCCAGCAAGCCAACAAACCAACAAGCAAACAAACGAACAAACCAACAAACCAACAAACCAACAAACCAACCAACCAACAAACCAACAAACCAACAAACAAACAAACCAACAAACCAACAACCCAACAACCCAACAAACCAACAAACCAACAAACCAACAAACCAACAAACCAAAAAACCAACAAACCAACAAACCAACAAACCAACAAACCAGCAAACCAATAAACCAGCAAACCAACAAACGAACAAACCAACAAACTAACAAACCAACAAACAAATAAACCAACAACCCAACAAACCAACAAACCAACAAACCAACAAACCAACAAACCACCAAACCAACAAACCAGCAAACCAACAAACCAACAAACCAACAAACCAACAAACCAACAAGCCAACAAACCAACAAACAAATAAACCAACAACCCAACAAACCAACAAACCAACAAACAAATAAACCAACAAACAAACAAACCAACAAACCGACAAGCCAGCAAGCCAACAAACCAACAAGCCAACAAACGAACAAACCAACAAACAAACAAACCAACAAACCAACAAACCAACAAACCAACAAACCAACAAACCAATAAACCAACAACCCAAAAAACCAACAAACCAACAAAACAACAAACCAACAAGCCAACAAGCAAACAAACCAACAAGCCAACAAACCAATAAACCAACCAACCAACAAACCAACAAACCAAGAAACCAACAAACCAACAAGCAAACAAACTAACAAACCAATAAGCAAACAAGCCAATAAGCCACAAACCAACAAGCCAACAAACGAACAAACTAACAAACAAACAAACCAACAAACCAACAAACCAACAAACCAACAAACCAACAAACCAACAAACCAACAAACCAACAAACCAACAAACCAACAAACCAACAAACCAACAAACCAACAAGCCAACAAACCAACAAACCAACAAACCAACAAAACAACAAACCAACAAGCCAACAAGCCAACAAACCAACAAGCCAACAAACCAATAAACCAACAAACCAACAAACCAACAAACCAACAAACCAACAAACCAACAAACCAACAAACAAATAAACCAACAACCCAACAAACCAACAAACCAACAAACCAACAAACCAACAAACCAACAAACCAACAAACCAACAAACCAACAAAACAACAAACCAACAAGCCAACAAGCCAACAAACCAACAAGCCAACAAACCAATAAACCAATAAACCAACAAACCAACAAACCAACAAACCAACAAACCAACAAACAAATAAACCAACAACCCAACAAACCAACAAACCAACAAACAAATAAACCAACAAACAAACAAACCAACAAACCAACAAGCCAGCAAGCCAACAAACCAACAAGCCAACAAACGAACAAACCAACAAACAAACAAACAAACAAACCAACAAACAAACAAGCCAGCAAGCCAACAAACCAACAAACTAACAAGCAACCAACTAACAAACCAACAAGCAAACAAGCCAACAAGCCACAAACCAACAAGCCAACAAACGAACGATTCAACAAACAAACAAACAAACAAACCAACAAACCAACAACCCAACAAACCAACAAACCAACAAACCAACAAACCAACAACCCAACAAACAAATAAAACAACGAACCAACAAACCAACAAACCAACAAACCAACAAACCAACAAACCAGCAAACCAACAAACCAACAAACCAACAAACCAACAAACCAACAAGCCAACAAACCAACAAACCAACAAGCAAACAAACCAATAAACCAACAAACAAACAAACCAACAAACCAACAAACCAACAAACAAATAAACCAACAACCCAACAAACCAACAAACCAACAAGCAAATAAACCAACAAACAAACAAACCAACAAACCAACAAGCCAGCAAGCCAACAAACCAACAAGCCAACAAACGAACAAACCAACAAACAAACAAACAAACAAACCAACAAACAAACAAGCCAGCAAGCCAACAAACCAACAAGCAAACAAACGAACAAACCAACAAACCAACAAACCAACAAACCAACCAACCAACAAACCAACAAACCAACAAACAAACAAACCAACAAACCAACAACCCAACAACCCAACAAACCAACAAACCAACAAACCAACAAACCAACAAACCAAAAAACCAACAAACCAACAAACCAACAAACCAACAAACCAGCAAACCAATAAACCAGCAAACCAACAAACGAACAAACCAACAAACTAACAAACCAACAAACAAATAAACCAACAACCCAACAAACCAACAAACCAACAAACCAACAAACCAACAAACCACCAAACCAACAAACCAGCAAACCAACAAACCAACAAACCAACAAACCAACAAACCAACAAGCCAACAAACCAACAAACCAACAAACCAACAAACCAGCAAACCAACAAACCAACAAACCAATAAGCCAACAAGCCAACAAACCAACAAGCCATTAAACCAATAAACCAACAAACCAACAAACCAACAAACCAACAAACCAACAAACCAACAAACCAACAAACAAATAAACCAACAACCCAACAAACCAACAAACAAATAAACCAACAAACAAACAAACCAACAAACCAACAAGCCAGCAAGCCAACAAACCAACAAGCCAACAAACGAACATACCAACAAACAAACAAACAAACAAACCAACAAACAAACAAGCCAGCAAGCCAACAAACCAACAAACCAACAAGCAAACAAACTAACAAACCAACAAGCAAACAAGCCAACAAGCCACAAACCAACAAGCCATCAAACGAACAATTCAACAAACAAACAAACCAACAAACCAACAAACCAACAAACCAACAAACCAACAAGCCAACAAACCAACAAACCAACAAACCAACCAACCAACAAACCAACAAACCAACAAACCAACAAACCAACAAACCAACAACCCAACAAACAAATAAAACAACGAACCAACAAACCAACAAACCAACAAACCAACAAACCAACAAACCAGCAAACCAACAAACCAACAAACCAAAAAACCAACAAACCAACAAGCCAACAAACCAACAAACCAACAAACCAACAAAACAACAAACCAACAAGCCAACAAGCCAACAAACCAACAAGCCAACAAACCAATAAACCAACAAACCAACAAACCAACAAACCAACAAACCAACAAACAAATACCCCACAAACCCAACAAACCAACAAACCAACAAACAAATAAACCAACAAACAAACAAACCAACAAACCAACAAGCCAGCAAGCCAACAAACCAACAAGCCAACAAACGAACAAACCAACAAACAAACAAACAAACAAACCAACAAACAAACAAACCAGCAAGCCAACAAACCAACAAGCCAACAAACGAACAAACCAACAAACCAACAAGCCAACAAACCAACAAACCAACAAACCAACCAACCAACAAACCAACAAACCAACAAACCAACAAACCAACAAACCAACAACCCAACAAACAAATAAAACAACGAACCAACAAACCAACAAACCAACAAACCAACAAACCAACAAACCAAAAAACCAACAAACCAACAAACCAACAAACCAACAAACCAGCAAACCAATAAACCAGCAAACCAACAAACGAACAAACCAACAAACTAACAAACGAACAAACCAACCAACGAACAATTCAACAAACCAACAAACCAACAAACCAACAAACGAACAAACCAACAATCCAGCAAATTAACAAGCCAACAAATGAACAAACCAACAAACAAACAAACCAACAAACCAACAAACCAATAAACCAGGAAACCAACAAGCGAACAAACCAACAAACCAACAAACGAACAAACCAACAAACCAACAAACCAACAAACCAACAAACCAAAAAAACAATAAACCCACAAACCAATAAACCAACCAACCAACAATCAAACAAACCAACAGACCAACAAACCAACAAACGAACAAACCAACAAACAAACAAACCAACAAACCAACAAACCAACAAACAAACAAACCAACAAACCAATAAACCAACAACCCAAAAAACCAACAAACCAACAAAACAACAAACCAACAAGCCAACAAGCAAACAAACCAACAAGCCAACAAACCAATAAACCAACCAACCAACAAACCAACAAACCAAGAAACCAACAAACCAACAAGCCAACAAGTCAACAAACAACAAACCAAGACACCAACAACAACCAACAAACCAACAAACAAATAAACCAACAAACGAACAAACCAACAAACTAACAAACCAACAAACCAACAAACCTAAAAACCAACAAACCAACAAACCAACAAACCAATAAACCAACAAACCAACAAGCCAACAAACCAACAAACAAATAAACCAACAAACCAACAAACCAATAAACCAACAAACCAACAAACCAACAAACCAACAAGCCAACAAACCAACAAACAAATAAACCAACAACCCAACAAACCAACAAACCAACAAACAAATAAACCAACAAACAAACAAATCAACAAACCGACAAGCCAGCAAGCCAACAAACCAACAAGCCAACAAACGAACAAACCAACAAACAAACAAACCAACAAACCAACAAACCAACAAACCAACAAACCAACAAACCAATAAACCAACAACCCAAAAAACCAACAAACCAACAAAACAACAAACCAACAAGCCAACAAGCAAACAAACCAACAAGCCAACAAACCAATAAACCAACCAACCAACAAACCAACAAACCAAGAAACCAACAAACCAACAAGCAAACAAACTAACAAACCAATAAGCAAACAAGCCAATAAGCCACAAACCAACAAGCCAACAAACGAACAAACTAACAAACAAACAAACCAACAAACCAACAAACCAACAAACCAACAAACCAACAAACCAACAAACCAACAAACCAACAAACCAACAAACCAACAAACCAACAAACCAACAAACCAACAAGCCAACAAACCAACAAACCAACAAACCAACAAAACAACAAACCAACAAGCCAACAAGCCAACAAACCAACAAGCCAACAAACCAATAAACCAACAAACCAACAAACCAACAAACCAACAAACCAACAAACCAACAAACCAACAAACAAATAAACCAACAACCCAACAAACCAACAAACCAACAAACCAACAAACCAACAAACCAACAAACCAACAAACCAACAAAACAACAAACCAACAAGCCAACAAGCCAACAAACCAACAAGCCAACAAACCAATAAACCAATAAACCAACAAACCAACAAACCAACAAACCAACAAACCAACAAACAAATAAACCAACAACCCAACAAACCAACAAACCAACAAACAAATAAACCAACAAACAAACAAACCAACAAACCAACAAGCCAGCAAGCCAACAAACCAACAAGCCAACAAACGAACAAACCAACAAACAAACAAACAAACAAACCAACAAACAAACAAGCCAGCAAGCCAACAAACCAACAAACTAACAAGCAACCAACTAACAAACCAACAAGCAAACAAGCCAACAAGCCACAAACCAACAAGCCAACAAACGAACGATTCAACAAACAAACAAACAAACAAACCAACAAACCAACAACCCAACAAACCAACAAACCAACAAACCAACAAACCAACAACCCAACAAACAAATAAAACAACGAACCAACAAACCAACAAACCAACAAACCAACAAACCAACAAACCAGCAAACCAACAAACCAACAAACCAACAAACCAACAAACCAACAAGCCAACAAACCAACAAACCAACAAGCAAACAAACCAATAAACCAACAAACCAACAAACCAACAAACCAACAAACCAACAAACAAATAAACCAACAACCCAACAAACCAACAAACCAACAAGCAAATAAACCAACAAACAAACAAACCAACAAACCAACAAGCCAGCAAGCCAACAAACCAACAAGCCAACAAACGAACAAACCAACAAACAAACAAACAAACAAACAAACCAACAAACAAACAAGCCAGCAAGCCAACAAACCAACAAGCAAACAAACGAACAAACCAACAAACCAACAAACCAACAAACCAACCAACCAACAAACCAACAAACCAACAAACAAACAAACCAACAAACCAACAACCCAACAAACCAACAAACCAACAAACCAACAAACCAACAAACCAAAAAACCAACAAACCAACAAACCAACAAACCAACAAACCAGCAAACCAATAAACCAGCAAACCAACAAACGAACAAACCAACAAACTAACAAACCAACAAACAAATAAACCAACAACCCAACAAACCAACAAACCAACAAACCAACAAACCAACAAACCACCAAACCAACAAACCAGCAAACCAACAAACCAACAAACCAACAAACCAACAAACCAACAAGCCAACAAACCAACAAACCAACAAACCAACAAACCAGCAAACCAACAAACCAACAAACCAACAAGCCAACAAGCCAACAAACCAACAAGCCATTAAACCAATAAACCAACAAACCAACAAACCAACAAACCAACAAACCAACAAACCAACAAACCAACAAACAAATAAACCAACAACCCAACAAACCAACAAACAAATAAACCAACAAACAAACAAACCAACAAACCAACAAGCCAGCAAGCCAACAAACCAACAAGCCAACAAACGAACAAACCAACAAACAAACAAACAAACAAACCAACAAACAAACAAGCCAGCAAGCCAACAAACCAACAAACCAACAAGCAAACAAACTAACAAACCAACAAGCAAACAAGCCAACAAGCCACAAACCAACAAGCCATCAAACGAACAATTCAACAAACAAACAAACCAACAAACCAACAAACCAACAAACCAACAAACCAACAAGCCAACAAACCAACAAACCAACAAACCAACCAACCAACAAACCAACAAACCAACAAACCAACAAACCAACAAACCAACAACCCAACAAACAAATAAAACAACGAACCAACAAACCAACAAACCAACAAACCAACAAACCAACAAACCAGCAAACCAACAAACCAACAAACCAAAAAACCAACAAACCAACAAGCCAACAAACCAACAAACCAACAAACCAACAAAACAACAAACCAACAAGCCAACAAGCCAACAAACCAACAAGCCAACAAACCAATAAACCAACAAACCAACAAACCAACAAACCAACAAACCAACAAACCAACAAACAAATACCCCACAAACCCAACAAACCAACAAACCAACAAACAAATAAACCAACAAACAAACAAACCAACAAACCAACAAGCCAGCAAGCCAACAAACCAACAAGCCAACAAACGAACAAACCAACAAACAAACAAACAAACAAACCAACAAACAAACAAACCAGCAAGCCAACAAACCAACAAGCCAACAAACGAACAAACCAACAAACCAACAAGCCAACAAACCAACAAACCAACAAACCAACCAACCAACAAACCAACAAACCAACAAACCAACAAACCAACAAACCAACAACCCAACAAACAAATAAAACAACGAACCAACAAACCAACAAACCAACAAACCAACAAACCAACAAACCAAAAAACCAACAAACCAACAAACCAACAAACCAACAAACCAACAAACCAGCAAACCAATAAACCAGCAAACCAACAAACGAACAAACCAACAAACTAACAAACGAACAAACCAACCAACGAACAATTCAACAAACCAACAAACCAACAAACCAACAAACGAACAAACCAACAATCCAGCAAATTAACAAGCCAACAAATGAACAAACCAACAAACAAACAAACCAACAAACCAACAAACCAATAAACCAGGAAACCAACAAGCGAACAAACCAACAAACCAACAAACGAACAAACCAACAAACCAACAAACCAACAAACCAACAAACCAACAAAACAATAAACCCACAAACCAATAAACCAACCAACCAACAATCAAACAAACCAACAGACCAACAAACCAACAAACCAACTAACTAACAAACCAACAAACCAACAAACCAACAAACCAACAAACCACCAAACCAACAAACCAACAAACCAATAAACCAACAAACCAACCAGCCAACAAGCCAACAAACCAACAAGCCAACAAACAAATAAACCAACAAACCAACAAACCAACAAACCAACAAACCAACAAACCAACAAACCAACAAGCCAACAAACAAATAAACCAACAACCCAACAAACCAACAAACCAACAAACCAACAAACCAACAAACCAACAAACCAACAAACCAACAAACCAACAAACCAATAAACCAACAACCCAATAATCAAACAAACCAACAAACCAACAAACCAACAAACCAACAAACCAACAAACCAACAAACCAACAAACCAACAAACCAACAAACCAACAACCCAACAAACCAACAAACCAATAAACCAACAAACCAACAAGCCAACAAACCAACAAACAAATAAACCAACAAACCAACGAACAAACAAACCAACAAACCAACAAACCAACAAACCAACAAGCCAACAAACCAACAAAAAAAAACAACAAATAAACCAACAACCCAACAAACCAACAAACAAATAAACCAACAAACAAACAAACCAACAAACCAACAATCCAACAAGCCAACAAACCAACAAGCCAACAAACGAACAAACCAATAAACAAACAAACCAACAAACCAACAAACCAACAAACCAACAACTCAACAAACCAACAAACCAACAAAACAACAAACCAACAAGCCAACAAGCCAACAAACCAACAAGCCAAGAAACGAACAAACCAACAAACAAACAAACCAACAAACTAACAAACCAACAAACCAACAAACCAACAAACCAACAAATCAACAAACCAACAAACCAACCAACCAACCAACCAACAAAGCAACAAACCAACAAACAACAAACCAACAAGCCAACAAGCCAACAAACCAACAAACCAACAAACCAACAAGCCAACAAACCAACAAACCAACAAACCAACAAACCAACAAACCAACAAACCAACAAACCAACAAGCCAACAAGCCAACAAACCAACAAGCCAACAAACCAAAAAACCAACAAACCAACAAGCCAACAAACCAACAAACCAACAAACCAACAAACCAACAAACCAAAAAACCAATAAACCAAAAAACCAGCAAACGAACAAACCAACATACCAACAAACCAACAAACCAACAAACCAACAAACAAACAAACCAACAAACCAACAATCCAACAAACCAACAAGCCAACAAACCAAAAACCCAACAAACCAACAAACCAACAAAACCAACAAACCAACAAACCAACAAGCCAACAAACCAACAAACCAACAAGCCAACAAACGAACAAACCAAGAAACAAAGAAACCAACAAACCAACAAGCCAGCAAGCCAACAAACCAACAAGCAAACAAACCAACAAGCAAACAAAACAAAAAACCAACAAATGAACAAACCAACAAACCAAAAAACCAACAAACCAACAAACCAATAAACCAACAAATTAACAAACCAACAAAACAACAAACCAACAAACCAACAAACCAACAAACCAACAAGCCAACAAACGAACAAACAAAGAAACAAAGAAACCAACAAACCAACAAGCCAACAAGCCAACAAACCAACAAGCAAACAAACCAACAAACAAATAAACCAACAAACCAACAAACCAACAAACCAACAAGCTAACAAGCCAACAAGCCAACAAGCCAACAAACCAAGAAGCCAACAAACGAACAAACCAACAAACAAACAAACAAACAAACCAACAAACCAACAAACCAACAAACAAATAAACCAACAAACCAACAAACCAACAAACCAACAAACCAAAAAACCAACAAACCAACAAACCAACAAGCCAACAAACGAACAAACGAACAATTCAACAAACAAACAAGCCAACAAACCAAAAAACCAACAAACCAACAAACCAACAAACCAACAGACCAACAAACTAAAAAACCAACAAACCGATAAGCCAAGAAGCCAACAAACCAACAAGCCAACAAACGAACAAACCAACAAACAAACAAACCAACAAACCAACAAACCAACAAACCAAAAAACCAACAAACGAACAAACCACCAAATCAACAAACCACCAAACCAACAAACGAACAAACCAACAAACCAACAAACGAACAAACCAACAAACCAACAAACAAACAAACGAACAAACCAACAAACCAACAAGCCAACAAGCCAACACGCCAACAAACCAACTAGCCAACAAACGAACAAACCAACAAACAAAACAAACCAACAAACCAACAAACCAACAAACAAAGAAACCAACAAACCAACAAGCCAACAAGCCAACAAACCAACAAGCAAACAATCCAACAAAAAAAATAAACCAACAAACCAACAAACTAACAAACCAACAAACCAACAAGCCAATAAGCCAACAAGCCAACAAGCCAACAAGCCAACAAACCAACAAGCCAACAAACGAACACACTAATAAACAAACAAACCAACAAACCAACAAACCAACAAACGAATAAACCAACAAACCAACAAACCAACAAACCAACAAACCAACAAACCAACAAACCAACAAACCAACAAACCAACAAACCAACAAACCAACAAACCAACAAACCAACAAACCAACAAACCAACAAGCCAACAAACGAACAAACGAAAAAAACCAACAAAACAAACAAGCCAACAAACCAAAAAACCAACAAACCAACAAACCAACAAACCAACAAACCAACAAACCAAAAAACCATAAACCGACAAGCCAACAAGCCAACAAACCAACCAGCCAACAAACGAACAAACCAACAAACCAACAAACAAACAAACCAACAAACCAACAAACCAACAAACCAAAAAACCAACAAACGAACAAACCAATAAACCAACAAACCACCAAACCAACAAACGAACAAACCACAAACCAACAAACGAACAAACCAAGAATTCAACAAACCAACAAACCAACAAACCAACAAACCAACAAACCAACAAACCAACAAACCAATAAACCAACAAACCAACAAGCCAACAATCCAACAAACCAACAAGCCAACAAACGAACAAACCAACAAACCAACAAACCAACAAACCAATAAACCAGCAAACTAATAAACGAACAAACCAACAAACCAACAAACGAACAAACCAACAAACCAACAAACCAAAAAACCAACAAACCAACAAACCAACAAACCAACAAACCAACAAACCAACAAAACAACAATCAAACAAACCAACAAACCAACAAACCAACAAACCAACAAACCAACAAACCAAGAAACCAACAAACCAACAAACCAACATACCAACAAACCAACAAACCAACAAACCAACAAACCAACAAACCAACAAACCAACCAACCAACAAACCAACAAACCAACAAACCAACAAAAAAACAAACCAACAAACCAACAAACCAACAAGCCAACAAACCAACAAACCATTAAACCACGTAACCAACAAACCAACAAACCAACAAACCAACAAACCAACAAACCAACAGACAAACAAACCAAAAAAACCAACAAACCGAAAAACCAAGAAGCCAACAAACCAACAAGCCAACAAACGAACAAACCAACAAACAAACAAACCAACAAACCAACAAACCAACAAACCAAAAAACCAACAAACGAACATACCACCAAACCAACAAACCACCAAACGAACAAACGAACAAACCAACAAACCAACAAACGAACAAACCAACAAACCAACAAACCAACAATTCAACAATTCAACAATTCAACAAACCAACAAACCAACAAACCAGCAAACCAACAAACCAACAAACCAACAAACCAACAAACCAACAAACGAACAAACCAACAAACCAACAAACAAACAAACGAACAAATCAACAAACCAACAAATCAACAAGCCAACAAACCAACAAACCAACAAGCCATAAATCCAACAAACCAACAAGCCAACAAACGAACAAACCAACAAACAAACAAACCAACAAACCAACAAACCAATAAACCAGCAAACCAACAAACGAACAAACCAACAAACCAACAAACGAACAAACCAACAAGCCAACAAGCCAACAAACCAACTAGCCAACAAACGAACAAACCAACAAACAAACAAACCAATAAACCAACAAACCAACAAACAAAGAAACCAACAAACCAAAAAGCCAACAAGCCAACAAACCAACAAGCAAACAAACCAACAAACAAATAAACCAACAAACCAACAAACCAACAAACCAACAAACCAACAAACCAACAAGCCAATAAGCCAACAAGCCAACAAGCCAACAAACCAACTAACCAACAAACCAACAAGCCAACAAACGAACAAACGAAAAAACCAACAAACCAACAAACAAACAAGCCAACAAACCAAAAACCCAACAAACCAACAAACCAACAAACCAACAAACCAACAAACCAACAAACGAACAAACCAACAAACCAACAAACCAACAAACCAACAGACCAACAAACCAACAGACCAACAAACCAAAAAACCACAAACCGACAAGCCAACAAACCAACAAACCAACAAGCCAACAAACGAACAAACCAACAAACAAACAAACAAACAAACCAACAAACCAACAAACCAACAAACCAACAAACCAAAAAACCAACAAACAAACAAACCAATTAACAAACAAACCACCAAACCAACAAACGAACAAAACAAAAAAAACAAAAAAAGAAAAAACCAACAAACCAACAAACCAACAAACCAACAAACCAACAAACCAACAAACCAACAACCCAACAACCCAACAAACCAACAAACCAACAAACCAACAAACCAACAAACCAACTAACAAACAAACCACGTAACCAACAAACCAACAAACCAACAAACCAACAAACCAACAAGCCAACAAACCAACAAACCAACAAACCAAAAAACCAACAAACGAACAAACCAACAAACCAACAAACCAACAAACCAACAAAGCCAACAAGCCAACAAGCCAACAAACCAACAAGCCAACAAACGACCAAACGAACAAACCAGCAAACGAACAAACCAACAAACGAACAAACCAACAAACCAACAAACCAACAAACCAAAAAACCAACAAGCCAACAAACCAACAAACCAAGTAACCAACAAACCAACAAACGAACAAACCAACAAACGAACAAACCAACAAACAAACAAACCAACAAGCCAACAAACCAACAAACCAACAAACCAACAAACTAATAAACCAACAAACGAACAAACCAACAAGCCAACAAAACAACAAACCAACAAACCAACAAGCGAACAATCCAACAAACCAACAAGCCAACAAACGAACAAACCAACAAGCCAACAAACCAACAAACCAACAAGTCAACAAACCAACAAACCAACAAACCAAGTAACCAACAAACCAACAAACCAACAAACCAACAAACCAACAAACCAACAAACCAACAAACCAAAAACCAACAAACGAACAAACCAACAAACCAACAAAGCAACAAACGAACAAACCAACAAACCAACAAACCAACAAACCAACCAACCAACAAACCAACAAACCAACAAACCAACAAAAAAACAAACCAACTAACCAACAAACCAACAAGCCAACAAACCAACAAACCATTAAACCACGTAACCAACAAACCAACAAACCAACAAACCAACAAACCAACACACAAACAAACCAAAAAAACCAACAAACCGACAAACCAAGAAGCCAACAAACCAACAAGCCAACAAACGAACAAACCAACAAGCCAACAAACCAACAAACCAACAAGTCAACAAACCAACAAACCAACAAACCAAGTAACCAACAAACCAACAAACCAACAAACCAACAAACCAACAAACCAACAAACCAACAAACCAAAAACCAACAAACGAACAAACCAACAAACCAACAAAGCAACAAACGAACAAACCAACAAACCAACAAACCAACAAACCAACCAACCAACAAACCAACAAACCAACAAAAAAACAAACCAACAAACCAACAAACCAACAAGCCAACAAACCAACAAACCATTAAACCACGTAACCAACAAACCAACAAACAAACAAACCAACAAACCAACAAACCAACAAACCAAAAAACCAACAAACGAACATACCACCAAACCAACAAACCACCAAACGAACAAACGAACAAACCTACAAACCAACAAACGAACAAACCAACAAACCAACAAACCAACAATTCAACAATTCAACAAACCAACAAACCAACAAACCAGCAAACCAACAAACCAACAAACCAACAAACCAACAAACCAACAAACGAACAAACCAACAAACGAACAAACAAACAAACGAACAAATCAACAAACCAACAAATCAACAAGCCAACAAACCAACAAACCAACAAGCCATAAATCCAACAAACCAACAAGCCAACAAACGAACAAACCAACAAACAAACAAACCAACAAACCAACAAACCAATAAACCAGCAAACCAACAAACGAACAAACCAACAAACCAACAAACGAACAAACCAACAATCCAACAAGCCAACAAACCAACTAGCCAACAAACGAACAAACCAACATACAAACAAACCAATAAACCAACAAACCAACAAACAAAGAAACCAACAAACCAATAAGCCAACAAGCCAACAAACCAACAAGCAAACAAACCAACAAACAAATAAACCAACAAACCAACAAACCAACAAACCAACAAACCAATAAACCAACAAACCAACAAGCCAACAATCCAACAAACCAACAAGCCAACAAACGAACAAACCAACAAACCAACAAACCAACAAACCAATAAACCAGCAAACCAATAAACGAACAAACCAACAAACCAACAAACGAACAAACCAACAAACCAACAAACCAAAAAACCAACAAAACCAACAAACCAACAAACCAACAAAACAACAATCAAACAAGCCAACAAACCAACAAACCAACAAACCAACAAACCAACAAACCAACAAACCAACAAACCAACAAACCAACAAACCAACAAACCAACAAACCAATAAACCAACAAACCAACAAACCAACCAACCAACAAACCAACAAACCAACAAACCAACAAAAAAACAAACCAACAAACCAACAAACCAACAAGCCAACAAACCAACAAACCATTAAACCACGTAACCAACAAACCAACAAACCAACAAACCAACAAACCAACAAACCAACAGACAAACAAACCAAAAAAACCAACAAACCGACAAACCAAGAAGCCAACAAACCAACAAGCCAACAAACGAACAAACCAACAAACAAACAAACCAACAAACCAACAAACCAACAAACCAAAAAACCAACAAACGAACATACCACCAAACCAACAAACCACCAAACGAACAAACGAACAAACCAACAAACCAACAAACGAACAAACCAACAAACCAACAAACCAACAATTCAACAATTCAACAAACCAACAAACCAACAAACCAGCAAACCAACAAACCAACAAACCAACAAACCAACAAACCAACAAACGAACAAACCAACAAACCAACAAACAAACAAACGAACAAATCAACAAACCAACAAACAAACAAACCAACAAACCAACTAGCCAACAAACGAACAAACCAACAAACCAACAAACGAACAAACCAACAAGCCAACAAGCCAACAAACCAACTAGCCAACAAACGAACAAACCAACAAACAAACAAACCAATAAACCAACAAACCAACAAACAAAGAAACCAACAAACCAACAAGCCAACAAGCCAACAAACCAACAAGCAAACAAACCAACAAACAAATAAACCAACAAACCAACAAACCAACAAACCAACAAACCAACAAACCAACAAGCCAATAAGCCAACAAGCCAACAAGCCAACAAACCAACAAACCAACAAACCAACAAGCCAACAAACGAACAAACGAAAAAACCAACAAACCAACAAACAAACAAGCCTACAAACCAAAAACCCAACAAACCAACAAACCAACAAACCAACAAACCAACAAACCAACAAACCAACAAACCAACAAACCAACAAACCAACAAACCAACAGACCAACAAACCAACAGACCAACAAACCAAAAAACCACAAACCGACAAGCCAACAAGCCAACAAACCAACAAGCCAACAAACGAACAAACCAACAAACAAACAAACAAACAAACCAACAAACCAACAAACCAACAAACCAAAAAACCAACAAACAAACAAACCAATAAACAAACAAACCACCAAACCAACAAACGACCAAACCAACAAACCAACAAACGAACAAACCAACAAACCAACAAACCAACAAACCAACAAACCAACAAACCAACAAACCAACAAACCAACAACCCAACAACCCAACAAACCAACAAACCAACAAACCAACAAACCAACAAACCAACTAACTAACAAACCACGTAACCAACAAACCAACAAACCAACAAACCAACAAACCAACAAGCCAACAAACCAACAAACCAACAAACCAACAAACCAAAAAACCAACAAACGAACAAACCAACAAACCAACAAACCAACAAACCAACAAAGCCAACAAGCCAACAAGCCAACAAACCAACAAACGAACAAACGAACAAACCAGCAAACGAACAAACCAACAAACGAACAAACCAACAAACCAACAAACCAACAAACCAAAAAACCAACAAGCCAACAAACCAACAAAACAAGTAACCAACAAACCAACAAACGAACAAACCAACAAACGAACAAACCAACAAACAAACAAACCAACAAGCCAACAAACCAACAAACCAACAAACCAACAAACTAATAAACCAACAAACGAACAAACCAACAAGCCAACAAACCAACAAACCAACAAACCAACAAGCGAACAATCCAACAAACCAACAAGCCAACAAACGAACAAACCAACAAGCCAACAAACCAACAAACCAACAAGCCAACAAACCAACAAACCAACAAACCAAGTAACCAACAAACCAACAAACCAACAAACCAACAAACCAACAAACCAACAAACCAACAAACCAAAAACCAACAAACGAACAAACCAACAAACCAACAAAGCAACAAACGAACAAACCAACAAACCAACAAACCAACAAAACAACAAACGAACAAACCAACAAACAAACAAACCAACAAATCAACGAACCAACAAACCAACAAACCAACAAGCCAACAAACCAACAAACCAACAAGCCAACAAGCCAATAAACCAACAAGCCAACAAACCAAAAAAACAACAAGCCAACAAACCAACAAACCAACAAACCAACAAGCCAACAAACCAACAAACCAACAAACCAACAAACCAACAAAGGAACAAACCAACAAACAAACAAACAAACAAACCAACAAACCAACAAACGAACAAACCAACAAACCAACAAACCAAGAAACCAACAAGCCAACAAACCAACAAACCGACAAACCAACAAACCAACAAACCAACAAACCAACAAACCAACAAACCAACAAACCAACAAACCAACAAACAAACAAACCAACAAAACGACAAACCAACAAACCAACAAACCAACAAACCAACAAACCAACAAACCAACAAGCTAACAAGCCAACAAACCAACAAACCAACAAGCCAACAAGCCAACAAACCAACAAACCTACAAAACAAAAAACCAACAAACGAACAAACCAACAAACCAACAAACCAACAAACCAACAAACCAACAACCAAACAAACCAACAAACAAACAAACCAACAAACCAACAAACCAACAAACCAACAAACCATTAAAAAAACAAACCAACAAACCAATAAACCAAGAAACCAACAAACCAACAAACCAAAAAACAAACAAACGAACAAACCAACAAACCAACAAACCAACAAACAAACAAACCAACAAACCAACAACCAAACAAACCAACAAACAAACAAACCAACCAACCAACAAACCAATAAACCAACAAACCAACAAACCAACAAACCAACAAACCAACAAACCAACAAACCAATAAACCAACAAACCAACAAACCAACAAACCAACAAACCAACAAACCAACAAACCAACAAACCAACAAACCAACAAACCAATAAACCAACAAACCAACAAACCAACAAACCAAAAAACAAACAAACGAACAAACAAACAAACCAACAAACCAACAAACCAACAAACCAACAAACCAATAAACCAACAAACAAACAAACCAACAAACCAACAAACCAACAAACAAACAAACCAACAAAACAACAAACCAACAAACCAACAAACCAACAAGCCAACAAACCAAAAAACTAACAAACCAACAAGCCAACAAACGGACAAACCAACAAACCGACAAACCAACAAACCAACAAACCAACAAACCAACAAACCAACAAACCATCAAGCCAACAAACCAACAAACCAACAAACCAACAAACCAACAAGCCAACAAACCAACAAACCAACAAGCCAACAAGCCAACAAGCCAACAAACCAACAAGCCAACTAACGAACAAACCAACAAACAAGCAAACCAGCAAACCAACAAACCAACATACCAACAACCAAACAAACCAACAAAACCAACAAACCAACAAACCAATAAACCAAAAAAAACAACAAACGAACAAACCAACAAAACAACAAACCAACAAACCAACAAGCCAACAAACCAACAAACCAACAAACCAACAAACCAAAAAGCCAACAAGCCAACAAACCAACAAGCCAACAAACGAACAAACGAACAAACCAACAAACCAACAAACCAACAAATGAACAAACCAACAAACCAACAAACCAACAAACCAACAAACCAACAAACCAAAAAGCCAACAAGCCAACAAACAAACAAGCCAACAAACGAACAAACGAACAAACCAACAAACCAACAAACCAACAAACCAACAAACCAACAAACCAACAAGCCAACAAACCAACAAGCCAACAAGCCAACAAACCAAAAAACCAACAAGCCAGCAACCCAACAAACCAACAAACCGACAAACCAAAAAACCAACAAACGAACAAACCAACAAACCAACAAACCAACAAACCAAGAAACCAACAAACCAACAAATCAACAAACCAAAAAACGAACAAACGAACAAACGAACAAACCAACAAACCAACAAACCAACAAACCAACAAACCAACAAGCCTACAAACCAACAAACCAACAGACCAACAAACCAACAAACCAACAAACGAACAAACCAACAAACCAACAAACGAACAAACAAACAAACCAACAAACCAACAAACCAAAAAACCAACAAACCAACAAACCAACAAACCAACAAACCAACAAACCAACAAACTAACAAACGAACAAACGAACCTACCAACAAACCAACAAACCAACAAACCAACAAACCAACAAACCATCAAAACCTACGAATAAACAAACCAACTAACCAACAAACCAACAAACCAATAAACCAACAAACCAACAAACCAACAAACCAACAAACGAGCAAACCAACAAACCAACAAACCAAGTAACCAACAAACCAACAAACGAACAAACCAACAAACCAGCAAACGAACAAACCAACAAGCTAACAAACCAACAAGCCAATAAACCAAAAAACCAACAAGCCAAAAACCAACAAACCAACAAACCAAAAAACCAAGAAACGAACAAACCAACAAACGAACAAACCAACAAACCAACAAACCAACAAACCAACAAACCAACAAACCAACAAACCAACAAACCAACAAACCAACAAACCAACAAGCCAACAAGCCAACAAACCAACAAGCCAACAAACGAAGAAACCAACAAACCAAAAAACCAACAAACGAACAAACCAACCAACCAACAAACCAACAAACCAACAAACCAACAAATCAACAAACCAACAAGCCAACAAGCCAACAAACCAACAAGCCAACAAACAAACAAACCAACAAACGAACAAACCAACAAACCAACAAACCAACAAACCAACAAACCAAACAACAGACAAACCAACAAACCAACAAACCAACAAACGAACAAAGCAACAAACAAACAAACAAATAAACAAATTAACCAACAAACCAACAAACCAACAAACCAACAAGCCAACAAGCCAAGAAACCAACAAGCCAACAAACTAACAAACCAACAAACCAACAAACCAACAAACCAACAAACCAACAAACCAACAAACCAACAAACCAACAAACCAACAAACCAACAAACCAACAAACCAACAAACCAACAAGCCAACAAGCCAATACACCAACAAACCAACAAACCAACAAACCAACAAACCAACAAACCAACAAACTAACAAACGAACAAACGAACCTACCAACAAACCAACAAACCAACAAACCAACAAACCAACAAACAAACAAACCAACAAACCAACAAACCAAAAAACCAACAAACCAACAAACCAACAAACCAACAAACCAACAAACCAACAAACCAACAAACTAACAAACGAACAAACGAACCTACCAACAAACCAACAAACCAACAAACCAACAAACCAACAAACCAACAAACCTACGAACCAATAAACCAACAAACCAACAAACCAACAAACCATCAAGCCAACAAACCAACAAACCAACAAACAAAGAAACCAATAAAACAACAAACCAACAAACCAACAAACCAACAAACCAACAAACCAAAAAACCAACAAACCAACAAACAAACAAACCAACAAACCAAAAAAACCAAGTAACCAACAAACCAACAAACGAACAAACCAACAAACAAACAAACCAACAAACAAATAAACCAAAAAACCAACAAATCAAGTAACCAACAAACCAACAAACGAGCAAACCAACAAACAAACAAACCAAAAAACCAACAAACCAACAAACCAACAAACCAACAAACGAACAAACCAACAAGCCAACAAACCAACAAACCAACAAGCCAACAAGCCAACAAACCAACAAGCCAACTAACGAACAAACCAACAAACAAGCAAACCAGCAAACCAACAAACCAACATACCAACAATCCAACAAACCAACAAAACCAACAAACCAACAAACCAATAAACCAAAAAAAACAACAAACGAACAAACCAACAAAACAACAAACCAACAAACCAACAAGCCAACAAACCAACAAACCAACAAACCAACAAACCAAAAAGCCAACAAGCCAACAAGCCAACAAGCCAACAAACGAACAAACGAACAAACCAACAAACCAACAAACCAACAAATGAACAAACCAACAAACCAACAAACCAAAAAGCCAACAAGCCAACAAACAAACAAGCCAACAAACGAACAAACGAACAAACCAAAAAACCAACAAGCCAGCAACCCAACAAACCAACAAACCAACAAACCAAAAAACCAACAAACGAACAAACCAACAAACCAACAAACCAACAAACCAACAAACCAAGAAACCAACAAACCAACAAATCAACAAACCAAAAAACGAACAAACGAACAAACGAACAAACCAACAAACCAACAAACCAACAAACCAACAAACCAACAAGCCTACAAACCAACAAACCAACAGACCAACAAACCAACAAACCAACAAACCAACAAACGAACAAACAAACAAACCAACAAACCAACAAACCAAAAAACCAACAAACCAACAAACCAACAAACCAACAAACCAACAAACCAACAAACCAACAAACTAACAAACGAACAAACGAACCTACCAACAAACCAACAAACCAACAAACTAACAAACCAACAAACCAACAAACCTACGAACCAACAAACCAACTAACCAACAAACCAACAAACCAACAAACCAACAAACCAACAAACCAGCAAACCAGCAAACCAACAAACCAACATACCAACAATCCAACAAACCAACAAAACCAACAAACCAACAAACCAATAAACCAAAAAAAACAACAAACGAACAAACCAACAAACCAACAAACCAAGTAACCAACAAACCAACAAACGAACAAACCAACAAACCAGCAAACGAACAAACCAACAAGCTAACAAACCAACAAGCCAATAAACCAAAAAACCAACAAGCCAAAAACCAACAAACCAACAAACCAAAAAACCAAGAAACGAACAAACCAACAAACCAACAAACCAACGAACCAACAAACCAACAAACCAACAAACCAACAAACCAACAAACCAACAAACCAACAAACCAACAAGCCAACAAGCCAACAAACCAACAAGCCAACAAACGAACAAACCAACAAACCAAAAAACCAACAAACGAACAAACCAACCAACCAACAAACCAACAAACCAACAAACCAACAAATCAACAAACCAACAAGCCAACAAGCCAACAAACCAACAAGCCAACAAACAAAGAAACCAACAAACGAACAAACCAACAAACCAACAAACCAACAAACCAACAAACCAAACAACAAACAAACCAACAAACCAACAAACCAACAAACGAACAAAGCAACAAACAAACAAACAAATTAACCAACAAACCAACAAACCAACAAACCAACAAGCCAACAAGCCAAGAAACCAACAAGCCAACAAACTAACAAACCAACAAACCAACAAACCAACAAACCAACAAACCAACAAACCAACAAACCAACAAACCAACAAACCAACAAACCAACAAACCAACAAACCAACAAGCCAACAAGCCAACAAACCAAAAAACCAACAAGCCGACAAACCAACAAGCCAACAAACGAACAAACGAACAAACCAACAAAACAACAAACCAACAAACAAATAAACCAACAAACCAATAAACCAACAAACCAACAAACCAAAAAGCCAACAAGCCAACAAACCAACAAGCCAACAAACGAACAAACGAACAAACCAACAAACCAACAAACCAACAAACGAACAAACCAACAAAACAACAAACCAACAAACAAATAAACCAACAAACCAATAAACCAACAAACCAACAAACCAAAAAGCCAACAAGCCAACAAACCAACAAGCCAACAAACGAACAAACGAACAAACCAACAAACCAACAAACCAACACACGAACAAACCAACAAACCAACAAACCAACAAACCAACAAACCAAAAAGCCAACATGCCAACAAACCAACAAGCCAACAAACGAACAAACGAACAAACCAACAAACCAACAAACCAACAAACCAACAAACCAACAAACCAACAAACCAATAAACCAAAAAACCAACAAACCAAAAAACCAACAAAAGAACAAACGAACAAACCAACAAACCAACAAACCAATAAACCAACAAACCAACAAACAAACAAACCAACAAACCAAAAAACGAACAAACAAACAAACGAACAAACCAACAAACCAACAAACCAACAAACCAAGAAGCCAACAAACCAACAAACCAACAGACCAACAAACCAACAAACCTACAAGCCAACAAGCCAACAAACCAACATTCCAACAAACAAACGAACAAACCAACAAACCAACAAACCAACAAGCCAACAAACCAACAAACCAACAAACCAACAAACAAACAAACCAACAAAACAACAAACCAACAAACCAACAAACCAACAAACCAACAAACCAACAAACCAACAAGCTAACAAGCCAACAAACCAACAAACCAACAAACCAACAAGCCAACAAGCCAACAAACCAACAAACCTACAAACCAACAAACCAAAAAACCAACAAACGAACCTACCAACAAACCAACAAACCAACAAACCAACAAACCAACAAACCAACAAACCTACGAACCAATAAACCAACAAACCAACAAACCAACAAACCATCAAGCCAACAAACCAACAAACCAACAAACAAAGAAACCAATAAAACAACAAACCAACAAACCAACAAACCAACAAACCAACAAACCGAAAAACCAACAAACCAACAAACAAACAAACCAACAAACCAAAAAAACCAAGTAACCAACAAACCAACAAACGAACAAACCAACAAACAAACAAACCAACAAACAAATAAACCAAAAAACCAACAAATCAAGTAACCAACAAACCAACAAACGAGCAAACCAACAAACAAACAAACCAAAAAACCAACAAACCAACAAACGAACAAACCAACAAACGAACAAACCAACAAACCAACAAACCAACAAACCAACAAACCAACAAACCAACAAACCAACAAACCAACAAACCAACAAGCCAACAAGCCAACAAACCAACAAGCCAACAAACGAAGAAACCAACAAACCAAAAAACCAACAAACGAACAAACCAACCAACCAACAAACCAACAAACCAACAAACCAACAAATCAACAAACCAACAAGCCAACAAGCCAACAAACCAACAAGCCAACAAACAAACAAACCAACAAACGAACAAACCAACAAACCAACAAACCAACAAACCAACAAACCAAACAACAGACAAACCAACAAACCAACAAACCAACAAACCAACAAACGAACAAAGCAACAAACAAACAAACAAATAAACAAATTAACCAACAAACCAACAAACCAACAAACCAACAAGCCAACAAGCCAAGAAACCAACAAGCCAACAAACTAACAAACCAACAAACCAACAAACCAACAAACCAACAAACCAACAAACCAACAAACCAACAAACCAACAAACCAACAAACCAACAAACCAACAAACCAACAAACCAACAAACCAACAAACCAACAAACCAACAAGCCAACAAGCCAATACACCAACAAACCAACAAACCAACAAACCAACAAACCAACAAACCAACAAACTAACAAACGAACAAACGAACCTACCAACAAACCAACAAACCAACAAACCAACAAACCAACAAACAAACAAACCAACAAACCAACAAACCAAAAAACCAACAAACCAACAAACCAACAAACCAACAAACCAACAAACCAACAAACTAACAAACGAACAAACGAACCTACCAACAAACCAACAAACCAACAAACCAACAAACCAACAAACCAACAAACCTACGAACCAATAAACCAACAAACCAACAAACCAACAAACCATCAAGCCAACAAACCAACAAACCAACAAACAAAGAAACCAATAAAACAACAAACCAACAAAACAACAAACCAACAAACCAACAAACCAAAAAACCAACAAACCAACAAACAAACAAACCAACAAACCAAAAAAACCAAGTAACCAACAAACCAACAAACGAACAAACCAACAAACAAACAAACCAACAAACAAATAAACCAAAAAACCAACAAATCAAGTAACCAACAAACCAACAAACGAGCAAACCAACAAACAAACAAACCAAAAAACCAACAAACCAACAAACCAACAAACCAACAAACGAACAAACCAACAAGCCAACAAACCAACAAACCAACAAGCCAACAAGCCAACAAACCAACAAGCCAACTACCGAACAAACCAACAAACAAGCAAACCAGCAAACCAACAAACCAACATACCAACAATCCAACAAACCAACAAAACCAACAAACCAACAAACCAATAAACCAAAAAAAACAACAAACGAACAAACCAACAAAACAACAAACC